>CM029016.1:153665570-154241306 GCA_016801055.1 Panax notoginseng | reverse complement strand
TTTTCCAGAATTTTGACAAAACAGACGGTCAATGCTTGTTTGACCAAGATTAAGTTCATTCTGGCAAGATCTGGGTGATATAAAAGCTTGATGTTGTAGTCCTTATACCAGACTACAAGTCCCATTACACAAACATTGCTAAATAACCTGTCAGTAGTCAAGATTAGAGTCATTTGAAAAGATTGTCAGAGGTTTCTGGGGAATCTGTGCTGCCCAGAACCTGCTTTCCGTGAACGGTCAACGATGTTTGGCCGCTCATAACTCTCAGTATATTAATGATCTGGACGTGTTTCTAGTTGCGATCATCGTCTTCATGACATAGAACATATATTAAACAAAAAACACAACAACAACAAAAAGCTCAAGATCTATGGGCCCTGACATATGGCTGTCAGGCCATCATTTTTAACATTTCCAGATTTTTGAAATCTTTAGATTCGAGCATCTAGATGTTATTGATCCATGATCCAATAACCCAGATTTCTAAATGACACCTTATAACACATATCTAACCAATCATTAACAACACTAAACATAAGATCTAAGGATTTCAAAATTTTAGGGTTTATAACCTTTTAAGCCTTGATTCTTGATTCCTGACTTCATGATCTGTTATTGGAAAGCTAAGGGCTGATAAAGTCTTAACTTAATACTCATAATCACATCTCAATCTCGAAATGCTAGAGAGAGAAAAGTTTTGGACAAAATGAAAAGTAAAGTGAGACTTTTCTTACTTTTGATCTATATAAATGTTGATGCAATGCACATGGCTGTTAAAGTGGCTGATATAATTGAGATATAAGTCACAAGCTAGGCTTAGGGTGGTCAACCACTCACCCTAGGTCTAGACCTACAAGTTAAATCAAATAATGCACAAAAGGGAATTTTAGTCATTTCGATAAAATTTTAATTCTAGAATTGTCATTTGATGTAAACCCTTAGATTTTTAGGGTTTGAACCCTTAGGGTTTAGGGTTTGAACCCTTAACTTTACAATTTAATTTCTAAGATTTTTGAATTTCGATTTTAAAAATAAAAATATAATATTCTAAATTATAATTATACTTTTCTAATTATATTAAAATTTCTTAATCATAATTTAAATCTTGCTTTTAGGATTAATAATTCCTATTAAAATTGTTAATTTAGCAATTAGTGTTAAAATTGGTCATTAGGGTTTATAACCCAATAATTTGGATTTTAAATAGAAAAAAAATTTCTAATTTAGAAATTAAATTACCTAATCAGATTAGGGTTTTTTAATTACTTATAACTTGAAAATTAGGATTAAGGTTCCCTAATTAACATTAAAATTATTAAATTAACAATTAAGTTTTCCCTAATTACAAATTAGGGTTTCAAATCCCGAAATTAGGGTTTAAAAAATTTGAAATTAGGGTTTGCAAAATAATTAAGCTTTACCTGATTAATATTATAATAATAGCTCTTTAACATTATAATTATCCTTTAATTCCCAAATTAGGGTTTTAAATTCCTGAATTAGGGTTTCAAATCCTAGAACTGAAATTAGGGTTTCTAGAACCAATTTCTAGGGTTTCTTATAATTCGCTAGAATTTTCTGACCGAACTTGACGTTCTTAATATATACCTAGGGTTAGTTACAGATCTCGTTTATCTGGTCAACCCTTGACCCTTAACCACATACTGTACACGTATAATAACATTTAACATAACATATTCACGTATACCGCTACACAATTTATATCGCTGTATCCGAAGACCTCATATTAGTAATATAGATCTCCAATATTAGAATAATATCATCACAATATAATACTATTATATATATAGATGTACATAGAATTAATAACCTAAACACATAACACATAACACATAACCCTATCAGTCTACAATACACATAGGACTCGGTATCAATTCAAACATTGTAGTCTGAGTTGAACCCGACACAAATCTGACATCCCGACGGTCTAGTCGGACAAATCTCGAGTTTAAGTTCAATTAAATTATGTCTAAACACTTAATCATTATCTAAGATAATTTATTAACAGTCGAAATATTTTTCATAAGCTCGCAATAATTTTTAAATAATTATTACTATTTATCATAAATTTTCAATTACTTATATCGTATTTAAATGAATTAAATACCACATAATTCAATTATCATTAATATTTATTTAATATCAAATATTAATGAAATACAAGTCATAATATTATAATATATTTATAATATCACAAAGTATTTATTATAATTTTAAAATCACCTTTATATGATTTTAAACAATTAATTTCATTATCCGATAATTGTTATTAATATCAAAATATTAATATTTTCATGACAAAATATCAAAAGTTATATTTTATAACTTATAATATTTTTATAGCACTTAAATCATTTTTATATGATTTTTAAATCAATAATTCCATTTTTTCATAAATTATTTAATACATTTATTAAATAAATTAATTACCATTAATATTAATTTATTAATGAATTTCATCACAAAATATCAAAAGTTATAAAAAATAACTTAAAATATTTTCTAATACCATAGTATAATTTTTTATGATTTTTCATGTATTAAAATCATTTTTAAGTAATTTATTTAATATTATAATTAAATAAATAAATACCTTCTATATTCCAAAAATATTAAATATTTTTGAAATATAGTCAAAATAATTAAAAACTATTTTTCAGGCTTGAAAATAATTTTTCATAATTTATTATGTATTTTTAATAATTAAAAACCATCTAATTCGATTTATTTAATAAAAATAATTATTTTTCGAAAATAAGTGTCACTATAAGGCCCTATAGCGACAGACCCATTGCTATAGGTGTTCTTGGCCTGTTTTTGAGCCTGCCCAGAAATCCTGTCAGTGTTCGAGTCAGTGGGTTTGACCATTATTTGATCTATGCTCCTAAGTTGTTCTGGGCAGTCTAATGAATCAGTGTTGTAGTATGCATGTAATACTACACTTACAAACAAACATCATGGCTAAACAACATCAGATCAGTGAGTTATTAGCCCCCAAAATGTCAGACAACAATGTTCTTCATTTCTGGGTTTTCCAGAAAATGAAGAACAGACGAAGGTGCTATATTTAGATCATTGTAGCTTCCAATATATGTATTATTTGTGTGATCTAATGGTTGGATCGTGTAGAGAATATGTCAGGCTACAACTACATAAAATCAGGTACTAACAAAAACATCATATAAGACAGAACAAGGGCAGTCAAACTATGTCAGAAAAATCGCGTATGAAGTTTCTGGGTTTTTCCAGAATTTTGACAAAACAGACGGTCAATGCTTGTTTGACCAAGATTAAGTTTCATTCTGGGCAAGATCTGGGTGATATAAAAGCTTGATGTTGTAGTCCTTATACCAGACTACAAGTCCATTACACAAACATTGCTAAATAACCTGTCAGTAGCAAGATTAGAGTCATTGAAAAGATTGTCAGAGGTTTCTGGGGAATCTGTGCTGCCCAGAACCTGCTTTCCGTGAACGGTCAACGATGTTTGGCCGCTCATAACTCTCAGTATATTAATGATCTGGACGTGTTTCTAGTTGCAGATCATCGTCTTCATGACATAGAACATATATTAAACAAAAAACACAACAAACAACTAACAGCTCAAGATCTATGGGCCCTGACATATGGCTGTCAGGCCATCATTTTTAACATTTCCAGATTTTTGAAATCTTTAGATTCGAGCATCTAGATGTTATGGATCCATGATCCAATAACCCAGATTTCTAAATGACACCTTATAACACATATCTAACCAATCATTAACAACACTAAACATAAGATCTAAGGATTTCGAAATTTTAGGGTTTATACCTTTTAAGCCTTGATTCTTGATTCCTGACTTCATGATCTGTTATTGGAAAGCTAAGGCTGATAAAGTCTTAACTTAATACTCATAATCACTCTCAATCTCGAAATGCTAGAGAGAGAAAAGTTTTGGACAAAATGAAAAGTAAAGTGAGACTTTTCTTACTTTTGATCTATATAAATGTTGATGCAATGCACATGGCTGTTAAAGTGGCTGATATAATTGAGATATAAGTCACAAGCTAGGCTTAGGGTGGTTCAACCACTCACCCTAGGTCTAGACCTACAAGTTAAATCAAATAATGCACAAAAGGGAATTTTAGTCATTTCGATAAAATTTTAATTCTAGAATTGTCATTTGATGTAAACCCTTAGAGTTTAGGGTTGAACCCTTAGGGTTTAGGGTTTGAACCCTTAACTTTACAATTTAATTTCTAAGATTTTTGAATTTCGGATTTTAAAAATAAAAAATTAATATTTCTAAATTATAATTATACTTTTCTAATTATATTAAAATTTCTTAATCATAATTTAAATCTTGCTTTTAGGATTAATAATTTCCTAATTAAAATTGTTAATTTAGCAATTAGTGTTAAAATTGGTCATTAGGGTTTATAACCCAATAATTTGGATTTTAAATAGAAAAAAAAATTCTAATTTAGAAATTAAATTACCTAATCAGATTAGGGTTTTTTAATTACTTATAACTTGAAAATTAGGATTAAGGTTCCCTAATTAACATTAAAATTATTAAATTAACAATTAAGTTTTCCTAATTACAAATTAGGGTTTCAAATCCCGAAATTAGGGTTTAAAATTTGAAATTAGGGTTTGCAAAATAATTAAGCTTTACCCTGATTAATATTATAATAATAGCTCTTTAACATTATAATTATACTTAAGTTCCCAAATTAGGGTTTTAAATTCCTGAATTAGGGTTTCGGATTCCTAAACTGAAATTAGGGTTTCTAGAACCAATTTCTAGGGTTTCTTCTAATTCGCTAGAATTTTCTGACCGAACGTTGACGTTCTTAATATATACCTAGGGTTAGTTACAGATCTCGTTTATCTGGTCAACCCTTGACCCTTAACCACATACTGTACACGTATAATAACATTTACACATAACATATTCACGTATACCGCTACGCAATTTATATCGCTGTATCCGAAGACCTCATATTAGTAATATAGATCTCCAATATTAGAATAATATCATCATAATATAATACTATTATAAATATATAGATGTACATAGAATTAATAACCTAAACACATAACACATAACCCTATCAGTCTACAATACACATAGGACTCGGTATCAATTCAAACTATTGTAGTCTGAGTTGAACCCGACACAAATCTGACATCCCGACGGTCTAGTCGGACAAATCTCGAGTTTAAGTTCAATTAAATTATGTCTAAACACTTAATCATTATCTAAGATAATTTATTAACAGTCGAAATATTTTTCATAAGCTCGCAATAATTTTTAAATAATTATTACTATTTATCATAAATTTCAATTACTTATATCGTATTTAAATGAATTAAATACCACATAATTCAATTATCATTAATATTTATTTAATATCAAATATTATGAAATACAAGTCATAATATTATAATATATTTATAATATCACAAAGTATTTATTATAATTTTAAAATCACCTTTATATGATTTTTAAACAATTAATTTCATTATCCGATAATTGTTATTAATATCAAAATATTAATATTTTCATGACAAAATATCAAAAGTTATATTTTATAACTTATAATATTTTTATAGCACTTAAATCATTTTTATATGATTTTTAAATCAATAATTCCATTTTTCATAAATTATTTAATACATTTATTAAATAAATTAATTACCATTAATATTAATTTATTAATGAATTTCATCACAAAATATCAAAAGTTATAAAAAATAACTTAAAATATTTTCTAATACCATAGTATAATTTTTTATGATTTTTCATGTATTAAAATCATTTTTTAAGTAATTTATTTAATATTATAATTAAATAAATAAATACCTTCTATATTCCAAAAATATTAAATATTTTGGAAATATAGTCAAAATAATTAAAAACTATTTTTCAGGCTTGAAAATAATTTTTCATAATTTATTATGTATTTTTAATAATTAAAAACCATCTAAATTCGATTTATTTAATAAAAATAATTATTTTTCGAAAATAAGTGTCACTATAGGGCCCTATAGCGACAGACCCATTGCTATAGGTGTTCTTGGCCTGTTTTTGAGCCTGCCCAGAAATCCTGTCAGTGTTCGAGTCAGTGGGTTTAACCATTATTTGATCTATGCTCCTAAGTTGTTCTGGGCAATCTAATGAATCAGTGTTGTAGTATGTATGTAATACTACACTTGCAAACAAACATCATGGCTAAACAACATCAGATCAGGGAGTTATTAGCCCCCAAAATGTCAGACAACAATGTTCTTCATTTCTGGGTTTTCCAGAAAATGAAGAACAGACGAAGGTGCTATATTTAGATCATTGTAGCTTCCAATATATGTATTATTTGTGTGATCTAATGGTTGGATCGTGTAGAGAATATGTCAGGCTACAACTACATAAAATCAGGTACTAACAAAAACATCATATAAGACAGAACAAGGCAGTCAAACTATGTCAGAAAAATCGCGTATGAAGTTTCTGGTTTTTCCCAGAATTTTGACAAAACAGACGGTCAATGCTTGTTTGACCAAGATTAAGTTTCATTCTGGGCAAGATCTGGGTGATATAAAAGCTTGATGTTGTAGTCCTTATACCAGACTACAAGTCCATTACACAAACATTGCTAAATAACCTGTCAGTAGCAAGATTAGAGTCATTGAAAAGATTGTCAGAGGTTTCTGGGAATCTGTGCTGCCCAGAACCTGCTTTCCGTGAACGGTCAACGATGTTTGGCCGCTCATAACTCTCAGTATATTAATGATCTGGACGTGTTTCTAGTTGCAGATCATCGTCTTCATGACATAGAACATATATTAAACAAAAAACACAACAAACAACTAACAGCTCAAGATCTATGGGCCCTGACATATGGCTGTCAGGCCATCATTTTTAACATTTCCAGATTTTTGAAATCTTTAGATTCGAGCATCTAGATGTTATGGATCCATGATGCAATAACCCAGATTTCTAAATGACACCTTATAACACATATCTAACCAATCATTAACAACACTAAACATAAGATCTAAGGATTTCGAAATTTTAGGGTTTATACCTTTTAAGCCTTGATTCTTGATTCCTGACTTCATGATCTGTTATTGGAAAGCTAAGGGCTGATAAAGTCTTAACTTAATACTCATAATCACTCTCAATCTCGAAATGCTAGAGAGAAAAGTTTTGGACAAAATGAAAAGTAAAGTGAGACTTTTCTTACTTTTGATCTATATAAATGTTGATGCAATGCACATGGCTGTTAAAGTGGCTGATATAATTGAGATATAAGTCACAAGCTAGGCTTAGGGTGGTTCAACCACTCACCCTAGGTCTAGACCTACAAGTTAAATCAAATAATGCACAAAAGGAATTTTAGTCATTTCGATAAAATTTTAATTCTAGAATTGTCATTTGATGTAAACCCTTAGAGTTTAGGGTTTAACCCTTAGGGTTTAGGGTTTAACCCTTAACTTTACAATTTAATTTCTAAGATTTTTGAATTTCGGTTTTAAAAATAAAAAATTAATATTTCTAAATTATAATTATACTTTTCTAATTATATTAAAATTTCTTAATCATAATTTAAATCTTGCTTTTAGGATTAATAATTCCTAATTAAAATTGTTAATTTAGCAATTAGTGTTAAAATTGGTCATTAGGGTTTATAACCCAATAATTTGGATTTTAAATAGAAAAAAAAATTCTAATTTAGAAATTAAATTACCTAATCAGATTAGGTTTTCTAATTACTTATAACTTGAAAATTAGGATTAAGGTTCCCTAATTAACATTAAAATTATTAAATTAACAATTAAGTTTTTCCTAATTACAAATTAGGGTTTCAAATCCCGAAATTAGGGTTTAAAAATTTGAAATTAGGGTTTGCAAAATAATTAAGCTTTACCCTGATTAATATTATAATAATAGCTCTTTAACATTATAATTATCCTTTAAGTTCCCAAATTAGGGTTTTAAATTCCTGAATTAGGGTTTCAGATTCCTAAAACTGAAATTAGGGTTTCTAGAACCAATTTCTAGGGTTTCTTATAATTCGCTAGAATTTTCTGACCGAACGTTGACGTTCTTAATATATACCTAGGGTTAGTTACAGATCTCGTTTATCTGGTCAACCCTTGACCCTTAACCACATACTGTACACGTATAATAACATTTACACATAACATATTCACGTATACCGCTACGCAATTTATATCGCTGTATCCGAAGACCTCATATTAGTAATATAGATCTCCAATATTAGAATAATATCATCACAATATAATACTATTATATATATAGATGTACATAGAATTAATAACCTAAACACATAACACATAACCCTATCAGTCTACAATACACATAGGACTCGGTATCAATTCAAACTATTGTAGTCTGAGTTGAACCCGACACAAATCTGACATCCCGACGGTCTAGTCGGACAAATCTCGAGTTTAAGTTCAATTAAATTATGTCTAAACACTAATCATTATCTAAGATAATAATTTATTAACAGTCGAAATATTTTTCATAAGCTCGCAATAATTTTTAAATAATTATTACTATTTATCATAAATTTTCAATTACTTATATCGTATTTAAATGAATTAAATACCACATAATTCAATTATCATTAATATTTATTTAATATCAAATATTAATGAAATACAAGTCATAATATTATAATATATTTATAATATCACAAAGTATATTATAATTTTAAAATCACCTTTATATGATTTTTAAACAATTAATTCATTATCCGATAATTGTTATTAATATCAAAATATTAATATTTTCATGACAAAATATCAAAAGTTATATTTTATAACTTAAAATATTTTTATAGCACTTAAATCATTTTTATATGATTTTTAAATCAATAATTCCATTTTTTCATAAATTATTTAATATATTTATTAAATAAATTAATTACCATTAATATTAATTTATTAATGAATTTCATCACAAAATATCAAAAGTTATAAAAAATAACTTAAAATATTTTCTAATACCATAGTATAATTTTTTATGATTTTTCATGTATTAAAATCATTTTTAAGTAATTTATTTAATATTATAATTAAATAAATAAATACCTTCTATATTCCAAAAATATTAAATATTTTGGAAATATAGTCAAAATAATTAAAAACTATTTTTCAGGCTTGAAAATAATTTTTCATAATTTATTATGTATTTTTAATAATTAAAAACCATCTAATTCGATTTATTTAATAAAAATAATTATTTTCGAAAATAAGTGTCACTATAGGGCCCTATAGCGACAGACCCATTGCTATAGGTGTTCTTGGCCTGTTTTTGAGCCTGCCCAGAAATCCTGTCAGTGTTCGAGTCAGTGGGTTTGACCATATTTGATCTATGCTCCTAAGTTGTTCTGGGCAGTCTAATGAATCAGTGTTGTAGTATGCATGTAATACTACACTTACAAACAAACATCATGGCTAAACAACATCAGATCAGTGAGTTATTAGCCCCCAAAATGTTGACAACAATGTTCTATTCGGGTTTTCCAGAAAATGAAGAACAGACGAAGGTGCTATATTTAGATCATTGTAGCTTCCAATATATGTATTATTTGTGTGATCTAATGGTTGGATCGTGTAGAGAATATGTCAGGCTACAACTACATAAAATCAGGTACTAACAAAAACATCATATAAGACAGAACAAGGGCAGTCAAACTATGTCAGAAAAATCGCGTATGAAGTTTCTGGGTTTTTCCAGAATTTTGACAAAACAGACGGTCAATGCTTGTTTGACCAAGATTAAGTTTCATTCTGGGCAAGATCTGGGTGATATAAAAGCTTGATGTTGTAGTCCTTATACCAGACTACAAGTCCATTACACAAACATTGCTAAATAACCTGTCAGTAGCAAGATTAGAGTCATTGAAAAGATTGTCAGAGGTTTCTGGGGAATCTGTGCTGCCCAGAACCTGCTTTCCGTGAACGGTCAACGATGTTTGGCCGCTCATAACTCTCAGTATATTAATGATCTGGACGTGTTTCTAGTTGCAGATCATCGTCTTCATGACATAGAACATATATAAACAAAAAACACAACAAACAACTAACAGCTCAAGATCTATGGGCCCTGACATATGGCTGTCAGGCCATCATTTTCACATTTCCAGATTTTTGAAATCTTTAGATTCGAGCATCTAGATGTTATGGATCCATGATCCAATAACCCAGATTTCTAAATGACACCTTATAACACATATCTAACCAATCATTAACAACACTAAACATAAGATCTAAGGATTTCAAAATTTTAGGGTTTATACCTTTTAAGCCTTGATTCTTGATTCCTGACTTCATGATCTGTTATTGGAAAGCTAAGGGCTGATAAAGTCTTAACTTAATACTCATAATCACTCTCAATCTCGAAATGCTAGAGAGAGAAAAGTTTTGGACAAAATGAAAAGTAAAGTGAGACTTTTCTTACTTTTGATCTATATAAATGTTGATGCAATGCACATGGCTGTTAAAGTGTGGCTGATATAATTGAGATATAAGTCACAAGCTAGGCTTAGGGTGGTTCAACCACTCACCCTAGGTCTAGACCTACAAGTTAAATCAAATAATGCACAAAAGGGCATTTTAGTCATTTTGATAAAATTTTAATTCTAGAATTGTCATTTGATGTAAACCCTTAGAGTTAGGGTTTGAACCCTTAGGGTTTAGGGTTTGAACCCTTAACTTTACAATTTAATTTCTAAGATTTTTGAATTTCGGTTTTAAAAATAAAAAATTAATATTTCTAAATTATAATTATACTTTTCTAATTATATTAAAATTTCTTAATCATAATTTAAATCTTGCTTTTTAGGATTAATAATTCCTAATTAAAATTGTTAATTTAGCAATTAGTGTTAAAATTGGTCATTAGGGTTTATAACCCAATAATTTGGATTTTAAATAGATAAAAAGAAAATTCTAATTTAGAAATTAAATTACCTAATCAGATTAGGTTTTTAATTACTTATAACTTGAAAATTAGGATTAAGGTTCCCTAATTAACATTAAAATTATTAAATTAACAATTAAGTTTTTCCTAATTACAAATTAGGGTTTCAAATCCCGAAATTAGGGTTTAAAAATTTGAAATTAGGGTTTGCAAAATAATTAAGCTTTACCCTGATTAATATTATAATAATAGCTCTTTAACATTATAATTATACTTTAAGTTCCCAAATTAGGGTTTTAAATTCCTGAATTAGGGTTTCAGATTCCTAAAACTGAAATTAGGGTTTCTAGAACCAATTTCTAGGGTTTCTTCTAATTCGCTAGAATTTTCTGACCGAACGTTGACGTTCTTAATATATACCTAGGGTTAGTTACAGATCTCGTTTATCTGGTCAACCCTTGACCCTTAACCACATACTGTACACGTATAATAACATTTACACATAACATATTCACGTATACCGCTACGCAATTTATATCGCTGTATCCGAAGACCTCATATTAGTAATATAGATCTCCAATATTAGAATAATATCATCAAATATAATACTATTATATATATAGATGTACATAGAATTAATAACCTAAACACATAACACATAACCCTATCAGTCTACAATACACATAGGACTCGGTATCAATTCAAACTATTGTAGTCTGAGTTGAACCCGACACAAATCTGACATCCCGACGGTCTAGTCGGACAAATCTCGAGTTTAAGTTCAATTAAATTATGTCTAAACACTTAATCATTATCTAAGATAATTTATTAACAGTCGAAATATTTTTCATAAGCTCGCAATAATTTTTAAATAATTATTACTATTTATCATAAATTTTCAATTACTTATATCGTATTTAAATGAATTAAATACCACATAATTCAATTATCATTAATATTTATTTAATATCAAATATTAATGAAATACAAGTCATAATATTATAATATATTTATAATATCACAAAGTATTTATTATAATTTTAAAATCACCTTTATATGATTTTTAAACAATTAATTTCATTATCCGATAATTGTTATTAATATCAAAATATTAATATTTTCATGACAAAATATCAAAAGTTATATTTTATAACTTAAAATATTTTTATAGCACTTAAATCATTTTTATATGATTTTTAAATCAATAATTCCATTTTTTCATAAATTATTTAATACATTTATTAAATAAATTAATTACCATTAATATTAATTTATTAATGAATTTCATCACAAAATATCAAAAGTTATAAAAATAACTTAAAATATTTTCTAATACCATAGTATAATTTTTTATGATTTTTCATGTATTAAAATCATTTTTAATAAGTAATTTATTTAATATTATAATTAAATAAATAAATACCTTCTATATTCCAAAAATATTAAATATTTTGGAAATATAGTCAAAATAATTAAAAACTATTTTTCAGGCTTGAAAATAATTTTTCATAATTTATTATGTATTTTTATATAATTAAAAACCATCTAATTCGATTTATTTAATAAAAATAATTATTTTTCGAAAATAAGTGTCACTATAGGGCCCTATAGCGACAGACCCATTGCTATAGGTGTTCTTGGCCTGTTTTTGAGCCTGCCCAGAAATCCTGTCAGTGTTCGAGTCAGTGGGTTTGACCATTATTTGATCTATGCTCCTAAGTTGTTCTGGGCAGTCTAATGAATCAGTGTTGTAGTATGCATGTAATACTACACTTAAAAACAAACATCATGGCTAAACAACATCAGATCAGTGAGTTATTAGCCCCCAAAATGTCTAGACAACAATGTTCTTCATTTCTGGGTTTTCCAGAAAATGAAGAACAGACGAAGGTGCTATATTTAGATCATTGTAGCTTCCAATATATGTATTATTTGTGTGATCTAATGGTTGGATCGTGTAGAGAATATGTCAGGCTACAACTACATAAAATCAGGTACTAACAAAAACATCATATAAGACAGAACAAGGGCAGTCAAACTATGTCAGAAAAATCGCGTATGAAGTTTCTGGGTTTTTCCAGAATTTTGACAAAACAGACGGTCAATGCTTGTTTGACCAAGATTATGTTTCATTCTGGGCAAGATCTGGGTGATATAAAAGCTTGATGTTGTAGTCCTTATGCCAGACTACAAGTCCATTACACAAACATTGCTAAATAACCTGTCAGTAGCAAGATTAGAGTCATTGAAAAGATTGTCAGAGGTTTCTGGGGAATCTGTGCTGCCCAGAACCTGCTTTCCGTGAACGGTCAACGATGTTTGGCCGCTCATAACTCTCAGTATATTAATGATCTGGACGTGTTTCTAGTTGCAGATCATCGTCTTCATGACATAGAACATATATTAAACAAAAAACACAACAAACAACTAAAAGCTCAAGATCTATGGGCCCTGACATATGGCTGTCAGGCCATCATTTTCAACATTTCTAGATTTTTGAAATCTTTAGATTCGAGCATCTAGATGTTATGGATCCATGATCCAATAACCCAGATTTCTAAATGACACCTTATAACACATATCTAACCAATCATTAACAACACTAAACATAAGATCTAAGGATTTCAAAATTTTAGGGTTTATACCTTTTAAGCCTTGATTCTTGATTCCTGACTTCATGATCTGTTATTGGAAAGCTAAGGGCTGATAAAGTCTTAACTTAATACTCATAATCACTCTCAATCTCGAAATGCTAGAGAGAGAAAAGTTTTGGACAAAATGAAAAGTAAAGTGAGACTTTTCTTACTTTTGATCTATATAAATGTTGATGCAATGCACATGGCTGTTAAAGTGGCTGATATAATTGAGATATAAGTCACAAGCTAGGCTTAGGGTGGTTCAACCACTCACCCTAGGTCTAGACCTACAAGTTAAATCAAATAATGCACAAAAGGGCATTTTATTCATTTTGATAAAATTTTAATTCTAGAATTGTCATTTGATGTAAACCCTTAGAGTTTAGGGTTTGAACCCTTAGGGTTTAGGGTTTGAACCCTTAACTTTGCAATTTAATTTCTAAGATTTTTGAATTTCGGTTTTAAAAAAAAAAATTAATATTTCTAAATTATAATTATACTTTTCTAATTATATTAAAATTTCTTAATCATAATTTAAATCTTGCTTTTAGGATTAATAATTCCTAATTAAAATTGTTAATTTAGCAATTAGTGTTAAAATTGGTCATTAGTGTTTATAACCCAATAATTTGGATTTTAAATAGAAAAAAAATTTCTAATTTAGAAATTAAATTACCTAATCAGATTAGGGTTTTCTAATTACTTATAACTTGAAAATTAGGATTAAGGTTCCCTAATTAACATTAAAATTATTAAATTAACAATTAAGTTCTCCCTAATTACAAATTAGGGTTTCAAATCCCGAAATTAGGGTTTAAAAATTTGAAATTAGGGTTTGCAAAATAATTAAGCTTTACCCTGATTAATATTATAATAATAGCTCTTTAACATTATAATTATCCTTTAAGTTCCCAAATTAGGGTTTTAAATTCCTGAATTAGGGTTTCAGATTCCTAGAACTGAAATTAGGGTTTCTAGAACCAATTTCTAGGGTTTCTTATAATTCGCTAGAATTTTCTGACCGAACGTTGACGTTCTTAATATATACCTAGGGTTAGTTACAGATCTCGTTTATCTGGTCAACCCTTGACCCTTAACCACATACTGTACACGTATAATAACATTTTAACATAACATATTCACGTATACCGCTACGCAATTTATATCGCTGTATCCGAAGACCTCATATTAGTAATATAGATCTCCAATATTAGAATAATATCATCACAATATAATACTATTATATATATAGATGTACATAGAATTAATAACCTAAACACATAACACATAACACATAACCCTATCAGTCTACAATACATATAGGACTCGGTATCAATTCAAACTATAGTAGTCTGAGTTGAACCCGACACAAATCTGACATCCCGACGGTCTAGTCGGATAAATCTCGAGTTTAAGTTCAATTAAATTATGTCTAAACACTTAATCATTATCTAAGATAATTTATTAACAGTCGAAATATTTTTCATAAGCTCGCAATAATTTTTAAATAATTATTACTATTTATCATAAATTTTCAATTACTTATATCGTATTTAAATGAATTAAATACCACATAATTCAATTATCATTAATATTTATTTAATATCAAATATTAATGAAATACAAGTCATAATATTATAATATATTTATAATATCACAAAGTATTTATTATAATTTTAAAATCACCTTTATATGATTTTTAAACAATTAATTTCATTATCCGATAATTGTTATTAATATCAAAATATTAATATTTTCATGACAAAATATCAAAAGTTATATTTTATAACTTATAATATTTTTATAGCACTTAAATCATTTTTATATGATTTTTAAATCAATAATTCCATTTTTTCATAAATTATTTAATACATTTATTAAATAAATTAATTACCATTAATATTAATTTATTAATGAATTTCATCACAAAATATCAAAAGTTATAAAAAATAACTTAAAATATTTTCTAATACCATAGTATAATTTTTTATGATTTTTCATGTATTAAAATCATTTTTAAGTAATTTATTTAATATTATAATTAAATAAATAAATACCTTCTATATTCCAAAAATATTAAATATTTTTGAAATATAGTCAAAATAATTAAAAACTATTTTTCAGGCTTGAAAATAATTTTTCATAATTTATTATGTATTTTTAATAATTAAAAACCATCTAATTCGATTTATTTAATAAAAATAATTATTTTTTCGAAAATAAGTGTCACTATAGGGCCCTATAGCGACAGACCCATTGCTATAGGTGTTCTTGGCCTGTTTTTGAGCCTGCCCAGAAATCCTGTCAGTGTTCGAGTCAGTGGGTTTGACCATTATTTGATCTATGCTCCTAAGTTGTTCTGGGCAGTCTAATGAATCAGTGTTGTAGTATGCATGTAATACTACACTTGCAAACAAACATCATGGCTAAACAACATCAAATCAGGGAGTTATTAGCCCCCAAAATGTCAGACAACAATGTTCTTCATTTCTGGGTTTTCCAGAAAATGAAGAACAGACGAAGGTGCTATATTTAGATCATTGTAGCTTCCAATATATGTATTATTTGTGTGATCTAATGGTTGGATCGTGTAGAGAATATGTCAGGCTACAACTACATAAAATCAGGTACTAACAAAAACATCATATAAGACAGAACAAGGGCAGTCAAACTATGTCAGAAAAATCGCGTATGAAGTTTCTGGGTTTTTCCAGAATTTTGACAAAACAGACGGTCAATGCTTGTTTGACCAAGATTAAGTTTCATTCTGGGCAAGATCTGGGTGATATAAAAGCTTGATGTTGTAGTCCTTATACCAGACTACAAGTCCATTACACAAACATTGCTAAATAACCTGTCAGTAGCAAGATTAGAGTCACTGAAAAGATTGTCAGAAGTTTCTGGGGAATCTGTGCTGCCCAGAACCTACTTTCCGTGAACGGTCAACGATGTTTGGCCGCTCATAACTCTCAGTATATTAATGATCTGGACGTGTTTCTAGTTGCAGATCATCGTCTTCATGACATAGAACATATATTAAACAAAAAACATAACAAACAACTAACAGCTCAAGATCTATGGGCCCTGACATATGGCTGTCAGGCCATCATTTTTAACATTTCCAGATTTTTGAAATCTTTAGATTCGAGCATCTAGATGTTGTGGATCCATGATGCAATAACCCAGATTTCTAAATGACACCTTATAACACATATCTAACCAATCATTAACAACACTAAACATAAGATCTAAGGATTTCGAAATTTTAGGTTTTATACCTTTTAAGCCTTGATTCTTGATTCCTGACTTCATGATCTGTTATTAGAAAGCTAAGGGCTGATAAAGTCTTAACTTAATACTCATAATCATTTTCAATCTCGAAATGCTAGAGAGAGAAAAGTTTTGGACAAAATGAAAAGTAAAGTGAGACTTTTCTTACTTTTGATCTATATAAATGTTGATGCAATGCACATGGCTGTTAAAGTGGCTGATATAATTGAGATATAAGTCACAAGCTAGGCTTAGGGTGGTTCAACCACTCACCCTAGGTCTAGACCTACAAGTTAAATCAAATAATGCACAAAGGGGAATTTTAGTCATTTCGATAAAATTTTAATTCTAGAATTGTCATTTGATGTAAACCCTTAGAGTTTAGGGTTTGAACCATTAGGGTTTAGGGGTTGAACCCTTAACTTTACAATTTAATTTCTAAGATTTTTGAATTTTGATTTTAAAAATAAAAAATTAATATTTCTAAATTATAATTATACTTTTCTAATTATATTAAAATTTCTTAATCATAATTTAAATCTTGCTTTTAGGAATAATATTTCCTAATTAAAATTGTTAATTTAGCAATTAGTGTTAAAATTGGTCATTAGGGTTTATAACCCAATAATTTGGATTTTAAATAGAAAAAGAAAATTCTAATTTAGAAATTAAATTACCTAATCAGATTAGGGTTTTTTAATTACTTATAACTTGAAAATTAGGATTAAGGTTCCCTAATTAACATTAAAATTATTAAATTAACAATTAAGTTTTTCCTAATTACAAATTAGGGTTTCAAATCCCGAAATTAGGGTTTAAAAATTTGAAATTAGGGTTTGCAAAATAATTAAGCTTTACCCTGATTAATATTATAATAATAGCTCTTTAACATTATAATTATACTTTAAGTTCCCAAATTAGGGTTTTAAATTCCTGAATTAGGGTTTCGGATTCCTAAACCTGAAATTAGGGTTTCTAGAACCAATTTCTAGGGTTTCTTCTAATTTGCTAGAATTTTCTGACCGAACGTTGACGTTCTTAATATATACCTAGGGTTAGTTACAGATCTCGTTTATCTGGTCAACCCTTGACCCTTAACCACATACTGTACACGTATAATAACATTTACACATAACATATTCACGTATACCGCTACGCAATTTATATCGCTGTATCCGAAGACCTCATATTAGTAATATAGATCTCCAATATTAGAATAATATCATCATAATATAATACTATTATATATATAGATGTACATAGAATTAATAACCTAAACACATAACACATAACCCTATCAGTCTACAATACACATAGGACTCGGTATCAATTCAAACCATAGTAGTCTGAGTTGAACCCGACACAAATCTGACATCCCGACGGTCTAGTCGGACAAATCTCGAGTTTAAGTTCAATTAAATTATGTCTAAACACTTAATCATTATCTAAGATAATTTATTAACAGTCGAAATATTTTTCATAAGCTCGCAATAATTTTTAAATAATTATTACTATTTATCATAAATTTTCAATTACTTATATCGTATTTAAATGAATTAAATACCACATAATTCAATTATCATTAATATTTATTTAATATCAAATATTAATGAAATACAAGTCATAATATTATAATATATTTATAATATCACAAAGTATTTATTATAATTTTAAAATCACCTTTATATGATTTTTAAACAATTAATTTCATTATCCGATAATTGTTATTAATATCAAAATATTAATATTTTCATGACAAAATATCAAAAGTTATATTTTATAACTTATAATATTTTTATAGCACTTAAATCATTTTTATATGATTTTTAAATCAATAATTCCATTTTTTCATAAATTATTTAATACATTTATTAAATAAATTAATTACCATTAATATTAATTTATTAATGAATTTCATCACAAAATATCAAAAGTTATAAAAATAACTTAAAATATTTTCTAATACCATAGTATAATTTTTTATGATTTTTCATGTATTAAAATCATTTTTAAGTAATTTATTTAATATTATAATTAAATAAATAAATACCTTCTATATTCCAAAAATATTAAATATTTTGGAAATATAGTCAAAATAATTAAAAACTATTTTTCAGGCTTGAAAATAATTTTTCATAATTTATTATGTATTTTTAATAATTAAAAACCATCTAATTCGATTTATTTAATAAAAATAATTATTTTTCGAAAATAAGTGTCACTATAGGGCCCTATAGCGACAGACCCATTGCTATAGGTGTTCTTGGCCTGTTTTTGAGCCTGCCCAGAAATCCTGTCAGTGTTCGAGTCAGTGGGTTTGACCATTATTTGATCTATGCTCCTAAGTTGTTCTGGGCAGTCTAATGAATCAGTGTTGTAGTATGCATGTAATACTACACTTGCAAACAAACATCATGGCTAAACAACATCAAATCAGGGAGTTATTAGCCCCCAAAATGTCAGACAACAATGTTCTTCATTTCTGGGTTTTCCAGAAAATGAAGAACAGACGAAGGTGCTATATTTAGATCATTGTAGCTTCCAATATATGTATTATTTGTGTGATCTAATGGTTGGATCGTGTAGAGAATATGTCAGGCTACAACTACATAAAATCAGGTACTAACAAAAACATCATATAAGACAGAACAAGGGCAGTCAAACTATGTCAGAAAAATCGCGTATGAAGTTTCTGGGTTTTTCCAGAATTTTGACAAAACAGACGGTCAATGCTTGTTTGACCAAGATTAAGTTTCATTCTGGGCAAGATCTGGGTGATATAAAAGCTTGATGTTGTAGTCCTTATACCAGACTACAAGTCCATTACACAAACATTGCTAAATAACCTGTCAGTAGCAAGATTAGAGTCACTGAAAAGATTGTCAGAAAGTTTCTGGGGAATCTGTGCTGCCCAGAACCTACTTTCCGTGAACGGTCAACGATGTTTGGCCGCTCATAACTCTCAGTATATTAATGATCTGGACGTGTTTCTAGTTGCAGATCATCGTCTTCATGACATAGAACATATATTAAACAAAAAACATAACAAACAACTAACAGCTCAAGATCTATGGGCCCTGACATATGGCTGTCAGGCCATCATTTTTAACATTTCCAGATTTTTGAAATCTTTAGATTCGAGCATCTAGATGTTGTGGATCCATGATGGCAATAACCCAGATTTCTAAATGACACCTTATAACACATATCTAACCAATCATTAACAACACTAAACATAAGATCTAAGGATTTCGAAATTTTAGGGTTTATACCTTTTAAGCCTTGATTCTTGATTCCTGACTTCATGATCTGTTATTGGAAAGCTAAGGGCTGATAAAGTCTTAACTTAATACTCATAATCACTCTCAATCTCGAAATGCTAGAGAGAAAAGTTTTGGACAAAATGAAAAGTAAAGTGAGACTTTTCTTACTTTTGATCTATATAAATGTTGATGCAATGCACATGGCTGTTAAAGTGGCTGATATAATTGAGATATAAGTCACAAGCTAGGCTTAGGGTGGTTCAACCACTCACCCTAGGTCTAGACCTACAAGTTAAATCAAATAATGCACAAAAGGGAATTTTAGTCATTTCGATAAAATTTTAATTCTAGAATTGTCATTTGATGTAAACCCTTAGAGTTTAGGGTTTGAACCCTTAGGTTTTAGGGTTTGAACCCTTAACTTTACAATTTAATTTCTAAGATTTTTGAATTTCGGTTTTAAAAATAAAAAATTAATATTTCTAAATTATAATTATACTTTTCTAATTATATTAAAATTTCTTAATCATAATTTAAATCTTGCTTTTAGGATTAATAATTCCTAATTAAAATTGTTAGTTTAGCAATTAGTGTTAAAATTGGTCATTAGGGTTTATAACCCAATAATTTGGATTTTAAATAGAAAAAGAAAATTCTAATTTAGAAATTAAATTACCTAATCAGATTAGGGTTTTTTAATTACTTATAACTTGAAAATTAGGATTAAGGTTCCCTAATTAACATTAAAATTATTAAATTAACAATTAAGTTTTTCCTAATTACAAATTAGGGTTTCAAATCCCGAAATTAGGGTTTAAAAATTTGAAATTAGGGTTTGCAAAATAATTAAGCTTTACCCTGATTAATATTATAATAATAGCTCTTTAACATTATAATTATACTTTAAGTTCCCAAATTAGGGTTTTAAATTCCTGAATTAGGGTTTCGGATTCCTAAAACTGAAATTAGGGTTTCTAGAACCAATTTCTAGGGTTTCTTCTAATTCACTAGAATTTTCTGACCGAACGTTGACGTTCTTAATATATACCTAGGGTTAGTTACAGATCTCGTTTATCTGGTCAACCCTTGACCCTTAACCACATACTGTACACGTATAATAACATTTACACATAACATATTCACGTATACCGCTACGCAATTTATATCGCTGTATCCGAAGACCTCATATTAGTAATATAGATCTCCAATATTAGAATAATATCATCATAATATAATACTATTATATATATAGATGTACATAGAATTAATAACCTAAACACATAACACATAACCCTATCAGTCTACAATACACATAGGACTCGGTATCAATTCAAACCATAGTAGTCTGAGTTGAACCCGACACAAATCTGACATCCCGACGGTCTAGTCGGACAAATCTCGAGTTTAAGTTCAATTAAATTATGTCTAAACACTTAATCATTATCTAAGATAATTTATTAACAGTCGAAATATTTTTCATAAGCTCGCAATAATTTTTAAATAATTATTACTATTTATCATAAATTTTCAATTACTTATATCGTATTTAAATGAATTAAATACCACATAATTCAATTATCATTAATATTTATTTAATATCAAATATTAATGAAATACAAGTCATAATATTATAATATATTTATAATATCACAAAGTATTTATTATAATTTTAAAATCACCTTTATATGATTTTTAAACAATTATTTTCATTATCCGATAATTGTTATTAATATCAAAATATTAATATTTTCATGACAAAATATCAAAAGTTATATTTTATAACTTAAAATATTTTTATAGCACTTAAATCATTTTTATATGATTTTTAAATCAATAATTCCATTTTTTCATAAATTATTTAATACATTTATTAATTAAATTAATTACAATTAATATTAATTTATTAATGAATTTCATCACAAAATATCAAAAGTTATAAAAAATAACTTAAAATATTTTCTAATACCATAGTATAATTTTTTATGATTTTTCATGTATTAAAATTATTTTTAAGTAATTTATTTAATATTATAATTAAATAAATAAATACCTTCTATATTCCAAAAATATTAAATATTTTGGAAATATAGTCAAAATAATTAAAAACTATTTTTCAGGCTTGAAAATAATTTTTCATAATTTATTATGTATTTTTAATAATTAAAAACCATCTAATTCGATTTATTTAATAAAAATAATTATTTTTCGAAAATATGTGTCACTATAGGGCCCTATAGCGACGGACCCATTGCTATAGGTGTTCTTGGCCTGTTTTTGAGCCTGCCCAGAAATCCTGTCAGTGTTCGAGTCAGTGGGTTTGACCATTATTTGATCTATGCTCCTAAGTTGTTCTGGGCAGTCTAATGAATCAGTGTTGTAGTATGCATGTAATACTACACTTAAAAACAAACATCATGGCTAAACAACATCAGATCAGTGAGTTATTAGCCCCCAAAATGTTAGACAACAATGTTCTTCATTTCTGGGTTTTCCAGAAAATGAAGAACAGACGAAGGTGCTATATTTAGATCATTGTAGCTTCCAATATATGTATTATTTGTGTGATATAATGGTTGGATCGTGTAGAGAATATATCAGGCTACAACTACGTAAAATCAGGTACTAACAAAAACATCATATAAGACAGAACAAGGGCAGTCAAACTATGTCAGAAAAATCGCGTATGAAATTTCTGGGTTTTTCCAGAATTTTGACAAAACAGACGGTCAATGCTTGTTTGACCAAGATTATGTTTCATTCTGGGCAAGATCTGGGTGATATAAAAGCTTGATGTTGTAGTCCTTATGCCAGACTACAAGTCCATTACACAAACATTGCTAAATAACCTGTCAGTAGCAAGATTAGAGTCATTGAAAAGATTGTCAGAGGTTTCTGGGGAATCTGTGCTGCCCAGAACCTGCTTTCCGTGAACGGTCAACGATGTTTGGCCGCTCATAACTCTCAGTATATTAATGATCTGGACGTGTTTCTAGTTGCAGATCATCGTCTTCATGACATAGAACATATATTAAACAAAAAACACAACAAACAACTAAAAGCTCAAGATCTATGGGCCCTGACATATGGCTGTCAGGCCATCATTTTCAACATTTCAGATTTTTGAAATCTTTAGATTCGAGCATCTAGATGTTATGGATCCATGATCCAATAACCCAGATTTCTAAATGACACCTTATAACACATATCTAACCAATCATTAACAACACTAAACATAAGATCTAAGGATTTCGAAATTTTAGGGTTTATACCTTTTAAGCCTTGATTCTTGATTCCTGACTTCATGATCTGTTATTGGAAAGCTAAGGGCTGATAAAGTCTTAACTTAATACTCATAATCACTCTCAATCTCGAAATGCTAGAGAGAGAAAAGTTTTGGACAAAATGAAAAGTAAAGTGAGACTTTTCTTACTTTTGATCTATATAAATGTTGATGCAATGCACATGGCTGTTAAAGTGGCTGATATAATTGAGATATAAGTCACAAGCTAGGCTTAGGGTGGTTCAACCACTCACCCTAGGTCTAGACCTACAAGTTAAATCAAATAATGCACAAAAGGGCATTTTAGTCATTTTGATAAAATTTTAATTCTAGAATTGTCATTTGATGTAAACCCTTAGAGTTTAGGGTTTGAACCCTTAGGGTTTAGGGTTTGAACCCTTAACTTTGCAATTTAATTTCTAAGATTTTTGAATTTCGGTTTTAAAAATAAAAAATTAATATTTCTAAATTATAATTATACTTTTCTAATTATATTAAAATTTCTTAATCATAATTTAAATCTTGCTTTTAGGATTAATAATTCCTAATTAAAATTGTTAATTTAGCAATTAGTGTTAAAATTGGTCATTAGGGTTTATAACCCAATAATTTGGATTTTAAATAGAAAAAAAATTTCTAATTTAGAAATTAAATTACCTAATCAGATTAGGGTTTTCTAATTACTTATAACTTGAAAATTAGGATTAAGGTTCCCTAATTAACATTAAAATTATTAAATTAACAATTAAGTTTTCCCTAATTACAAATTAGGGTTTCAAATCCCGAAATTAGGGTTTAAAAATTTAAAATTAGGGTTTGCAAAATAATTAAGCTTTACCGTGATTAATATTATAATAATAGCTCTTTAACATTATAATTATCCTTTAAGTTCCCAAATTAGGGTTTTAAATTCCTGAATTAGGGTTTCGGAATCCTAGAACTGAAATTAGTGTTTCTAGAACCAATTTCTAGGGTTTCTTATAATTCGCTAGAATTTTCTGACCGAACTTTGACGTTCTTAATATATACCTAGGGTTAGTTACATATCTCGTTTATCTGGTCAACCCTTGACCCTTAACCACATACTGTACACGTATAATAACATTTTAACATAACATATTCACGTATACCGCTACCCAATTTATATCGCTGTATCCGAAGACCTCATATTAGTAATATAGATCTCCAATATTAGAATAATATCATCACAATATAATACTATTATATATATAGATGTACATAGAATTAATAACCTAAACACATAACACATAACACATAACCATATCAGTCTACAATACACATAAGACTCGATATCAATTCAAACTATTGTTGTCTGAGTTGAACTCGACACAAATCTAACATTCTGACGGTCTAGTCGGATAAATCTCGAGTTTAAGTTCAATTAAACTATGTCTAAACACTTAATCATTATCTAAGATAATTTATTAAAAAGTCAAAATATTTGTCATAAGCTCGCAATAATTATTAAATAATTATTACTATTTATCATAAATTTTCAATCACTTATATCGTATTTAAATGAATTAAATACCACATAATTCAATTATCATTAATATTTATTTAATATCAAATATTAATGAAATACAAGTCATAATATTATAATATATTTATAATATCACAAAGTATTTATTATAATTTTAAAATCACCTTTATATGATTTTTAAACAATTAATTTCATTATCCGGTAATTGCTATTAATATCAAAATATTAATATTTTCATGACAAAATATCAAAAGTTATATTTTATAACTTAAAATATTTTATAGCACTTAAATCATTTTTATATGATTTTTAAATCAATAATTCCATTTTTCCATAATTTATTTAATACATTTATTAAATAAATTAATTATCATTAATATTAATTTATTAATGAATTTCATCACAAAATATCCAAAGTTATTAAAAATAACTTAAAATATTTTTTTATACCATAATATAATTTTTTATGATTTTTCAAGTATTAAAATCATTTTTAAATAATTTATTTAATATTATAATTAAATAAATAAATACCTTCTGTAATCCAAAAATATTAAATATTTTTGAAATATAGTCAAAATAATTAAAAACTATTTTTCAGGCTTTAAAATAAATTTTCATAATTTATTATGTATTTTTAATAATTAAAAACCATTTAATTCAATTTATTTAATAAAAATAATTATTTTCCAAAAATAAGTGTCACTAAAGGGCCCTATAGCGACAGACCTATCCCTATAGGTGTTCTTGGCCTGTTCTTGAGCCTGTCCAAAAATCCTGTCAGTGTTCGAGTTAGTGGGTTTGACAATCATTTGATCTATGCTCCTAAGTTGTTCTGGGCAGTCTAATGAATCGGTGTTGTAGTATGCACGTAATACTACACTTACAAACAAACATCATGGCTAAACAACATCAGATCAGTGAGTTATTAGCCCCAAAAATGTCTGACAACACTTCTTCATTTCTGGGTTATCCAGAAAATGAAGAACAGACGAATGTGCTATATTTAGATCATTGTAGCTTCCAATATATGTCTTATTTGTGTGATCTAGCACTAACGAAAACATCATATAAGACAGAACAAGGGCAGTCAAACTATGTCAGAAAAATCGCGTATGAAGTTTCTGGGTTTTTCCAGAATTTTGACAAAACAGACGGTCAATGCTTGTTTGACCAAGATTAAGTTTCATTCTGGGCAAGATCTGGGTGATATAAAAGCTTGATGTTGTAGTCCTTATACCAGACTACAAGTCCATTACACAAACATGGCTAAATAACCTGTCAGTAGCAAGATTAGAGTCATTGAAAAGATTGTCAAAGGTTTCTTGGGATTCTGGGCTGCCCAGAACCTGCTTTCCGTGAACGATCAACGATGTTTGACCGCTCATAACTCTCAGTATATTCATGATCTGGACATGTTTCTAGTTGCAGATCATCGTCTTCATGACATAGAACAGATATAAAACAAAAAACACAACAAACAACTAATAGCTCATGATCTATGGGCACTGACATATGGCTGTCAGGCCATCATTTTCAACATTTCCAGATTTTTAAAATCTTTAGTTTCGAGCATCTAGATGTTATGGATCCATGATCCAACAACTCAGATCTCTAAATGACACCTTGTAACACATATCTAACCAATCATTAACGACACTAAACATAAGATCTAATGATTTTGAAATTTTAGGGTTTATACCTTTTAAGCCCTGATTCTTGATTTCTGATTTCATGATCTGTTATGGGAAAGCTAAGGGCTGATAAAGTCTTAACTTAACACTCATAATCACTCTCAATCTCGAAATGCTAGAGAGAGAAAAGTTTTGGACAAAATGAAAAGTAAAGTGAGACTTTTCTTACTTTTGATCTATATAAATGTTGATGCAATGCACGCGGATGTCAAAGTGGCTGATATAATTGAGATATAAGTCACAAGCTAGGCTTAGGGTGGTTCACCCACTCACCTTAGGCCTAGATCTACAAGTTAAATCAAATAATGCGCAAAAGGGCATTTTAGTCCTTTTAATAAAATTTTAATTCTAGAATTGTCATTTGATGCAAACCCTTAGGGTTTAGGGTTTAAACCCTTAGGGTTTAGGGTTTAACCCCTAACTTTGCAATTTAATTTCTAAGATTTCTGAATTTCGATTTTAAAAATAGAAAAGTAATATTTCTAAATTATAATTATAATTTTCTAATTATTTTAAAATTTCTTAATCATAATTTAAATCTTGCTTTTAGGATTAATAATTCCTAATTAAAATTGTTAATTTAGCAATTAGGGTCAAAATTAGTCATTAGGGTTTATAACCCACTAGTTAGGATTTTAAATAAAAAAAACTTAATTTTCTAATTTAGAAATTAGATTACCTAATTAGATTAGAGTTTTCTAATTACTTATAACTTGAAAAATAAGATTAAGGTTTCCTAATTAACATTAAAATTATTAAATTAACAATTAAATTTTCCCTAATTATAAATTAGGGTTTCAAATCCCAAAATTAAGGTTTAAACATCTGAAATTAGGGTTTACTAAATAATTAAGCTTTACCCTAATTAATATTATAATAATAGCACTTGAGCATTATAATTATCCTTTAAGTTCCTAGATTAGGGTTTTAAATTCCCGAATTAGGGTTTCAAATTCTCAGAACTAAAATTAGGATTTTTAGAACTAGTTTCTAGTGTTTCTTATAATTCTCTAGGGTTTTCTGACCGAACGTTGACATTCTTAATATATACCTAGGGTTTATTACAGATCTCGTTTATCTGGTCAACCCTTGACCCTTAACCACATACTGTACACGTATAATAATATTTACACATAACATATTCACGTATACCGCTACACAATTTATATCGCTTTATCTGAAGACCTAATATTAGTAATATAAATCTCTAATATTAGAGTATTATCATCACAATATAATACTATTATATATATAGATGTACATAGAATAACCTGAACACATAACACATAACTCTATCAGTCTACAACACACATATAACTCGGTATCAATTCAAACTATTGTAGTCTGAGTTAAACCCGACACAAATCTGACATCCCGACAGTCTAGTCGGATAAATCTCGAGTTTATGTTCAATTAAACTCTTTCTAAACACTTAATCATTATCTAAGATAATTTATTAACAGTCGAAATATTTTTCATAAGCTCGCAATAATTTTTAAACAATTATTACTATTTATCATGAATTTTCAATCACTTATATCATATTTAAAAGAATTAATTACCACATAATTCTATTATCATTAATATTTATTTATTATCAAATATTAATGAAATGCATGTTGTAATATTATAATATATTTATAATATCACAAAGTATTTTTAATCCTTTAAAATCACCTTTATATAATTTTTAAACAATTAATTTCATTATCCGGTAATTGCTATTAATATCAAAATATTAATATTTTCATGAAAAAATATCAAAAGTTATATTTTATGACTTAAAATATTTTTATAGCACTTAAATCATTTTTATATAATTTTTAAATCATTAATTCCATTTTTTCATAATTTATTTAATACATTTATTAAATAAACTAATTACCATTAATATTAATTTATTAATGAATTTCATCACAAAATATCAAAAGTTATTAAAAATAACTTAAAATATTTTCTTATACCATAATATAATTTTCATGATTTTTCAAGTATTAAAATCATTTTTAAATAATTTATTTAATATTATAATTAAATAAATAAATACCTTCTATATTCCAAAAATATTAAATATTTTTGAAATATAGTCAAAATAACTAAAAACTATTTTTCAGGCTTTAAAATACTTTTTCATAATTTCTTATATATTTTAATAATTAAAAACCATTTAATTCGATTTATTTAATAAAAATAATTATTTTCCGAAAATAAGTGTCACTAAAGGGCTCTATAGCGACAGACCCGTCGCTATAGGTGTTCTTGGCCTGTTCTTGAGCCTGCCCAGAAATCCTGTCAGTGTTCGAGTTAGTGGGTTTGACCATCATTTGATCTATGCTCCTAAGTTGTTCTAGGCAGTCTAATGAATCAGTGTTGTAGTATGCATGTAATACTAATTTACAAACAAACATCATGGCTAAACAACATCAGATCAGTGAGTTATTTGCCCCCAAAATGTCTGACAACACTGTTCTTCATTTCTGGGTTTTCCAAAAAATGAAGAACAGACGAAGGTGCTATATTTAGATCATTCCAATATATGTTTTATTTGTGTGATCTAATGGTTGGATCGTGTAGAGAACATGTCAGGCTACAACTACATAACATCAGGTACTAACAAAAACATCATATAAGACAGAACAAGGACAGTCAAACTATGTCAGAAAAATCGCGTATGAAGTTTCTGGGTTTTTCCAGAATTTTGACAAAACAGACGGTCAATGCTTGTTTAACAAAGATTGAGTTTCATTCTGGGCAAGATCTGGGTGATATAAAAGCTTGATGTTGTAGTCCTTATACCAGACTACAAGTCCATTACACAAATATGGCTAAATAACCTGTCAGTAGCAAGATTAGAGTCATTGAAAAGATTGTCAGAGGTTTCTGGGGATTCTGTGCTGCCCAGAACCTGCTTTTCGTGAACGATCAACGATGTTTGACCGCTCATAACTCTCAGTATATTCATGATCTGGACGTGTTTCTAGTTGCAGATCATCGTCTTCATGACATAGAACAGATATAAAACAAAAAACACAACAAACAACTAACAACTCAAGATCTATGGGCCCTGACATATGGCTGTCAGGCCATCATTTTCAACATTTCTAGATTTTTAAAATCTTTAGTTTCAAGCATCTAGATGTTATGGATCCATGATCCAACAACTCAGATCTCTAAATGACACCTTGTAACACATATCTAACCAATCATTAACAACACTAAACATAAAATCTAATGATTTTGAAATTTTAGGGTTTATACCTTTTAAGCCTTGATTCTTGATTTTTGACTTAATGATCTGTTATTGGAAAGCTAAGGGATGATAAAGTCTTAACTTAACACTCATAATCACTCTCAATCTCGAAATGCTAGATGTAAGACCCCGAATTTTATGAAATAAAAGTATTCAATTTTTCTTATAATTACTATTCAGTAAATGGTTAAATTGATAAAAGTTTAAAGTTATGAGTGAAATATTATGATATTTTTTTCAAAATAAGCAAGTGGTTATAAAATAATCATTGTTGTCGGGGAATATTCGTTTGGTCGTAGAATATTCTTTCTGTCGGGGAATATTCGTACGACGACGCAGCCATTTGTGGGCCCTATAACATAATAACTGTCGGGTGAAGAAAACGACAAATTTGAGTTTTTACAAATAATGGCGTAGTTGTTACTGTTAACACTGTTGGAATACCCGGTGGTTAAAATACAGTAATACGCGTTATTGCACAGTAGCACACGGTATTGCATGGTATTTTTGAAATTATTGATTCTTACGTAAGAAGGCACTACTCAATAATTGTTACAGTAATTACTGTTCAATATTTTATTTTATTGATTCAATAATTGCTACGTTGAAATTTTGTATTATTGTTGTTCAATAATTGTTGCTGCACAGTATTTCCCATTATCAGATCAATAATTCATATTATTTGAATAGTATTATTAGATAACATTATTGGCAATGTCTAGAAAGTTCTGTCTAAGGAGAGGTTTGGTCATTTAATTGCGCGCCAGTAAGGAAAAAATCTTATTGGAAAGCCCCCTCTTTCCTGGGAACGGCCTGGTTGTCATAAATGTGATTCTGTAATATTATTTGTGAATAATTAATTATTGATTCATATGATAAGGAAATATTTATTTTATGTGGATATAAACGAGGGATATATTTTTGTGGTTAAAAATGAAGGAGTTAATGTTGAGATTTTTATCCGTATTTTTGTCGGAATGGAGGTATTAAAAATCAGGGTTTTTGAGATATTTTGCGGGGGTTATAATTTTTAATCCGACCGTTGGATCGTGGTAATTTTTGGATATGTTATACATATATAAGTTGAGTATATGCCCACAAATTTTGAACCGTTAAAAATGAACGTATGATTTATTATGAATTTTACGAGATGACTGGTTCAAAAATTGTTGAATTTTCGGAGTTTATCATTTTGGTGGAAAATTCTAGAATTGGTGGGCCCCACTTGTGGTTGGTGAAGAAATGTGCTGAATTATATTTCAAATGTGGTGGGTGGGAATAGTAGCAGGTAAAGCCATCAGGTTACAGGTCAAACCTACCAAAATTTTCCTATAAATAGAGGGCTAAGTTAGAATTGAAAATCACACCAGAAACATAAGCTTTCTCTCTTTCTCTCTCTATATTATGAAGCATATTTTGTGAGTTTTTAGATACTTGGTGAGTTGCTATTCATTAGTGCAAGTTTCCTTCAGCATCACATCCGATATCCAGTCAGAAGTACTGCTCTTTTGAGGTAAGGGATAGTAATGGATTTTAAGGGTTGTTATGATTTTCAGTTTCGTAATTTTTTTGATCTTAAAAAAAATTATGGAAAAATTTGAAATGATATTTTGATGAGTTTTATTGATTGTGTCCAAAAATAGTGATTTTTGGATGTATAGATTAAGAGTTATGAATCTTACGGGAAAAGACTATTTTAAAAGTAACCGCTTATAATTCCTTGTGGTTAACTCCAAAATTGATGAAATTTTTATTGGGAGTACATGTGTATGATAGAAGTATACTCTGTAAATTTTAGAATTTTTGGACAAAAGTACAATTTTTGATAAATGTCTAAATATTCGGTGGTTTTGGCCATATGAAAAATAGTAAATGAGTTTTAAAAATTCTGAGAAAAATATATGTTCAATATGGGACTATATTATGCTAAATCCCAGAAAAAAAATATTTTTGGAACTGATTTGGTATTTTTCATGAAAATGGACTAGTTATGAGTAAATGAATTAAATATGTTATGTGAAGTAAGAAAATTGGAAAATAGGATTTTATGGCTTGAGAATCCTATATGAGGTATATGCAGATTTTTGATGAGGGTTTTGATTATTGGTGATAAAATCTTATGAGTTTGGTATTTTAGAATGATTAAATGTATTATTTAGTAAAGTGTAAACAATTTAAATAAATTGTTTATAAGCTTAAGAAATATTATTCTTTCAATATCATTATACCGAAATACTGGTATGGATTTTATTGTGGAATTTCTACCTTTTTGTGTCGAGTTACTATTCATGAGTTACTATTCACGAGTTACTATTCTCGATAAAAATTGGTTTCTTTTTCTAACCAAATTATAGTTGAGTTATGAATATTACTCTTGAGATTAAAACTATGTATTGATTATATTGATTTTATCATCATATATAACATTTTTTTAACCCTGATGTTGAAATTCTCTTTCACTAGAGTGTAAAGATGGGTAGATTATTGGTATGATCATGACTAGTGTTCTCTTTGGCCTGTAGTGCAAAGTTGAATTGTGACTGGTATGATCATGACCATTGAATTTATAAGTGAATATCTTTAGCTTAAGTGCAAAGGTGAATTGATCAACATGGTTATAATTATTGTTTATATAAATTCTGAAATGATTATATATTTCTTTGAGATATTAATATCTTTGGCCTGTAGTGCAAAGATGAAATATTGATGAATATCTTTGGCCTGTAGTGCAAAGATGAATTGTTGATGAATATCTTTGGCCCGTAGTGCAAAGATGACATGTTGTTGAATATCTTTGGCCAGTAGTGCAAAGATGAACAGATGTTGAGATAAACATGACCAACTGGTGATACAAATAAATATCTTTGGACGTAGTGCAAAGATGAAGTTATTAGTATGATTATGAACAGGAAATGTGATTTGGTGTAACCATGATCTTTGATGTTTCAGGTAAAGATAGGTGATGAAAATTATCATCGTCCTGGATGAGAAGAGGAATTTAGAACTACAGTTATGATTATGAGTTATTCATATGATTGTGGACCAGAATTGTTGATTGATGTTACAGGGATAAAACATTGTTGGTGGATTTTTAACATGGAGAATATAATAGACTTTATAGTCTATTTGACTCTTCTAATGGATTGCTCGTTCCGCTGCAACTATGGTTGAAATTTTTATCATTTACCATATGTTCTAAATCTCTGATTTATTGTTGATGAAGGCTATTGATAATTGAATTATATTTAGTCATGATATTCTTTACTGAGCTAGTTGTGCTCACCCTTTTGCTTCACAATTCCTTTCAGGTAATAAGAGTGTAGCTGGGTCGAGCGGGGGTAACAAGGGAATAGAACGGTGGTCATCATTTAGTAGTTATATTTTGTGAAGAAAACAGGGTGAGGCGAACCCAACGTTGGAAGGGTGTTTTGTTACTATCATACAAGATGTCTAATGACATACAACCTCGTGTCATCATAAGACAGGGTTGTGTTCATCCACTTGCTGAGTATATCTATGGGCACTACCTATATAATCTTGGTGTTTGTTTGAAGTATAATTCTCAATTAGAGACAGTGGAGATAATGATAAGTCAAGAGAAGACTCACCATTGGGAAGAATATGATAGTAATCTTCTCGTTTTTCTTTGGGGTCTATTAGGTCAACCAAGGATAATTCTGTGGCCATATGATATCTATCATAACCTAGATGCGTGGCCTCCCATGTACGAAAGTTTCCTTGAGCACTTCCCAAAGATTCTAATTTCTAAAACAGTTTTTGACTATACCTTTATGTAAGGTGTTATTGTGAGGTGATGTCCACGGTTGGAACATGAGTAACATTTGGTATATATTTGTATCCAAACTCACAGCATATGTGTTGTTGTATTTTGCACGACAATTGTTGTAATAAAGTTGTAGTTGTTTTCTGTACCATGTATTTGGCGACTCAGAATAGGTTGGATGGAATGAACCTATTTTGGGGTTGTCACACTAGAGAGAGAAAAGTTTTGGACAAAATGAAAAGTAAAGTGAGACTTTTCTTACTTTTGATCTATATAAATGTTGATGCAATGCACATGGATGTCAAAGTGGCTGATATAATTGCGATATAAGTCACAAGCTAGGCTTAGGGTGGTTCACCCTCTCACCTTAGGTCTAGATCTACAAGTTAAATCAAATAACGCACAAAAGGGCATTATAGTCATTTTAATAAAATTTTAATTCTAGAATTATCATTTGATGCAAACACTTAGGGTTAGGGTTTGAACCCTTAGGGTTTAGGGTTTAACCCTTAACTTTACAATTTAATTTCTAAGATTTCTGAATTTCGGTTTTAAAAATAGAAAATTAATATTTCTAAATTATAATTATAATTTTCTACTTATTTTAAAATTTCTTAATCATAATTTAAATCTTGCTAATTAGGATTACTAATTTCTAATTAAAATTGTTAATTTAACAATTAGGGTCAAAATTGGTCATTAGGGTTTATAACCCACTAATTAGGATTTTAAATAGAAAAAAAATTAATTTTCTAATTTAGAAATTAGATTACCTAATCAGATTAGGGTTTTCTAATTACTTATAACTTGAAAATTAGGATTAAGGTTTCCAAATTAACATTAAAATTATTAAATTAACAATTAAGTTTTTCCTAATTACAAATTAGGGTTTTAAATCCCGAAATTAGGGTTTAAACATATGAAATTAGGGTTTTCTAAATAATTAAGCTTTACCCTAATTAATATTATAATAATAGCACTTGAGCATTATAATTATCCTTTAAGTTCCCAGATTAGGGTTTTAAATTCCCGAATTAGGGTTTTAAATTCCCAGAACTGAAATTAGAATTTTTAGAACTGGTTTCTAGGGTTTCTTATAATTCGCTAGGGTTTTCTGACCGAACGTTGACATTCTTAATATATACCTAGGGTTTGTTACAGATCTCGTTTATCTGGTCAACCATTAACCCTTAACCACATATTGTACACGTATAATAATATTTACACATAACATATTCACGTATACCGCTACACAATTTATATCGCTTTATCTGAAGACCTAATATTAGTAATATAAATCTCCAATATTAGAGTAGTATCATCACAATATAATACTATTATATATATATATGTACATAGAATAACCTGAACACATAACACATAACACATAACACATAACCCTATCAGTCTACAACACACATAGGACTCGGTATCAATTCAAACTATTGCAGTCTGAGTTAAACCCGACACAAATCTGACATTCCGACAATCTAGTCGGATAAATCTCGAGTTTATGTTCAATTTAACAATGTCCAAACAATTAATCATTATCTAAGATAATTTATTAACAGACGAAATATTTTTCATAAGCTCGCAATAATTTTTAAATAATTATTACTATTTATCATGAATTTTCAATCACTTATATCATATTTAAAAGAATTAAATACCACATAATTCCATTATCATTAATATTTATTTATTATCAAATATTAATGAAATGCATGTCATAATATTATAATATGTTTATAATATCACAAAGTATTTTTAATCCTTTAAAATCACCTTTATATAATTTTTAAATAATTAATTTCATTATCCGGTAATTGTTATTAATATCAAAATATTAATATTTTCATGACAAAATATCAAAAGTTATATTTTATGACTTAAAATATTTTTATAGCACTTAAATCATTTTTATATGATTTTTAAATCATTAATTCAATTTTTTCATAATTTATTTAATACATTTATTAAATAAACTAATTACCATTAATATTAATTTATTAATGAATTTCATCACAAAATATCAAAAGTTATTAAAAATAACTTAAAATATTTTCTTATACCATAATATAATTTTTCATGATTTTTCAAGTATTAAAATCATTTTTAAATAATTTATTTAATATTATAATTAAATAAATAAATACCTTCTATATTCCAAAAATATTAAATATTTTTGAAATCTAGTCTAAATAATTAAAAACTATTTTTCAGGCTTTAAAATAATTTTTCATAATTTATTATGTATTTTTAATAATTAAAAATTATTTAATTCGATTTATTTAATAAAAATAATTATTTTTCCTAAATAAGTGTCACTAAAGGGCCCTATAGCGACAGACCCGTCGCTATAGGTGTTCTTGTCCTGTTCTTGAGCCTGCCCAGAAATCCTGTCAGTGTTCGAGTTAGTGGGTTTGACCATTATTTGATCTATGCTCCTAAGTTGTTCTAGGCAGTCTAATGAATCAGTGTTGTAGTATGATTGTAATACTACACTTACAAACAAACATCATGGCCAAACAATATCAGATCAGTGAGTTATTAGCCCCCAAAATGTCTGACAACACTGTTCTTCATTTCTGCGTTTTCCAGAAAATGAAGAACAGATGAAGATGCTATATTTAGATCATTGTAGCTTCCAATATATGTCTTATTTGTGTGATCTAAAGGTTGGATCGTGTAGAGAAAATGTCAGGCTACAACTACATAACATTAGGTACTAACAAAAACATCGTATAAGACAGAACAAGGATAGTCAAACTATGTCAGAAAAATCGCGTATGAAGTTTTTGGGTTTTTCCAAAATTTTGACAAAATAGACGGTCAATGCTTGTTTGACCAAGATTAAGTTTCATTTTGGGCAAGATCTGGGTGATATAAAAGCTTGATGTTGTAGTCCTTATACCAGACTACAAGTCCATTACACAAACATGGCTAAATAACCTGTCAGTAGCAAGATTAGAGTCATTGAAAAGATTGTCGAAGGTTTCTGGGGATTCAGGGCTGCCCAGAACCTGCTTTCCGTGAACGGTCAACGATGTTTGACCGCTCATAACTCTCAGTATATTCGAGATCTGGACGTGTTTCTAGTTGCAGATTATCGTCTTCATGACATAGAACATATATAAAACAAAAAACACAACAAACAACTAACAGCTCCAGATCAATGGGCCCTGACATATGGCTGTCAGGCCATCATTTTCAACATTTCTAGATTTTTGAAATCTTTAGATTCGAGCATCTAGATGCTATGGATCCATGATCCAACAACCCAGATCTCTAAATGACATCATATAACACATATCTAACCAATCTTTAACAACACTAAACATAAGATCTATGAATTTCGAAATTTTAGGGTTTATACCTTTTAAGCCTTGATTCTTGATTTCTGACTTCATGATCAGTTATTGGAAAGCTAAGGGCTGATAAAGTCTTAACTTAATACTCATAATCACTCTCAATCTCGAAATGCTAGAGAGAAAAAAGTTTTAGACAAAATGAAAAGTAAAGTGAGACTTTTCTTACTTTTGATCTATATAAATGTTGATACAATGCACATGGCTGTCAAAGTGGCTGATATAATTGAGATATAAGTCACAAGCTAGGCTTAGGGTGGTTCACCCACTCACCTTAGGTCTAGATCTACAATTTAAATCAAATAATGCACAAAAGGACATTTTAGACATTTCCATAAAATTTTAATTCTAGAATTATCATTTATTGCAAACCCATAGGGTTTAGGGTTTGAACTCTTAGGGTTAAGGGTTTAACCCTTAACTTTTCAATTTAATTTCTAAGATTTTTGAAATTCGGTTTTAAAAATAGAAAATTAATATTTCGAAATTATCATTAGAATTTTCTAATTATATTAAAATTTCATAATCATAATTTAAATCTTGCCAATTAGGATTAATAATTCCTAATTAAAATTGCTAATTTAGCAATTAGGGTCAAAATTGGTCATTAGGGTTTATAATCCACTAATTAGGATTTTAAATAGAAAAAAAATAATAGTTTTCTAATTTAGAAATTAGATTACCTAATTAGATTAGGGTTTTCTAATTACTTATAACTTGAAAATTAGGATTAAGGTTTCCTAATTAATATTAAAATTATTAAATTAACAATTAGGTTTTCCCTAATTATAAATTAGGGTTTTAAATCCTGAAATTAGGGTTTAAAAATATAAAATTAGGATTTGCTAAATAATTAAACTTTACCCTATTTAATATTATAATAATAACACTTGAGCATTATAATTATCCTTTAAGTTCCCATATTAGGGTTTTAAATTCTCGAATCCCGGAACTGAAATTAGGGTTTTCAGAACCGATTTCTAGGGTTTCTTATAATTCGCTAGGATTTTCTGACCGAACGTTGACGTTCTTAATATATACCTAAGGTTTGTTACAGATCTTGTTTATCTGGTCAACCCTTGACCCTTAACCACATGTTGTACACGTATAATAACATTTATACATAACATATTCACGTATACCCTTAATCATGAATAATTCACCTAAATCTTTCACAGAATTTTGAAATTCTCAAAATTCCTTCTCAAACATATCAAATGCATACACTTATTTTCTGTCTAGGTTCTAATATTGAACCTTAAATCAATTAATAAAAAATTTAAAAATAATTAAATTCTCGGGTTGTCACGGGATATACTACGAAGACCTGGAGATCTGGTCATGGACCCATCTTCCCGAGATTCGGAAAATGTCAAATCCCATGTCATTGTGTAGCTCTCGTCAAGCGCTTTCCCTAAAGGTGTAGCACGCCTCTATCGGATTCCCGGATTGAAAGCTGTGAGGATTTGAGCGGATAGCGTATTGTCTGAGTGCACGTACTTCAAGATAACAAGACCCACGGGGCACGAGGCAACCCAAGGAGCCGCAGGCAGACCCACAGCTACCACGGGTTGACCCGCGGCCATCTTGGTCTATAAATAGACCCCCCTCCCACTAGCTCATTTGAAAAAAAAAGAAGAAAAAGAGAAAACTCTATCCATTTTAGCCCTTAACGTCATCTAGAGTGCTCCAAACTTTGATATTTTTGTTTCTAAACATTTGTAAGCATCTATTCTACAACATATCAAATTTTAACCTTTGGAAACCGAGTTTTCAAGCTCCAAAAGTGGTCTGAAGTCTTCTTTGCAGCCCACTATAAGATTTTTTCAGATTTGAAGTTTTCAACTACTTTAATATATATATATATATATATATATATATATATATATATATATATATATATATATATATATATATATATAGGGAATCTATCCATAGCAACCGGTTGCCATGGACACTGTTATAGCAATCCACTTTTGAACCGTTGATCAACTTATTGGAAGGCTTAGATTGAATGTCATAATTGCCTAGCCGGTACAAGCTTTACCGGCTTTTATTGTAATATATTGCATTGCATGGTCAACTTTTGTTATTTTAATAATTTTAAAACGATTTTTTAATATTAAAATACTCCAGCCGGCACAACTTGTACCGGTCGGGTATTTTTTTTACGCATATTTCTCCATTTTATGGGATGACTCAGCATATTAAAATCACATTAAAAAAAAAAAAAATAGTCCAGCCGGCACAACTTATATCGGCCGGGTAATTCTTTTGAATTATATGTACTATTGCATGCATGACATCTCCTGCACCGCCAACATTGGTTATAATATTAATATTAATACAATATTATAATATTATAATATTTATTGTAATAGTCAAGACATTATAATATTATTATAAAATATTGTATTACTAATATTAATATTACAAAATATTGTATTAATATTAATATTATAAAATATTGTATTAATATTAATATTATAAAATATTGCATTACTAATATTAATATTAGTAATACAATATTTTATAATAATATTATAATGTCTTGACTATTACAATATATATTATAATATTATAATATTGTATTAATATTAATATTATAACCAATGTTGGTGGTGTAGGAGATGTGCATGCATGTAGTAGTACATATATTTTAAAAGAATTACCCGGTCAGTACAAGTTGTGCCGGCAGACTATTTTTTATTTTTTTAATGTGATTTTAATATGTTGAGTCATCCCATAAAATGGAGAAATATGCGTAAAAAAAATACCCGATCGGTACAAGTTGTGCCGACTGGAGTATTTTAATATTAAAAAATCATTTTAAAATTATTAAAATAACAACAGTTGACCATGCAATGAAATATATTAAAATAAAAACCGGTAAAGCTTGTACCGGCTGGGCAATTATGGCATTCAATCTAAGCCTTCCAATAAGTTAATCAACAGTCTAAAAGTGGGTTGCTATAACAGTGTCCATGGCAACCGGTTTCCATGGATGGATTCCCATATATTAAAACAAAAAGCCGGTAAAGCTTGTACCGGTTGGGCAATTATGACATTCAATCTAAGCCTTCCAATAAGTTGATCAACGGTCCAAAAGTGGGTTGATATAACAGTGTCCATGACAACCGGTTGCCATGGATGGATTCCCATATATATATATATATATATATATATATATATATATTCCCACCGATTAGTTACGCCCATATCGTCGATTTGTGGCGTTTTCTCTCTTTTATATTTATATTTACATTTCTTGTCTGGCCTAGATTATAAATTCGTGGCATTTTACTACTTATATATATATATATATATATATATATATATATATATATATATATATATATATACTACTTTTAAATATCTGTTTTAATTGCTTATGCAAGGTAAATCCTTAATATTCCAGTATGTGAACTAGATTTATCTAAATCTAGCCATCTCTAACTTTTAACCGGTTCAAAAGTTACTAAACTAGAACCATTGAGCTAGAATGGCTAAGATTTATTTAAATCTAGTTTTCTTTCTAGTTTTTGTAAATATTAATCAATCATGTGTGGCTAAGAGCCACGAGGTCTAAGATCCAGCCAACAGATCTAAATCTGGTTCCCACGATGGACCCTTTTCAGCTGTGCAGCCAGCTTGTAAATTATTTATGGTGTCCGGACATCCTTAGATGGCTTTGATTCCCATAAGGAGCTCGACACTACTATGTATCTTATTTCAAAAATAAAATCAAATTAAGCCAAATACGGAATAAAATGGAAGTATCAAAGGCCTTAATTACTATTGAGCATAAGGGTTTGAAAACCTACTTTCAAAATATCACTGTTATATTTTGTTTAAAATTGAACTTTTATACAAATCAAATCCTTTGTATATAAATGCAAATGAGGCATAACACTACTTCAAAATAACTGCACATAGACCCAATAAACACACACACACACACATTCATATTCAGTAGGGAATTGAAAAGTTACGGAAACCGTGTGACGCCCCCAAAATAGGTCCAATCCATCCAACCTATTCTGAGTCGCCAAATACATGGTACAGAAAATAACTACAACTTTATTATTACAATTGTCGTGCAAAATACGACAACACATATACTGTGAGTTTAAATACAAATATTGTCATCTAGACAGTATTCATACTCAACTAAGAACTCATTATACTTATTGATACACTATTTTACAAAATAGTGAGGACTACTAAATAACTGTCTTGAACCATCATTCCATACCCCGACTAGTACTCGCTACATTCTCGCCTCCTGAGAAGAAAATGGAACAACAAGGAAAAGGGTGAGCTCAACTAGCCCAGTAAAGAATATTATGACTAAGATGATATACAACAAATTATCGTTAGTCTTCAACAGGGAAAAATCTAATAGAATACAATAGACAACAAGTTTTAAATCAATAACTGCAGCGGAAACAGCAAACCATTAGAAGAGTCAAGTAGAGAATGAGTTCTACTATCTTCTAAGATTTAAAAGTCCATCATCAATATTTTATCCCTATAACAACAATCAATAACCATCTTTAATCAAATATTCATCTTTGCACTACAGGCCAAAGATATTCATTTGTATCACCAGTCGATCATGTTCATCTCAACACCTGATCATCTTTGCACTACGGGCCAAAGATATTCATCATAAAATCATCAATCTTTGCACTACAGGCCAAAGATATTCAGCAACATCATCATTTAGGACTGAGGATGATGAAAAATATGTTAGAGAAAACGAATCCAGTAAAACAAAAGAGTAAATATTAAGGATTCATATTTTAGCTATTCCATGTCCAAAAATACCTCATAAAAAATCATAGTGAAGTAAAATTCAAGAATGATCAAAACATGGATACAATCAAAGCTAGTATCCAGAATAGATATTTGGACAAAAAGAAGAAAATTTCATTTTTCGATGAATAGTAACTCGTGAATAGTAACTCATGAATAGTAACTCGTGAATAGTATCCCCGACATGAAAAGTTCTAAATTTGATAAAAAGTTCAGATCAATACTTCGGCATAATGATATTGAAGAAAATAATATCATTTAAGAAGAAATAACATCCCTTACCTCGGAAAAACGGTACTTCTGACTGGAATACTAGATATAGTGCTGAAGGAAACTTGCACCGTATAGCAACACTCAAAGTATCAAATACTCACAAGAATACGCTCGATATAGAGAGAGAAATATAGAGAAACTTGTGTTTCTGGTGTAATTTTCAATTCTAACCTAAGCACCCTATTTATAGGAAAATGCTTAGAACACCAAAGCAGAAAATTGAATATAATAATATTATATTTATAAAATTGTCAAGCCCACCTTGGGAGATCTGAATTCAGCCCAATCTTATCACATGTTAGCCCACTTAAATGCCAAAAAACGTTTTTCTTCAAAATAATAAATAAAACTTCCAAAAATCAATTATTTCGGAACTTCAGAGCTTCAATAATTCATAATAAATAGCCCTTTTATAAAAAAATTCGAATTTCGCGAGTTTTTATAGAAAATTCAATTCTCTACAACTTTGCAGAAGAAAGGTTTTTCAAATTCCAAACAGAAGTTGACTGAAATTCACAAACGAGCGATTTTACAGTCAATAATAAATTTTCGGTCAAGAATTGTGTCCACCACCAACACACAAAACATGTGTTAATCATTTAATGCCACAAAAATATACTTCCTCCTCATATACTCATATATCCCACATTCATTGTAAAAATACCACCATCAATATATTATTAAAATAATATATTTAAATGAATTATTTTATCAGAAAAAGATAAAATATTAATTTTCAACAATTGTCACATTAAAAATTTTCTCCATCTATATCCACATAAAATCACTATTTTCCTCATCATATAAATAAATAATTAATTATACACAAATAATATTACAGAACCACAGTACTGGCAACCAGGTCGTTCCGAGGAAAGAGAGGACTTTCCAATAAGAATCTCTCCTTACTGGCGCGCAATTAGATGACCAAACCTCTCCTTAGACAGAACTTTCTAGACATTGCCAATAATATTATCTAATAATATTATTTAGATAATATGAATTATTGCTCCGATAATAGAAAATACTGTGTAGTGACAATTATTAAAACAACAGTAATATAAAATATCAACGCAGCAATTATTGAATCAATAAAATACAATATTGAACAGTAATTACTGTAACAATTATTGAGTAGTGCCTTCTTACGTAAGAATCAATAATTGGTGTAATACCGTGTGCTACTGTGCAACAACGCGTATTACTGTGTTTTAACCACCGGGTATTCTAACAGTATTAACGGTAACAACTATGTCGTTATTTATAAATAACTTATTTTTGTCGTTTTCTTCATCCAATCGCTTTCCGTTATGGGGCCCACAAAAAACTGCGCCGTCGTACGAATATTCTCCGACAGTAAGAATATTCCACGACCAAGCGAATATTCCCCGACAATAATGAATATTTTATAACCACTTGCTTATTTAAAATATTTGCGCATTTTATCCATAACTGACCACATTAATCAAATCAACCCTTACTATTTCAGAATAATAAATAGAGGAAATTAAATTTCATTTATTAATAATTTGGGGTCTTACAACCTCCCCTCCTTATGAAATTTCGTCCTCGAAATTGACATACGTACCTGGTGTTTCGAAAAGATGAGGATACCTCGCTTTCATTTCCGTTTCCAACACCCAGGTCATTTCCTCAATAGCATGGTTTCTCCACAAAACTTTAACTTGTGTTATGACCTTCGTGCGTAGGACATGCTCCTTCCTATCCAAGATCTTGACAGGTACCTCTTCGTACGTTAAGTCTTCAGCTATCTCGTCTGGTTCTAACTCAATAATGTGGTTCGGGTCTTTCATATATTTACGAAGCATAGATATGTGAAAAATATTATGAACATGAGACATACTTGGAGGTAACGCGAGTCTATAGGCCACATTTCTTACTCGGTCAAGAATCTGAAATGGACCAATAAATCGTGGATTGAGCTTTCCTCTCTTCCCAAATCTTGTAACTCCTTTCCATGGAGCTACACGTAATAATACATGATCCCCAATGTCAAATTCCACGTCCTTTCGATCCACATAACTCTTTTGTCGATCATGTGTCGTTTGTATACGTTGTCGAATCGTTTGGATCTTCTCTGTAGTAATGCGTACCAACTCTGGTCCGAACAATGTTGCTTCACCCACCTCGTCCCAGCATACTGGAGAACGACATTTTCTTCCATACAACGCCTCTAATGGAGCCACACCTATGCTCGCCTGATAACTGTTGTTATAGGAGAATTTCACCAATGGTAGGTACTTATCCCAACTCCCTTTGAAATCTAGGACACAAAGTCTTAATAGATCTTCAAGAATTTGAATAGTCCTCTCTAATTGCCCGTCCATTTGAGGATGGTATGCCGAACTAAATCGTAAATCCGTGCCTATTGCTTTTTGCAAGCTATCCCAAAATCGTGAAGTGAATCTTGGGTCACGATCCGAAACTATGGATACTGGCATGCCATGCAATCTCACCATCTCGTTCACGTACTTACTAGCAAGACGTTAAAGGGAATAAGTCTCAGGTATCGGCAAGAAATGAGCGGACTTGGTTAATCTATCAACAATGACCCTTTGGCACTTGATGCTCCGCCTTTACACGTTGACAAGTTAAACACCTCGAGATAAACTCCGCGATCTCTCTTTTCATATTACTTCACCAAAATGTATGTCGAAGATCACGATACATTTTAGTACTTCCAGGATGGATTGCAAATGGTGTATTGTGTGCCTCCATCATAATCTTGTACTTCAAATCAGAATCGTTAGGAACACAAAGTCTGGAGTGGACTCGAAGTATTCCATCTTCATCGATTCTCGCTTCCGAAATAGCACCTTCTTGTACTTTCTTCTTCATACGCATCAGCTCCGGGTCTGTGCCTTAAGCAACTTTAACTTTATCGATTAAAGTTGATTCTACGCGTATACTTGACACTATCGCACTCGTTCCTACATATGATCTTCTACTCAATGCGTCAGCTACCGCGTTCATTTTTTCAGGATAGTATTAGATGGTATGATCGAAATCCTTCAACAGCTTCAGCCAACGTCGGTGTCGCATGTTGAATTCTTGGAAGCTCTTCTCGCATTCCTCGGTCCATTCGAATTTGATATCCTTCCAAGTCAGCTGAGTTAACGGGGTAGCGATTCGAGAAAACCCTTCTACGAATCTCTGATAATAACCAGCTAAGCCTAGAAAGCTATGTATTTCGATTACTGACTTAGGTTGCTCTTAACTGTAACTCATATCCCAATCTTGGATAGCACGTCACAATGACACTTATCAGTTTACTACCGCACGAATATGGCGTCCCCTACGGAGAGTCTGGATTCAGTGCATTCCACAAAGGAAGTCACCAGATAAAGGCTCGGGTACAAACTTCTACAGTTAGGTTTTTAACTCCTGAAGTTCAATAGGAGCCATTCAATATGAGATTTTAGAAGTGAGTTTTGTACCAGATTCAAAGATGATACAAAATTCAATATCACGCGTAGGCCAAGAAATTCTTCAGGAAATACGTCAGGGATTTACTAACAATAGAAATATCATTCAAATCTGACGTATTTTTGTTCAAGTCCATAACATAGCTAAGAAAGCTTGACATCCGTTTTTCAATAAACGAATGACTTTACGGCTTGATATGAAAGAGTTTGACTTCAATAGTTTGGTTGCTTGAATTCGAATAACAGGTTGCTTAGGAATATGAAAACTAACAACCTTACGAAAGCAATCAATTTTGGCATGATGAGTAGTTAACCAATCAATTCCTAAAATCACATCAAAAGCAAGTATCTTTAAAGAGATAAGATCAACAGGTAATGTGATGGTGCCAACTTGGATCAAACAAGATTTATAAACAGTGGATGTAACGAAAGTTTCTCCTAACGGAGTTTCAACAGATAAGTCAAAGTCTAATTTTCTCCGGAGTCAATTTTAAACGTTGAGTATAAGCATAAGAGATAAATGAATGGGTAGAACCGGTATCTAATAAGGTATAGACTTCGTAAAAATTTATAATTAACTAACCCGTGCTAACTTCGTTCGGGTTCCTCGCATTCTGACCAGTCACGAAAAACGCTCTTCCTGAAACCATCCATTTTATTTTGTCTGTATCCACCTTTGGTGCCGCCGTCCCAGCTGGAATTTATTTCGCTACAGGACAAAATCGAGCTATGTGACCGTCTTTTCCACAACTAAAACATACCTTGGAAGGCTTTGAACAATTTGACCTTATATGTCCCTCATCTCCGCATCTGTAGCATCTAACTGGCGGTCGTTCTCCCCCCTAGAATTTATTGTTGGTGCTGGTGATGTTTCCGATGTCTTCCCGTTATCGTTAAATCTTCTCTTATTAGATCGGGCATCTCTTTCCACAATATCAACGCGTCGTACGGCTTTTACCCATGCATCACTCATTCTCACTCGTTCCGTTATTTCTTCTTTCAGCTCAGATTCTAGCTTTATCATCTTATACTCTACCAAGGAGTGCTTCTGTTCAAGCATCACATATCGGGTAACACAAGCTTGAATTGTTGCATCCTTTTGCTCCACGACCGCCTGTCGTTCTTCAGCCTGCTCTTCTAACTCATGAATACGATTTTTTAATTCTACATTTTGATCATATAATACCTCTAATAAACTCTCCTCAGATACCTCTTCTTCCTCACTCTCGGCTGTTACCTCTGCGACTATCTCGGGTGCAACTATTAATTCTTCACTCACCACATGGATATCTCTAATTCCTTCTTCGCCTGACATCACATTATCCTGGTTGGTGATTAGAAATGTTTCCACGATCTCATTCACTCCATTATTAACATTCTCAGTCGACATTCTCAAATACTGCCATAAAACAAGGGTTAATTTAACAAATTAACATATCACATAATATCCCTATATTATGACCGACCAATAATTAAGCTTAGGTAGGACACACTAGCGAAGGATTTACCCGTCTCTCCCCTCCTAGTTCTATTCCCCGATCTCCGCCAGAGATCATATCCCTAAACTCTGATACCAACTGTGACGCCCCCAAAATAGGTCCAATCCATCCAACCCATTCTGAGTCGCCAAATACATTGTACAAAAAATAACTACAACTTTATTATTACAATTGTCGTGCAAAATACGATAACACATATACTGTGAGTTTAAATACAAATATTGTCATCTAGACAGTATTCATACTCAACTAAGAACTCATTATACTTATTGATACACTATTTTACAAAATAGTGAGGACTACTAAATAACTGTCTTGAACCATCATTCCATACCCCGACTAGTACTCGCTACATTCTCGCCTCCTGAAAAGAAAATGGAACAACAAGGAAAAGGGTGAGCTCAACTAGCCCAGTAAAGAATATTATGACTAAGATGATATACAACAAATTATCGTTAGTCTTCAACAGGGAAAAATCTAATAGAATACAATAGACAACAAGTTTTAAATCAATAACTGCAGCGGAAACAGCAAACCATTAGAAGAGTGAAGTAGAGAATGAGTTCTACTATCTTCTAAGATTTAAATGTCCATCATCAATATTTTATCCCTGTAACAACAATCAATAACCATCTTTAATCAAATATTCATCTTTGCACTACAGGCCAAAGATATTCATTTGTATCACCAGTCGATCATGTTCATCTCAACACCTGTTCATCTTTGCACTACGGGCCAAAGATATTCATCATAAAATCATCAATCTTTGCACTACAGGCCAAAGATATTCAGTAACATCATCATTTAGGACTGAGGATGATGAAAAATATGTTAGAGAAAATGAATCCAGTGAAACAAAAGAGTAAATATTAAGGATTCGTATTTTAGCTATTCCATGTCTAAAAATACCTCATAAACAATCATAGTGAAGTAAAATTCAAGAATGATCAAAACATGGATACAATCAAAGCTAGTATCCAGAATAGATATTTGGACAAAAAGAAGAAAATTTCATTTTTCGGAGAATAGTAACTCGTGAATAGTAACTCGTGAATAGTAACTCATGAATAGTAACTCGTGAATAGTAACCCCGACATGAAAGTTCCAAATTTGATAAAAAATTCAGATCAATACTTCGGCATAATGATATTGAAGAAAATAATATCATTTAAGAAGAAATAACATCCCTTACCTCGGAAAAACGGTACTTCTGACTGGAATACTAGATATAGTGCTGAAGGAAACTTGCACCGTATAGCAATACTCAAAGTATTAAATACTCACAAGAATACGCTCGATATAGAGAGAGAAATAGAGAGAAACTTGTGTTTCTGGTGTAATTTTCAATTCTAACCTAAGCACCCTATTTATAGGAAAATGCTTAGAACACCAAAGCAGAAAATTGAATATAATAATATTATATTTATAAAATTGTCAAGCCCACCTTGGGAGATCTGAATTCAGCCCATTCTTATCACATGTTAGCTCACTTAAATGCCAAAAAACGTTTTTCTTCAAAATAATAAATAAAACTTCCAAAAATCAATTATTTCGGAACTTCAGAACTTCAATAATTCTTAATAAATAGCCCTTTTATCAAAAAATTCGAATCCCACGAGTTTTTATAGGAAATTCAATTCTCTACAACTTTGCAGAAGAAAGTTTTTCCAAATTCCAAATTCCAAATTCCAAACAGAAGTTGACCGAAATTCACAAACGGGCGATTTTACAGTTAATAATAAATTTTCGGTCAAGAATTGTGTCCACCAACACACAAAATATGTGTTAATCATTTAATGCCACAAAAATATACTTCCTCCTCATATACTCATATATCCCACATTCATTGTAAAAATACCACCATCAATATATTATTAAAATAATATATTTAAATGAATTATTTTATCAGAAAAAGATAAAATATTAATTTTCAACAATTGTCACATTAAAAATTTTCTCCATCTATATCCACATAAAATCATTATTTTCCTCATCATATAAATAAATAATTAATTATACACAAATAATATTACAGAACCACAGTACTGGCAACCAGGTCGTTCCGAGGAAAGAGAGGACTTTCCAATAAGAATCTCTCCTTACTGGCGCGCAATTAGATGACCAAACCTCTCCTTAGACAGAACTTTCTAGACATTGCCAATAATGTTATCTAATAATATTATTCAGATAATATAAATTATTGCTCCGATAATAGAAAATACTGTGTAGTGACAATTATTAAAACAACAGTAATATAAAATATCAACGCAGCAATTATTGAATCAATAAAATACAATATTGAACAGTAATTACTGTAACAATTATTGAGTAGTGCCTTCTTACGTAAGAATCAATAATTGGTGCAATACCGTGTGCTACTGTGCAACAACGCGTATTACTGTGTTTTAACCACCGGGTATTCCAACAGTATTAGCGGTAACAACTATGCCGTTATTTATAAACAACTTATTTTTGTCATTTTCTTCATCCAATCGCTTTCCGTTATGGGGCCCACAAAAGACTGCGCCGTCGTACGAATATTCTCCGACAGTAAGAATATTCCACGACCAAGCGAATATTCCCCGACAACAATGAATATTTTATAACCACTTGCTTATTTAAAATATTTGCGCATTTTACTCATAACTGACCACATTAATCAAATCAACCCTTACTATTTCAGAATAATAAATAGAGGAAATTAAATTTCATTTATTAATAATTTGGGGTCTTACAAACCGTGTTTTCACTGAATTCAGGGTGCTTAACACCTTTTTCCCGCTTAATAAAGCCTCCGAACTCTATGAATCTCGGTTTCCAAGGCCTGTTAAACAGAGTACAACCATTGGGCCTTTGTGTAACTCTTTTCAAATTTGGTTGAGTTGGTACAACCATTTCAAATCTACCAACTGGCGACTCTGATTTTAAAATCATCGACATTTTATGCCGCACTCTTTTCAAACTCACCTTTTCAAACAAAACTCAACAAAATAGAGAATATAAAGGGTAAGAAAGAAAATATTAAATTTTCCCGACGCCGAAAACATAATTAAACAGTATTTCAAAGACCTCACTCGGTCGCCTTACCTTTTCCTTTGTTCTTATTGGAACTTTCGGCTACATCAGCTTTAGCTGAAATATTTTGTTTTAAGCAAGGGTGAGCAACTAGTTTGATCCGCAAGTTAAAGTGTTCAATAAAGGATATAGAAGAGTCTAACTTTCTAGAATGTCAACAATATTCAAAAGAGATCGAGGAAGCTGAATAATAAATCATTTTTAATATCAAGAATTTTCATGTATTCCATGAGAAATAACATATCAAAAATGAAAGATTTTAAATTCTTTCAAGGATTCAACAATATCAATTTGATTATGAAGAATTAACAATGTTGTAATAATATTCATTAGGGTGGGATATTCCCAGATTTCATACTGAGTGATCACAAATGGATCAAGAAAATCTCGAGGAATTATCAATTCATTTACTGATTTAATACCTCAAGAGTATAAGTTAATCGTAAAGATTAAATGATACCCTTCTGCAAGTACATAAGGGGATCAGCTTCATTGTACCAGTGAATATGTATAATACTCAATAATAGCGTAATGGTCGGATGCCCGACAATAAAGTTCCCTTTTTATAAGGGTTGTTCATCTCAGTCTTACAACATGAGTCTGTACAACAACAATATGGTTTGGATTGCTTTTAAAGAAATGTTATGATTTCAACATATAATATTAATATTGACCTAGCCGAAATAAATGACATAAATCTTTCAATAACAACTTAGTTCAAATAATAGAACAATCCATCAATTGTTAGTCTAGCCAAAAAAATAAGCTGAGACATTGTTCCTAAACAGTTCATGAATAATAGAACTTTAAATTTATTTTATAGTTCAATTAATAAAATAGGAAATCAATTGCACTATGTGCGAATAATAATAATCTTTATAGATGTGAATATTCAATAATAATTATCCACTAATCATACTTTGAAAAATTAATAACTCAAGTTGAGTTAGGAAACTTGCAATAAATGCGAATATTCAATAATAATCATAGACGTGGAATAATCAACAATAATTATCCACTAAAATGCTTGAAAAATAATAACTAAAATTTGAGTTAGGGAACTTGCAATAATTGTTAATATTCAATAATAATCATAGATGTAGAATAATCAACAATAATAATCTACTAACATGTTGGAAAAATAATTACTTGAGTTTGAGTTAGGGAACTTGTAATAATTGTGAATATTCAATAATAATCATAGATATGGAATAATTAACAATAATTATCCACTAACATGCTGAAAAAATAATAACTTGAGTTTGAGTTAGGGAACTTGCCTAATCGGTTGACTACTGCTGTGGAATTTAATTCAACTTCTTTTGAAATACATATCATTAATAAAATCAATCGCTTAATTAGCATCACATATCTTATCTATTATTTCATAATAATGTATCTAAACATATAATCACATAATCAAATAATATATTAACACATTAGTAATATTATCATCCCTTGATAATATTATTATCATATAATCAAATAATATTTCATCATTTCTTAACATTATTAATTACCTAATAATATTTTATTCCTTTTTCAATATTATTAACCACTTAATAATATTTTATTCATTCATAAGTATTATTAATCATGTAATAACATCTTACTCAACTCATAATATTATTAATCATTTATTAATATCTTATCCACTTACTTAACATTATTAATCATTTAATTTAACTTCAATCTAATAACATTAATCATTAATAATATTTTAAATCATTATCTAATATTTTAAATTATTTAATAATATCATTATCTAATATTATTAATCATTTAATAATATCTTATTCACTTAATAATGTTATTAATCATTTAATTATATTTTAATTATTTACTAATATTATTAATTATTTAATAATATTTTAAATCTTATTTTAATCTAAATATTATTAATTACCTAATAATATCTTAATCTAATATTATTAATATCTTAATAATATTTTAATCATTTATTATAGTAATAAACAATTAATTATAATTGTTTAACATTTACTAATTACTTTATTTAACAACCCTAAAATGCTATAAATATAAAATGTCATCAAAAATTACCATCATACCCTCCATTAATCAGAATACAACATTTTTAGGGTTTTCAAGCATTAAAATTATATTTTTGCCATTTATGACATCACATAACATATTTTACCTATTTATTCACAACACAACCATTTACATGAAAAATACCAAACAATTCAAAAAAATTTATTTTCTAGAATCTAACAGAACATGATCTCCATAGCATCCCCAATTTTTTCCAGAATTTTCGAACTTGATTTATTATTTTTAAAGGGCTTAATACAGCTGGATCTTGTAACATTTTTCATAAATCGAGTTTTTGTCCAAATATTATGAAACATTGAGGGTATGTTCTTGTTATATATATGTACCTTCAGTTAACATTTCACCATTTTTGGTGTTACACACAAAGAGTTTTTCATGTTTATTTTTTAGAGAGTCATTTCTTGTAAAAGCCATAACTCTCATTCTACACATCCAAAATTGTCCATTCTTTTTTCTAAATGTAGATAACTCATCAAAGTATCCTCATGCATTTTTTCAAAATTTTTAAAGTAAAGAAAGTGGACAAAAATACCCTTACAAGGGGCTGGCTAGAAAATGTCCACCACTACCGATGTCTAGTATGGACTGTTTCGGACCCAACAACCCTCAAGACTTGAAAATCAATGTTTTTGAGTGCCACCACTTGGGTTTAGAAGTTAACTTACATATCTAGCACCCTCTTCTGACGGTTCACAACTAATAGTTGTAGATCTTAGCTTATACATGATTCAAGTGCAAAAAAAGCTAGGGATTTCACCCTTAAGGAACATAAGTTCATTTTCTTCCTTTGGATCTTTATTCTTGTAACAATTGAGAAATTCCACTTAGTTTAAAATTTAAGTTTTGAATATTATTTTATTATGTGTTTAAATGTCGTTTTATGACCTAGGATGGTGATAATATTGTAGTATTTTTGTTGCGTGCAAGAATAAATAATTAAGTATTTTGAAGATGAAAATAAAAAATTTCCAAGAAAGTTTGCGTAAAAACACTATTCGCGCTAAGAATGATACAAGTTAGGTTTTGATCCGAAGTTCTTCTAATAGATCTGTACGTCGTATTGACGTTCCGTTTCACGATCTACCGGTAATACATCGTGAAAAGTTGCATAATCCAATAAAAAAAACTCTCGAAAAATGTTGTGATTTACACAACGTGCTCGAAAAATAAAATTTTCACCAATGAACTTATTGGTATATTCATTTTTGACAAGTTTCTTTGTCGTGCTTACACTGACAAAATGCTTTGTCGTGCTTACACTGATAAGTTGCTTTCTCGTGCTTACGTTGACAAATTGTTTTATCGTGCTTCCAAGCACACGCTGGCACACGCTAGGTACTAAAGTGTAATTAACCTAGGTACCAAAGTGTAATAAGCCAGGTGCAAAGTGTAAATAATTTAATTAACCTAGGTACTAAAGTGTAATTAACCTAGGTACCAAAGTGTAATAAGTCGAGCCCCTAACGTGCAATTAGTGAATCTATATTTTTCTATAAATAACAAGCTAGGTTTATTCATTTCTTACCATTTTCAAAAGAAATTCAAGAGTAAAAATACTCTATATTTATATTTTGAGAGATATTGTGAGATAAAAATATTACTTTCGAAGCATCAAACCTCTACGCGATTGGAAGTAAAGCTAGCAACTACAAGAGGTATTACTTTAGTGGTTATTATTTTCATTCTTCTTTATGTATTTAGTAAAAATATACTTTTACAAGCAGTTATAATGTCCAAAATATTTTAAGTATATAGTACAAAATTCCTATTTACAAGTAGTTATAATGTCCGATTTATTTATTTTATAAAGAATAAAATATACTATTTTAAGATATGTTAGGAAACCAGTTTAACAATAATGTAAGTACCAATGTGGACAATTTAGTGTGGTTGTCAGAAAGAATAATGCATATTTATTGGGACATTGGTAGAAGTATTTATAAGACGGGGAACTAATTCATTAGTTTATAGGTTAAGAACCACTCAGTATACTATATTGATAATCGTTGAAGTTTTGTGTCAACTTATTCTATATATATATATATATATATATATATATATATATATATATATATATATATATATATATATACACATGGTAGAGTTGGTGGGCATTCTTGTGCTCATTCTTGCAATTATCTTTTCAAAATTACAGCTAAGGAAGAATTATCAGAAAATTCTAGCGATGAAGAGAAAGTTGAAGAGTTATTTTATTATTGTCTTCATTTTGTGTAATTGAATTAAAGTCGAAACGACTTTTGTAATGGAAAGTGAGAACCTAGGCATTGTGATTTGATTCAAATCAATTATATTGGAAGTTTTTAAAGAAACTTATTGTGTATATTACCTTTAAGTTAATGAATATTATGAATAAGATTGTATAAGTCAGCACGAAGTCCGACCAAGAAAGGAGGTCAATTTTGCGACGTGACAATTTTGGTATCAGAGCTATAAGCACAAATGTTTTGAAGAGCCCCGAGCCTCTCGCTGGTGACTCTCTTGTGTGGGATGCACCGAAGCCAGACTCTCCGTAGGGGACGCCGAGTTGGTTAGTGGCAAATTGGTAGGTACCATTGTGAGGTGCTATGGTTGAAACACCATGAAAGTCACATTTTGGTATCAAAGCTATCAACTATAGCTCTAAGGTTGAGGTATCTTAGGATATAGTTGTTGAGTCCATAAAATACTTAATTACACATAAAATAATCTAAAAAATTATTATCCTTTTTGTGTATAATTTACATTATCCAAACAAGTAAAATTTCTTTTATACGATGTCAAAAGATAAGAAGTTGTGAAATATATTGTATTGGAAAGGCACCAATTTTGAGGATACTATATAAGATAATGTGAAGTAAATGAAGGAATTACTGATATAATTATAGAATTTTTAGTTATAAAGTGTACTCAATCGAGTTTGTTTTTGTAGGAAGCACTATTATTGTTTGTAAAGAAAAAGAAGAAGAGTGAAGTGTTGAGGCTTTGGTTCAACAATAAGTAGTTGAACAAAGTAACGATTAAAACTAAGTATAGATTGTTGTGATAAAAATTCTTTTTGATTAGTAGAAGGATCATGTTGAAAGTTAAGGTTAGCGTGGAAACACTAAAAAAGGAAGAAGTTGTGCACTAAGTTCAATTCTTATGAATTGTGGCTGAGAGTAAGTTAATTTTGGGTTTTTAAAGAGACAGTGTATCCGTAGATTTGATAAGAAAGATAAGTGTTTAGTAGTAAAATATACCTTCTGTAAAGGTAGTATAATTGTAGCAGAATGCTTTTGAAGCAAAGTAGGAATATAAAGATGATGAATAGTTATCCACATCTTTTTATGGGAAATGTGTATCGTGATTCTGGGGATAAAATCCTTATAAGGGGGGAAGAATGTAACGACCGAGAAATTCCACTTAGTTTAAAATTTACGTTTTTAATATTACTTGTATTGTGGGTTTAAATGTCATTTTATGACCTAGGATGGTGATAATATTATAGTATTTTTATTACGTGCAAGAATAAATAATTAAGAAATTTGAAGATGAAAATAAAAAAAATTCAAGAAAGTTTGCGTAAAAACACTATTCACGCTAAGAACGATACGAGTTAGGTTTTCACCCTAAGTTCTTTTAAGAGAACCGTATGTCGTATTGACTTTCCGTTTTAAGATCTACCAGTAATACATCGTGAAAAGTTATGTTATCCAACAAAAAAAAATCCCGAAAAACGTCGTGCTTGAAAAATAAAATTTTCACCAATGAACTTATTTGTTTATTCATTTTTGACAAGTTGCTTTGTTGTGCTTACTCTCACAAAATGCTTTGTCATGCTTCCAAGCACACGCTGGCACACGCTAGGTACTAAAGTGTAATTAACCTAGGTACCAAAGTGTAATAAGCCAGGTGCAAAGTGTAAATAATGTAATTAGCTTATGTACTAAAGTGTAATTAACCTAGGTACCATAGTGTAATAAGCCGAGTGCCTAACGTGCAATTAGTGAATCTATGTTTTTCTATAAATAATAAGATAGGTTTATTCATTTCTTACCATTTTCAAGAGAAATTCAAGAGTAAAAATACTCTATATTTATATTCTGAGAGATATTGTGAGATAAAAAATTACTTTCGAAGTATCGAACCGCTACGCGATTGGACGTAAAGCTAGCAACTACAAGAGGTATTACTTTAGTGGTTATTATTTTCATTCTTCATTATGTATTTAGTTAAAATATACTTCTACAAGAAGTTATAATGCCCAAAATATTTTAGGTATATAGTACAAAATTCCTATTTACAAGTAGTTATAATGTCCGATTTATTTCTTTTATAAAGAATAAAATATACTATTTTAAGCAGTTACTATGTCCGATTTTCTTCAAGTATTTAGTAAGAATATTCATTTTATAAGCAGTTATAATGCTAAATTTATCTCAAATATAATACCTAGATATTCATTTTAGAAGCAGTTATAATGCTCGTTTTATTTCAAACATAGTAAACGAATATTAATTTTACAAGCAGTTATAATGCTTAATTTATTTTAAATATAGTTGATGAATATTCATCTTTTAAGCAATTATAATGTTGAAATTATTTCATGTATAGTACAAGGAGTCTTATTTATAAGCAGTTATAATACCCAAAATAAAGTTTTAAAGATTTAATCGTTTAACACTTAATTAGTTTACATGAACTTATAATTGTATAGATGGATCGAGAGACACAAAATTAGCGTAAACGATAAAGGCGAATCAGACAAGTCTACTTATTTGTTGAAATGCACTTCGTGCCATAACGTGTGTTATTTATGCAGTTTACTATTATACAAGTATTGTTTCTTTTGTAACCCCGTGCATTAACATGCTTGTTATCTGTCATTCGCAACGTCATAGTAATTGTTGAATTTCAATTGAAAATTCTGTTAGTATCTGAGTTAAACAACTCTCTTTTATGTGTAGGAGTTTAAGATGTGTTAGGAAACTGGTTAAACAATACTGTAAGTACCAATGTGGATAATTTAGTTTGGTTGACAGAAAGAACAATGCACATTTATTGGGACATTAGTAGAAGTATTTATAAGATGGGGAACTAATTCTTTAGTTTATAGGTTAAGAACCACTCAGTCTACTATATTGATAATCGTTAAAGTTTTGTGTCAACTTATTCTGTATATATATTTTTAAAAGGTGATTCTCTTCTCATACATATATATCTGGTAGACTTGGTGGGCATTCTTGTGCTCATTCTTGCAATTATCTTTTCAAAATTACAGCTAAGGAAGAATTATCAGAAAATTCTAGCGATGAAGAGAAAGTTGAAGAGTTATTTTATTATTGTCTTCATTTTGTGTAATTGAATTAAAGTCAAAACGACTTTTGTAATGGAAAACGAGAACCTAGGCATTTTAATTTTATTCAAATCAATTATGTTGGAAGTTTTTAAAGAAACTTATTGTGTACATTACCTTTAAGTTAATGAATATTATGAATAAGATTGTACAAGTCAACACGAAGTCCGACCAAGTAAGGAAGTGGATTTTGGGACGTGACAATTCTAACACTCAAAAAGGTTAGATCCATACATGAAACATGTAGATCTAAGGGTTTTTGAGTCTTAGAACATTATCCCTCTATAACTTGAAAATAAAAAAAAATAAGAAAGAATAGCTAGTATAAAACCTTACCTTGATCTTCTAGCTATTCTCTTTGATCTTCCAAAGTAGTTTAGGAACTTAGGATACATAAAAGCTTGAAGCTCTCCTCTCCTTCCTCTCTTAGAACCCCCGACCTCTCTCTTCCTTTCTCTCTTAGTTTTTGTTTTGTTAGCTTTGAAAGTGAGATGAATTAAAATGAAATGAAATGAATTTAGGGTATTAATAAATTAGTATAGATATAAAATCTATATCTATCTTATTATCCCCCACACTTCTTTTATCCCCTAAATAATTATTCTTATCTCTTATCTTTTAAAATTTCATGAAATCCTAATTAACATTTTTAACCAATGGGAGCATGACACATAAGTCCTTTATGTAGATACAGAGATTAGTTAACATTTAAGGCAAACTAATTATGACATCACAAGTTAAAAATGGCAAGGGGTGGTCGGGTATTACCCCCCTCTTTTGCCCCATTTTTACTTTATTTTTAATGCCCAATTTGATTAATCAAATGTCTAAAACGTCCCTTAATAATTGGGCTAAAGATTGGGCTATCAATTTAATTCCTTTGGGCTTCCTAATTAATTGTTTGGACCATGGAAATAACATAGTCCAGTACTTTTAACTTATCTTACCTTAATTATTCATTTAGGATTTCTATCCCCACTCTTTTGGAATTTAAATACTTACTCATGTCTATTTAACTTTATAACACCATTAGACTTGCTTTAATTAGGTTTAAAATAAATAATCAATTGAGATAATAAGATTAAGCTCTTAGGTTAGTATAAATTTTAAATGCTAACATAACAATGCCATAACCCTTGGGTTATTTAATTACCACACCTAAGGTATAATTAGGTTATGTTGCTTTCCTTTGAATTCTATTTACATAATTAGTAAATATACATATTCATACATACAATGTATTTATTTATTTAACCATAAACCTTTTCCACATAAGTCATAACTTACTTATCATCATTGATAAATAATTATTAAATTCATTTATTAGGCTATTCAACTCATGTTTTAGTAAAGCCTTCTAATATGGTTTGTTGCATTCAATAAGCCTCTTTTTTTTAATATGGCTTGCCATATATATTATTTTTACTTGCCACATTCTTAATTCCTTTTTGTTTCACTATTTCGCTAATCCAATTAGCCTTAATTGGCTTGATAAATTATTATACATCTTTACCCACTTTATATTAGTTATACTAATTAATCACTTAAAGATTATAAATCTTTCTATTTACCATTTAATGCCAACACTTAAGTTATGTTAACTATCTTGTTTACTTTATATCTCATAACACATATTCATTTATAAGCTCAAGATAAAAAAATTTATTCGTAAAAAAAATTTAAATATATAATCATATAAATTTCTCGGTCCTTACATTCTCCCTTCTTTATAAAGATTCCGTCCCCGGAATCACCATTATTGTGAAACACCAAAACCCTAATAAGACTCAGCTATGTAAATTCAGTATTATTAAATAAAATCTCTTCGTTCTGAATGTGTTTTATGTTATTATATACTCTATTATAAAATTAGGTCAAATAAAATTTTGTCAGAAAGTTGACGTGCTTAACACGTCATGCTTAAAATATTTATTCCGAAAACAGACTTTTTGTGACACCCCCAAATCTGGGTACTTCAATTTCCACATGATTTGGTGTTTGCTATTCAAACATCATATGTTTATCTACCCATAATAAATGAAAACAAAAATAGATAGAAATAAATCCTCTCCTTAAGGAGTTACATCATCTGAAATAAGTACAAATATCCCAGGTCATACTAACCTTAAATCTTTACGGTGGAACATAAACAATTAATCATCTTACATAACATTAATATAAGTCTAAAACAAAAATACATCATCATAAAAACAACAAGTCTTCATTACTTGTTCATCTTGCCCTTACCTTTACTAGTAGAAGGCTCGTCGGACCTTTCGTTCTTAACTGCAATGTTATTATTATGCAAGAGTGAGCACGATTGCCCATAAGTATATTAATGAAATAATAATATAATAACATGCGAGTGAATCAAAGACTTCTGGAATAAAACTCAACTTTTTAATCAAGAATGAATAACAAGAATCAAAAGATTTCTGAGGGTCATAAGGAACTATGTCCTAGGTTATCAAGGGTTATACTTGAAACCTTTAACAGTCATAAGACTATGGACTCTTCTACTCGTACTTAGGCGGATCAGCCCTTAGTACCATACTGTGCACAATATCTTAACGCTAACACATAAGTAATCCCTATATAAGGTTGTTCACCTCAGTTTGACATTAGAGTCCGCACCAAAGGAAGTTTGGTTTATATAAATCAATAAGGGTTCTGAAATTTAGAACGTTCATCAACTATGGACTAGTCGAATCCATAAGGGTTCACTAGTCTAGTAAGGTTTAACAATAAATGATATTTAAATCGAATAAAGAAATCTCAAGAGGTATACAATAGAACAAGTATTGTATAACAGAATCATACTTTGAAAAGATAAATAATCGTCAATATAACAATTGAACTTGATTAATAATAACGAGAATTTACTCGGTATAATTTATAAACTTGAATAATGATAGCAAGTAGGGTTAGGAAACTTGTCTCGTACGTAGATTACATGTTAATTATACACGTTCCTTGATTTAATCCTACATATCATTTTCATTCACAATACCAGTCAATTATAATGTAACTAGTCGTCACAAGTTCATTCTCTTTGTCTAACTCGGATTATGACTTTATTTAGTCAAATTATCACACTTATGGTCACATAATATTATACTATATGAACAATAAGCTAACTATGCGTTCAATAATTCAACCCACACGTAAATGCGTTATTGACATGTTAAGAATCTATTTTAACATCTCATTATACGTCTAACATATTTTTATGTTCATTGGATTAGGTTACTAACACAAACCCTAAAATAAAACCACTAAAATGTTCATTCTTGGACAAACTGAAAAGTGGCGCCGCGGTGCCACCATCACGCCTACTATTGGCACTGCGGCCAAGTTACTGGCGCTGAGATGTGGCTCACACTACGATGCGATTCTTGTGTCTGTATCCGGCGCTGCGGCGCGGCGCGGCGAACCAGACTCAAAACCTGCAGTTCGCAAAAATTGCAGAACATGCCAATTTCTACCAATTTCTTAATTCATACATGAAATTAGACATACCCAAACGTTATTTTATACACATAACTAGTACTTAAGCCTTCTACCATGATTTTAACATGTTAAAACACATAATTTGCATAATCAAGACATGAAATTTACTGTTCTTCATATTTTCAAAAGTTTTAAACACCAAAACATGAAAATCAAAACTACGGGTTCGTTATAACACCGAATCTGTTCATTTGAAGTTTGTTTTCTTCCTTTTAACATGCATAATTACATATAAGTGTCAATTTGTGATACAACTTATGATTATCGTATTAAATTTGGTATGTAAGGCCATGTGGCCACATTTTCATACTCTGTAACTTTGAATAAACTATCTACGATATGTTTTTATGAAACTGATGCTATGGAATTATACGATATATAGTAAAATTTGATATGATGACATCTTATGTGACAACTGTAGGAAATGATTTCAAAAAAAATTAATAATTTTTACTTTTAAAAATTATTATTCCAAGATCTTTCTCATAATTTAGCATAATCAAAAATTAAATAGATTATATTACATACCTCGTGCTTGGTTGTAGCACAATGGAGAATTTTGGTATTCTGATGAAGACTTTTTCTTCCTCCTGATCTTCCTCCTTATGACCCTTATTTTGATATTACGTACTTTTCTGAGTGTGAGCTCAAAATACTGCAAACTGATATAATATATAGAGTCCTCAACTCCCTGATATTTATCAGGATAATTTGAAAACTTTTCTGATATATTTTATCCTGCTATTTTGTTATATCTTAATAAGGGCTAGAGTGGGGATCAAGTAGGATTCTACAATTCTAGCTCCAATAAAATACTAATTTCTGATTAACGCTTTAATCAATTAGAAATATATTAATTATAACTAATTCCATTAAATAGTTATAATTGCACTCTAGAATTAATAGAATTAAAATTAATTAATTAAATCCTTCCACTATTAGTATCTTGCAAAAATACTCCTCTACAATAATATCAGTAAACGCGTGTAGGAATAAAACTGTTAACCCACTACGTTTACTGCTTATATCCTTGACTACATAATTTATAAACTTTTGATCACACATTAATTTAATAAATTAAATTAATACTTTAGTAATTTGAATTACTAAAATACTTGGCCAAGATTCTGGTGATCAACCAATAAATTATATCAAGGGGATATTATAATTTAATTGTAGAATTCCATCTTGACAAATACATGTTCCTAATTTCATAACATATATCACCCAACATATTGAGGTATTGATTGTATTTAAAATCTCACTCTTTAATATATTAAAGTGACATACATTATAAAATTAAGTTCATTATTCTCTCAGGATTAAGAGTAATTGCACATTAATAGTAATTAAAAAATTATTTATAATAACAGTATTTAACAAATAATTTTTCACAACGATCCAGTTCTATGTATTTTAAAAATCCACCAATACACTAGATTAAAGTTTCCACTTTACATGACTAAGATAAATTATCCAGTCAAGTGTATTACAATCTACTAGAATGGTTTGTCCATTTCCATCTAAGATTGAGAACAATATATTTCTTTAATTATACATAATATATAATTTATGTCTTCTGTATATGACACTACTTCATATACATAAATTATAAAATATATAATTATGGACAAAATTTATGACACATTTAATTATGCAAAATGAAATTAAATATTATTATTAAAATAATAAAATAAATATCAACATTGGGTTTTTCTGGGCTTAAAACCTTACAATCTCTCACTAGCCCTAAACCCAATCTACCATATGTCTAATACCCATTCCCTCAAGATGATAATCAAAAACTTTTGAAGACAAGGTCTTCGTAACAAGATCATCACTAGAATAAACAAGCATATAATCTCTTGTTCTCCATAGATACTTAAGTATATGCTTTACTGCTGCTATCCAATGTTCAAGTCTAGGGTTAGACTGATTTCTGCTGACCAGGCCTACTGCAAAACAAATATTTGGTCCAGTACACAACATTGCATACATAAAACTTCCCACCGTCAAAGCATAAGGGATTGTCTTCATGCGCTCTTGCTCATGAGGTGTCGTAGGACACTGCTCCTTAGTAAGAGGAATTCCATGTCTGATAGGAAGTAGTCCTTTCTTGGAATTCTGCATGTTGAACCTAGCCAACATTATATCTATGTATGCAGCTTGGGATATACCTAACATTCTATTCTTGCGATCACGCAAAAACTTGATCCCTAGAATGTAATTAGCCTCTCCTAGGTCCTTCATCAAAAAATTACTAGACAACCAAATTTTAACGCTAGATAATACTCCCACATCATTACCAATAAGCAATATATCATCCACATAAAGAACTAAGAAAACTACCACCCCATCTTTATTCTTCTTGTACACAAGATTCTTCTGAATTTTGTTCAAAACCATAAGATTTAATCGCTTGATCAAACCTTATATTCCAAGACCTTGATGCTTGCTTAAGTCCATAAACGGACTTTTGCAACTTGCATACCATATTTTCTTCGCCTTTAACTATGAAACCATCAGGTTGCTTCATATAGATTTCTTCATCAAGAAGTGAAAGTCTCTCAGGAGGCCTGATACTCCTCCCACTACGACGAAACTCCGGTGTATTAGAAGAATTGGGTTAGTTTGTGGCAATTCATCCAAGTCTTGTGGTGGATTAATTGATTGAGTAATTAATGTACTTGACATTTCTTCTAAGATAATTTTACTATTCGACTTGTGATCCATTATTTAGTCATTTTCCAGAAAAACTGCATTTGCGCTAACAAATACTTTCTGGTCTAAAGGACTGTAAAATAGACCACCTCTAGTTCCTTTTGGATATCCTACAAATAAAAATACTTCTGTTCTTGTACCTAATTTATCTAAATCTGTCTTTCCTTTTCGTACATGTGCAGGTGTGCCCCATATATGATTATGGTGTAATACTGGCTTTTGCCCACTCCATAATTCTCTAGGAGTTAAAGGAACAGATTTTGATGGTACAAGATTCAATAAGTACATTGCCGTTTCTAGTGCATAACCCCAAAAGGAAATAGGAAGAGTAGAAAAACTCATCATAGACCTTACCATATCCAAAAGAGTCCTATTTCTTCTTTCTGCCACACCATTTTGCTGGGGTGTACCCGGTGCAGTCAATTCAGATATAATTCCTATATTAGATAAGTAATCTTTGAATTCCCCAAGAAGGTATTCACCTCCTCGATCCGATTGAAGGGCCTTTATGTGTTTACCTAATTGCCTTTCTACTTCTGCCTGAAATTCTTTGAATTTTTCAAAAGCTTCAGACTTTCGATGCATGAGGTACACATAACCAAATCTTGAGTAATCATTAGTAAAGGTGATGAAATACTCAAACCCTCCTCATGCTCGGATATTCATAGGACCACATACATCTGTATGAATTAATTCTAACTTATCACTAGCTCTATATTTCTTTGCCTTGAAAGGTCTTTTGGTCATTTTCCCTCTATACAGGTTTCGCAAACTGGAAGATTTTCAACTTCTAAGGAACTTAGTGGACCATCTTTAACCAGTCTTTGGATCCTATTTAGATTAATATGACCCAATTGTAGATGCCAGAGATAAGTTTGATTAACTGAAGAAACTTTTCTTTTTAATGGTATATGTTGACTACATTCAGTTTGCATTAATGAATAATAATTTGGATTAAGAATATATAAATTATCTACCAATGAGCCAGAACAAATGAAATTTCCATTCTTGCGAATAACAATCTTAGAATCAAAATTAACTGAATATCCATGATTAAACAAGCAAGAAACTGAAATTAAATTTCTACGAATGTCTGGAACATAAAGACAATCTACTAATTCTAAAGTCCTATCATTATTAAAATTGAGATGCACAACTCTCACTGCAATAGCTTCTACTTTTGCGCTAGAACCAAGGTGTAGATAAATCTCGCCTTCATTCAACTTTTTGGTTTCCTGAAACCCCTTCAAAGAATTGCAGACATGATTAGTAGTTCCCGAATCTACACACCAGGATTTAGTAGAACGGCCCACAAAACATGTTTCATGAACGAAAGATTTATATTTACCTATCTTGCCAAACTGATCAATGAGACAATTAATCATACCTTGATTTTTGATCTTGGCTAGGTAAGTAGAACAATTCCTTTTCTATTGACCGTTCTCCTCATAGTGAAAACATTTCCCTTTAGGTTTTGCTTTTTCCTTTTTCTTCCCAACCCCTCCAGATGGAGGAATGTTTCCATTTGCAGCTTTCTTACTGTTATTCTTTTTCCAGTTCTTGCCCCTAGGCTTTCCCTTAAAAGTACCAGTTTCTGCAATATGAATGTTTCCTTTTGCACGAAGAATACCCTCTGCTGCTTGAGGTTCCTTCATCAGTTCAGGTAAGGTTAAAGACATTTTGTTCATAATGTAATTAAGTTTGAACTGATTGAAGGAATCAGGCAAGGTCTCCAACAACATGTCAACCTGGGTTTCCCCATCAACTATTGCTCCTAGGATTTCCAGTTCGTTTAAGTAAGAACTAATTTTTAAACAATGATCTCGAACTGAAGATCCCTCGGACATCTTGGAATTCATAAGTGTTTTCATCACAGTCTGTCGTGCAGCACGACTCTGGTCAGCAAACATTTCATGAAGGCTATCCAAGATTTTCTTAGCAGTGGTAGTAGACTGATATTGGTGTTGCAATATATTTGACAAAGATGCCAATATATAACAACGAGCCATATCATCTGCCTTTTGCCACCTCTTATGGCTATTCTTTTGTGCAACAGTAGCATTTTCTGGAAGAACTGGGCAAGGTTCAGTCATCACAAACTTGTAGTCCTCAGCAGTTAACACAATGTCAAGGTTTCTTTTCCAGTCCACATAATTTTGTCCAGTTAACTTATTTTCTTTAAGGATAACAACAAGGGGATTAAATGACGACATGGTAATCTGTAAAATTATACAATATGTATAAATTAAATGGTCATTCCATAAAAAAACTTTTGCATATAATATGAAAGTGTAATCCTCAAACACAAACATAAAATAAACATGGCAACTTAATTTCAAATAATTATCTTTTCGATGGGAAAAATAAGAATAATTTAAAATTACAATCATTTTTATATCTTGACATCTCATGAAATAAAAATAATTCACCTTTTAATTCAACCCAAAACAATAATAATAAGTATCACTCCGATGGGGAGAATTATTATTTATGTTTTGTCAAGTGTATACCATCCATTAAAATTTTCTCTAAAATTTTAATACAAATACTTCGATGGGAAATAATTTGTAATACAATTTTAAATAAATTTATCACAAGGAAATCCATATCTAATATATCTAGATTCATGCATCTTCCGAAAGGAACTCACAAGATTTGAGATTAGATACATGTATCAATATAATGGACTAATGATGGAGGCCGTAAGAAATACAAATCTTTCTCCCACTTGATTTTTTATTAAAAAAAATGAGGAGTTTTTATTTTAAAAAAAATAATATCCCATATTAATATACATAACATGCAAACTAAGATCCATGCATATTCATATATAACAATTATAACATTATGAAAATTTAACAATTAAACATTATAATTGTTATCTACTAATAAATATAAATGAATCTGCATATGTATACGAAACGTTAGTTGGTACAGTTGGTAGAGTTCAAATCGTTGCAACAGTTTGGATCTATCAAAATTAATTTTTTTTTATTTATTTAAACAACGTTTTGGGCCTGGGCTGGGCTTAAACTGCCAGACTAAAATTTCTTTAAAAAAATTTCATTGTTGCTGGAAAGAATTGAACTCTTGACCACCCTTAAACGAAATACTAAAAATCCAACAACTTCCGCTGGGCCAAATAACAAATCATACAGGAATTAGTCCAACATTAATATTTATTATTACTGACCAACAAAACAATAGCACAAGTAGATATCAGTATATATCAATTTGCTGTAATTGTCACAGTCGCATAATGCATAAGGAGAGCAGATTTCAACTTACAAAATTATTATTATTATTATTTTATTATTATTAACAACCCACATATATATGAATATCCATATATATCCGAAGAGCAATATTAAAAAAAATAATATATCCATACATGCATCTCATCGAATATAATTCTAAATAAATAATATAAACAAGATTTATGAAAATTATGAGTTAGCTCTGATACCAATTGTAGGAAACGATTTCAAAAAAAAAATGTTACTTTTAAAAATTATTATTCCAAGATCTTTCTCATAATATAGCATAATCAAAAATTAAATAGATTATATTACATACCTCGTGCTTGGTTGTAGCACAATGGAGAATTTTGGTATTCTGATGAAGACTTTTTCTTCCTCCTGATCTTCCTCCCTATGACCCTTATTTTGATATTACGTACTTTTCTGAGTGTGGGCTCAAAATACTGCAAACTGATATAATATATAGAGTCCTCAACTCCCTGATATTTGTCAGGATAATTTGAAAACTTTTCTGATATATTTTATCCTGCTATTTTGTTATATCTTAATAAGGGCTAGAGTGGGGATCAAGTAGGATTCTACAATTCTAGCTCCAATAAAATACTAATTTCTGATTAACGCTTTAATCAATTAGAATTATATTAATTATAACTAATTCCACTAAATAGTTATAATTGCACTTTATAATTAATAGAATTAAAATTAATTAATTAAATCCTTCCACTATTAGTATCTTGCAAAAATACTCCTCTACAATAATATCAGTAAACGCGTGTAGGAATAAAACTGTTAACCCACTACGTTTACTGCTTATATCCTTGACTACATAATTTATAAACTTTTAAGGTCAAATAATAGACTTAGACAGAAAATAAGTGTATGCGTTTGATATTTTTTGGAAGGAATTTTGAGGATTTCAAAATTCTGTGAAAGATTTAGGTGAATTATTCAAGATTAAGTGTATATGTGAATATGTTTTGTGTATATGGTTATGTATGTGTTCAGAATGAGGTTAAGGGTCAAGGGTTGACCAGATAAAATATATCAGTGTCAAACCCCTAGTGTTTATTAAGAACGACAACGTTCAGTTAGAAAACCCTAATGACTGATAAGAAACCCTAAAACCGGTTCTGAAACCCTAATTTCAGTTTCGGGAATCCGAAACCCTAATTCAAAAATTAGAAACCCTAATATGGGAATTTAAAGGATAATTATAATGCTTAAGTGATATTAATTATAATATTAATTAGGCTAAAGCTTAATTAATTAGCAAACCCTAATTTTAGATTTTTAAACCCTAATTGTTCTGTTAGAAACCCTAATGTAAAATTGTGGACTTAATTGCTAAATTAGCAATTTAAATTGGGATAAAATAATCTTAATTAACAAGAATGATTTATGAATGGGAAAGTTTAATTTAATTCGAGAATCCTAATTACAATTTAGAAATATTAATTTTCTATTTTTGAAAACCCTAAGGGTTAATAACCGTGAATTTTAAGTCACTATATATGTATATACATTATTTATATTTAAAACTTTATGTTATACGGTGATTTAATATGTGACAACATATGTGAAGTGGTGCATGGATCAATAAACATATATACTATAGTTATGGATATATACATTTATATATTTCATTAAAAAATGAAAGCTTTGTAACCTAATTATGCATTAGATGAGATAATTAAATAACCTAAGGGTTATGGTAATAAGGAAATGTTAGTATTTAATATGTATACTAACTTAAGTGGATAATCTTATTATTTCGAGTGACTAATAATTTTAAACCTATTTCTTGTAAACCTAATTAGGTTATGAGATAAAGTCAAATGTATATTTATTAAATTCCATAAGATTGAGAATAGAAACCCTAAATAAACATTTAGGGTAATATATATTAAAATTGTTAAACTATGTTTATTACATAGCCCAAAACAATTAAAGGAAAAGCCCAAAAGAAATAAAATGCAAGCCCACAGTTAGCCAACTTGATTAAGGCTATTTTAGACATTTGATTAATCTAATTTGTGCATTAAAATAAAGGCAAAATGGATGAGTTATTGGGCATGGAATAGCTGGCCATGTTAAGCCTTTTAAGGCAAAGAAATCAAGTTAATCAAGTTGAAAAAGTAGGAAGTCTTACACACAAGGACAAGTGTGTCATGCCACCATTGGTGGAAAATCTATTTAGCATCCTTAATGGAATTATTAGGAAGGGATAAGTCTAACTCTTTTGTTCAAGGGACAAAAAGAACATGGGGGATATTAGCATCCCATTTCATTTCACTAACATCTTGTTACATTTCATTTTATTTCCTTTCATTCTCCACCATTCCTCTTCTTCTATTCTCTCCCAAACCATCAAAACACCAAGAGAGAAAGAGAGAGAGGGATTCAGATCTTGTGGGGAAGAAGAGGAGTAAGTGTTTCATGCATCCCAAGTTCTTAACTTACTTAGGAAAGAAAAGGAGGGCATCCCACAAGACAAGGTAAGAAATCAAACTCTAGTTGTTTTTCTTTCACTAAATCTTGTATAACTCAAGTTTTACAACTTGTATTTGTGATCCGTCGAAGGGGGGTGCTAGATACATGAGTTATCTAGTAAACCTAAATGGTAGAACACAAATCTAGCAAATATTGAAGCAATGGGGATTGTTTTCCCAAAAACAGTCCACATAGTATATTGAGGCTTTGAAACCCTAAAATAGCTACTGTCCCCATTTTTATTGAGGCTGTTTCTGGCGGTTACATGTCTTTTAAAAATCTGGGAAAAATCACAGTGGTACCTTAAGAAGTTATCTACGTGTAGGAAAAAGAACGGACACTTTTTGATTTATAGGTTGTGCGTAATGGCTATTTCCGTAAAGGACTCCTAAATATTAACACTCGAATTTCTCACTGTGTATACACTGGAAAATTCTGAAATTTTTACAGTAGGTTTATATACATTATGAGAGTATACCCTAAATATTTCATATTTTTCTGATCAAAACTCGATTTATGAAAAATGAAGCAAGATCCGAGTGTTTTAGGCACTTTAAAATTAATAAATAATTTTCTAAAATTCTAGAAAAATTAGGGAATCATTGTTGGGTCATATACCGTCCAAATCCAGAAAGTGAAAGTTTTTAGAATCAGTTTACTATTTTTCCTGAAAATGATTAAGTTATGAATAAAAGAAAATAATTAGTTAAATGATGTCTTAAATAAGAAAAATGTGATTTTAATGCTTGAATACTCCTAATGTATAATAATATGACTATTTTAGGGCATTTTAGTAATTTATAATAAGAAATGCTATTTATGACCTTTATGGATATTAAATAAAAGGTTTAATAAAGGGTGAACAATTAGAATAAATTGTTTATTAATCTAATAAATTATTAAAATATTATTATGATATTAATAATATTAGAATATGATATTGTTACGTAAATAAAAAAATTTTAAGATTAAAACTTCATTAAAATATTATTAAATGGTTAATAGTATTTGATTTAAGCATTAATAAATGATTAAAGTATTATTAAATGATTAAAAATATTAGATTAAAATATTAATCTTAGATTAAAATATTATTAAAAGATTAATAATATTAAATTAAGTATTATTGGATGATTAAAATATTATTAAGAGGATTAATAATATTAGTAAAGTATTGAAATATTATTAAGATTAGTAAGCGAATAAAAGTATTATTAGTAGACTAATAATACTAAGAGGTGAATTAAATATTATCAAGATTAATAATATTAAGTGAATTAAATGTAGTTGTTATCTGAATATGATATATATATGAATTATATATATATATATATATATATATATAGACTGATAATAAATTATTTAAGATAATTGTTAAGTGTTCAGGCAGAGTTTAATTAAACTTAGACTCAAGAAAAGTCCGACTAGACTGTCATGATGTTAGAATTGTACCGAACTCAACTTGGACTGCAATAGTTTGACTTGAGGCTAGGTGTTATCTGTGGTATAGACTGATAGGGTTATGTGTTATGTATTTATGTTATTTTTTTAAATACTGTGATGATATTATTCTAACTTAAAAATACATATTATTAATAATAGGTCTTCAGACAAAGCTTATTAAATTGCATAGCGGTAATCAATAGTTCAGGCAAGTTTTACTTAACTCTACTAAGGGTTGTTTTATTCAGATATGCTAATGGTTAATCATTGCTGATTGCCGTGTGGAATTGTACTCTGTATATATTGCATGTATAAGTCAGGTATGAAAGGCTAATCACCTTCATTACCAGTTGGTCCATATATATTTGTTCATTTTCAATACTTATTCAGTCAAAAGTTTATTCGTGCTAGTTCTCAATTATATTGATGAATTATAGCCAGCCTATTATTCAGACTCTTTCAATCATGATATATCATTAAATTGTATTTAAACTTTCTGGGCAACTTTCATGCTCACCCTTGCTATATCATGATAAACATTGCAAATAAGGCGAATGCGTTCGGATACAGGAAAAATGATAATGCCAAGTTCTGCTTGAGATAAAATATGCAGCTAGTTTGTAATAGTATAGTTTGATAATAATGTTAGGTGTTAGATAGTTTATGAATTGTGTATAAGTTAAGTTTACTCGATTTTGGAGAATAGTGTGCAAAGTATATTGTATAAATAATTTATGTTTATATCTTCCGTAAATAGTTATAGAATGATTGTACCATATCCGTGGTGATTCGGGACCTGGATTTGGGGCTCTCACAGTTGGTATCAAAGCTGTTGGTTATGAACCTTAGGTAGGAACACCTGAGACCAATAACCGTAGTGATTAGGATAAGATATAACTCATAGTTGGTCGGTAAGATTCAAAGACGAATCTCAGCGAGTTATAACGATACAGAATTCCCTAACTCTGATACTAAAGTTAAACAGTAGTGATGAATAGATCGAGTCAAAAAGACTAAAAGTTCAGGGATAGGAGATCGTAAAACAAAACGATCAAGACATAGAAATAAATCGTAATATATACGATGAGATCACCCCATGATCTGATAAGGTGATAGCAGGGAGAAGAATCAATCTGATGATTGAAAAGTTTACAGCAAGATTGTTGTGTGAATTGGTATAGATTCAGAAAAGGATTATGAATGCGGATTAAATGAAATTCGAATTGAGAAGGGAGTTAATATTAGGTGGGGATTTCATTTGAGGACTCATGTCGGCAGCTGAGTTGTATGATTCCTTGTATGGGCTAGGAATTGTACTTGGTGTAAAAACCACTTAGTTTCTGGCACTGATAATCATTAAAATGTTTGTGTCGCGCTATTTGCTATATGCATGTTAAGAGGGTGATTCCTTTCTCATGTGTATAACAAATAGATAGGTTATAGATAGAGAATATAATGTTAAGTACGAGTTCTTAAAACTCATACTTATGTGACATTCTTGATTCATAGTTATATGAAATGCTTATGAACCCCTTAGCGAATGGACGCCAAAGGTCTGACTAGGACAAGTTCTTAAACTCATATGAGTGTGGCAAGTTAAGGAACTCGTAAGTGTGGTTTGACGAACTAGGTATAGGTGTGTGTGAATGGAGAATTGAGAATTATAGGAATAGATAGATTGTTAAGCAAATGATTATTAATGGAGACATAAGTTTTTCAGAATTCCTAGCTATGCTAGACTTCAAAATTTTGACATCAAGCTAAATACGCACTATGTGTTTTTTTAAAAAAAAATGTAGACTCGTAATCATTTTTGAAACGGTTTAAAGTACAGTCTATGCTACTTATTTCGGCTAGACGCAAATGATTTGAAATATCAAAATATATTTTATTTATCACAAAATCTACACATGATCTAAGCATGATTTCAAGTCCAGATTAAAGTCCTTACATCATACTACATGTTCAAACATTTAAACAACAAAAATGATAACCAGACAAAGATCTATGTGGTCTGACATTCGTTTATCAGACCACTTTTGAAAATTTCCCAGATTTTGTAAATCTTTAAATTCGAGCATATAAATATTATGGATCCACTATTTAGCAACCCAGATCACTGATTCACACCTTATACAACATATTTAAACATTTAAACATAACATCTAATATAGCATATAAGATCGACATTTTGGTTTAGGGTTCTACCTTTTTATGAACCGATTCTTGATCTAATGTTTCTGATATGCTACAAGTGATAGTGGAGCTTGATTATGGACTGTTCTAGCAACATATTTTCGGAGGTTTAGAGTTGAGAGAGTTTGGTTGAGAGTAAGTTGTAAAAATGAGACAATTAATGATTTTTCCCTCTCTTGATCTTATATAAAATATGGTGCAATGATTTGGCTGAGATGTTGTAGCTGATTTGTATGGTTTATAGGCACATGGCCAGCTAGAGTTGGTCACCAACTCCTTACTAGGGCTAGATCTACACTCCGCCTTATTAAAATAACCAAAATGATCGTTTGGTCATTTGGCTTTTATTTTTAGTGGCAAAGTTGTCAATTTATTCTAACCCTTAGGGTTTAACCCTAAAGTTCCAAAAGTCCAAGTTCTAGGATTTTGAGATTAGGGCTAAGATGGGCATCTTAGTTTCTAAAATGTGAATTAGGGTTCCCAAATTAAATTAGGCTTACTAATTACCTACGATATGTAAATTAGACTTTATAATATACTAATTACCATTAACCTTGCTAAATTAATATTTAGGGTTTATAACTTAGCAATTAGGGTTCTAATTTAGTAATTAGAGTTTCTAAATATTAATTAGGGTTTACCTAATTAACATTAAATAAAATAATAATTGTCATTTATTACATAACACACGACTTAACAATTTCCTACCGTCGTAATTGACTTATGTACTATAGTTTATCAGTAATGCTAGGGTTTTGCACTGTTTTACTATAACTATTCCACACATTAACATTACGCACATATCAGGCATGTTTATATCACTGAAATATAAATAATATTATATTAATATTCTCATTCCTCATTCAAAATCCAGAATTAGAATTTTGAATCCATATCCGACATAACCTTCATATATACCATTATTAATTAAGTTAAAATAACTAACTTAACTAATATAATAAAATACATATCAGAATAATCCTTATAATCATATCACAGATATAATAATCATATTTTCATGAAAAATAAATAATAAATATTTTTATTACAAAATTAATTTATAATAAGAATATAACCTATAATGATCAATAATTCTTAAAAGAATTTATTTATAATTATTCATATAATAAACAAGTTTTATTTATCACATAAATACATATTCTTTTCTTTGCACATAATCCCACCTTTATATAAAAAAAAATTTAAATGCAAAATTTATTATTTAATTATATTGAAAATATTGGGTTATTACATCCACCCTCCCTTATAAGGATTATGTCCCCGGAATCACCGCTTTAAAACTTATAGATACTAGAAAAAATAGCATACACAGTCATTTCAAGTAGAACTCGATCAGATTCGATCGAAATGATCTTTAACCATTTAACATAAAACTTGTCTATCTGATCATACGAAAATTTGATTTCTAACAGAACTTAAATTTCTCCTTCAAAATTTCTTTATAATAAAATAAAATCATGTACAAGAAATTAAAATTGATTTGAATAATAGCTGAAGTTCCATCCCCGGCTGATACGGTATCATGAACCGTCATGTTGAAGACTCTTGCAGTTGATGTTGTTGAAGTTGGTCCCGTTATTGCCAGTACTCCGCTGCCCTTCCCCGCATTCATGCTTCCTGCATCCATTCTCCTTTTTGGACAGTCCTTTACCTTATGTTCCGTGGATCCACACAGAAAGCACCTATTGTTTGTCCAAGTATTGGGGCAGTTAGGAGAGATATGTCCCTCATGCCCACACTTATAGCACACGAACTTACCACTAAGACACTCTCCTGGATGATTCTTCCCACAATTCTTACACTGCACCGCCAGCTTCCTCCCACATTCATGTTTGACTTGGACATTTCCAAAATTGTTCCACTTCCTTTATCCATTCCCACTACCACTACCTGTTTCCACCTTCCCAGCTCCCTCAACCTTACCCTTGCTCTTTTTCTCCTTATTGTAGAGGCTCATGACCTCACTTCCCCATTCGGCTATGACAGCCTTCTCCAAAAGTGCTGCAAAAGTATTTATCTGCAATACCGTCACCTTATTGTAGAGCCAGGGTTTTAAGCCCAACTCAAACCTCCTTGCCTTTCTTACCTCCGTATCAACTTGATGCGGAGCAAACCTAGCTAATTCATTGAACTTTACGGCATACTCCGCAACTGTCATGTTTTCCTGCTTCAATTCAAAAAACTTCACCTCCATCCTAGCCTGCACACTGGACTCGAAATAGTTCTCAAAGAACAGCATCTTAAACCTAGTCCATGCTATCACTCCTTCTCCTGCCCTAACTTGATTTACCTCCCACCAGAAATTCGTCTCTCCTTTCATCAAATAGGTGGCAAAAGCTGTCTTTAGCCGTTTAGCTACATTAGCGACTACAAACGCTTTTTCTATTTCCTTAACCCAAGTTTGGGCTTCTATCGGGTCAGTGGTACCTCTAAATTCTGGCAGTCCTACGGCCTTAAAATCTTTGAAGTTCGCAAATCAATTGTCTGGTTGATTCCCCACGGCCAGCATTCCATTCTGCATGGCCTGAGCTACCATGTTCGCAAAATCTTTTATCAGGTATGGTTGTTGTCCTCCAGCATTGTTGACAGACTCTTCTGCCCTTCGGTTTCGAGTTTGAGGTCTTGGCGACATTTTCTAGTTAAATAAAACAAAATCTATATTTTATTAACTTACATTCTATACCTTATCGTATAAGTTTAATATTTCAAACTTATTCCATTAATCAAACATAGATTTATATTCATTCGACTAATTCATAGTACATAGCATAACACATACTACTTTAAACATCCGATATCCCTTTGCGACCACAAAAGTGGGGAATCACTACCACAACTTACACCAAAGTTGGGATTATTATAATACACACGTACATTACCAAACTTACATAATCAAATACTAATTCTACCTATTTCCTACACCTCTTTACTGATTCTGGACAACCTTTCGCCCGATGACCTTCCAACCCACAAATAAAATATGCGCCTTGCTTATAGTCGGGATAATAAAGAGAGGTATGTCCCTCATAGCCGCAAATGTAACATAGCTTTTTCCCTTTCTTCTTATCGGGTTTTCCTACGTCATGGTCTTCTATATTTCTTTTCCCCTTCTTGCTCGGAGCTGCACACGATATGTTGCTCTTGGCTCCCATCTGATCAATTTGGATCTTAAGCTTATCTCGTTCTTCCATCGTTTCGATTAATGCCTTTCGCAATTGACTATTTAGTAGCTCTTCTATTTCACACAACTTTCCAGAGAAGAAACCTTGTTCCTCAGATTCTGCACTTCGATTGATGCTTGATCAGCTCCAACTTCGGTGTTCGAATCACTATCTGTTAGTTCCACCATTTCTGGGTCCGGTACTATATTTTCCAAAATGATCACCTCATTGAGGTTATCTTCAACGTGAAACTCTATTTCAGCTATTGACTTTGATATTGGCTCGGTTACGGAGATTGACTCATTCCTTACAATCTGAGGGTATCCTAATCCTTTTCCTCCTAACATCTACACAAAATTATCTAGATTAGTATATAGCATATATACACACACAACAAATAATAATTTTATATAAGTTATCTTTTATTTGGTTTGACGATGAATTTATTCAATTCATCTCCCTTAAAACTCTATACGAGTTATTTGTATTTTCAACGTTTCCCTCTACCCTAAGGTTATAGCCTAAGGTCTATCCCACCTATGGTTTCTAACCTTAAAGCTCTGATACCAACCTGTAACGCCCCAAATTTAGGTACTTGAAACCCGAATTCAGTGCTTCACGATACCATTTCTTTGAGCGGAATAATAATAATATTGTCATAAATATCAAACTTAATTTACATATCAGAATGTCTAAATCCCAGGTACGCGACCTTAAAACATTCATTACATGATACATAATAAATATCATCATCTTATTTAAGTCTAGCTATTACATATGATAACATAACTTATTCTGATAGCTTTCCTTTCCCTTTGTTCTTGACAGAGCCCTTTGGTTGATCATACTTAACTGGAAACATTTAAATTAAGCAAGGATGAGAATTTGAGTACCCAACAAGTAACAACAATTATAAATATTAGCTGAAAGGATTAAATATTTTCTTTGTACTACCCTTCTGCAACGAATCAATAGTTGTGAAGTAATCTGAACCGATAATAATAACAACTTTTTATCAAATTTTTGAAACTGCGTACTGACTATCAATAGGGTTAAGGTGACATACTATGAACATTATTTTCAATTTTTGAATAAGTTTAGCAGAACTTCATCCGCAAACCGTCATAATTTATGGGCACGGGGGTGATCAGCCCGTTATGCCCTTTATTGATCAATACTACATACCAGAACGATATTCTCGTTCATCATATCTACTTCAGGCGCACAAAAGTTTTCCCATGTTCGGGATGTTCATACTTAGTCGGGAATCTGAACCAAAATAATTTGATTAGATACAAAAAGGTTTTATCATATTCAACGATATTTCTAAGTCCGTGTCTAGCAGATCAAATAGCTTAGACGACTTTTACTTAATGTATACATACTAGCAATCAATAGGTATATATATATATATATATATATATATATATATATATATATATATATATCAACATATGATTAAATACAATGGTTATTCAAGTGGGGACACTTGTATAACAAATTTTTGAAATTTTACGAACATAATATATATATGGATTATACAATAATACGGCAATGATAAACAATGATCGAATATAATTCAAGAACTGGCATATCTACAAAGGTATAGATACATGAACAATAACAATAATAATATATTTCTGAAACTGACTTACACATGTCCACGGCATAAAGTAAATGCAAAGGGTAAGATACTTGCTTACGATATCCGTTGAGTAAAGTAAAATAAGAGTTTATGATACTTGCCTGGTCTGCTACTCACACAACTTAGTTCTATCTTTAATTCAACAACCTATCATTCATAAGATTGTTCTATCAATTAGAATAACATATCATAACACATAGTACTGTTGTTTACAGTCAACACATAACCTAATTAAATTATCACATAGTTATAATAGTCATTGGATCATAAACAGACATTTACACAGTCAAACTATAAAGGTTCAGGTCAATTTCTGTAGTGTTTTGGTGTACCGACGGCTTTATCGAGTAATTATCGAGTTTGAAACTCTATCATATAGTACAATATTATCCTGGATATTTTAAATACCAGTCATATTATTTTTAAATGACTTATAATAATTTTTAAATAATTATTATAATTTATCTTGATTTTTCAAACTTTAGAATCATTATTAAATGATTTAAATATTAGATAATTCCATTATCATTAATTTTGAAATAATATTAAAATATTAATGCAACCATTGCCAAAATATCAAAGTTATTTATAATAGCTCAAAATATTTTTAAAGTATTAATATTACCCTTAAATAATTTTTAAAATATTTAAAATTATTTTTAAATAATTACCATTAATATTAAAATATTAAGGTATTATTCACTAAAATATTAAAAGTCATTTATAATTACTTAAAATATTTTTAAACTATTTATATCCTTTTTAAATGATTTTTAAATTAATAAAATCATTTTAAATCTATTTATTTAATATACTTATTAAATAAATCTAATATTATTAATATTAAATAATTAATAAAATTTACTTTAAAATATTGAAAGTTACATTTTATAACTTAAAATATTATTAAATACCTTATTATCATTTAAAATAATTTTTAATATAATAAAATCAGTTTTAACTAATTTATTTAATGCGTTTATTAAATAACTTAAATGTCAATAATATTCAAATAAATACTAATATTTATGGAAAATATGCCAAATTATTAGAACTTAATTTTTATGACTTAAAATAATTTCTAAAACTGATTTTATAATTTTTGGAATTTATTTACTATTTTTAAATGCTTTTTAGAATTTATTTCTATTTTTAAATTATTTTCCAGAAATTAAAAAATAAAAATAATAGAAACCGTCGCTATAGGCTATAGCGACACTTTCTGTTGCTGTTGGTGTTCTTGAGTTCAAGAACACTGACAAGGCAGTATTCAAGGGTCTTACTTTGACCAAGCTTAATTCCATTCCTACTGTGTTTCTGGGTTTGTTTAAACATTGATCGTGTAGTAGGTATGTCACAGTACCATCAACAATCATAATCTAGGCCATAACACATTGTAGCATGAAGATCTGGGCCATCAAACTCACTGTCAGATATTCATGGGTTTTCTGGGTTACCCAGAAACCCAATCAGCTTCGAGTAGGCAGTTTGAGTCTTAATTCTCTTCGGGTTCTGTTAATTGTTAAAGTGTTCTAATGGATCAGAGTTGTAGTCCACATGATAGAGTACATTTATCAATCATCAGGTCAGTCAAAAGATATCAGAATCATAAGATAGCATTCGGTCAAACCTTGTCAGAGACAACGTTCATCAGTTTTCTGGGTTACCCAGAAAACCGAGTTCGTGCTTGTCCAGGCTAGTTTGACCAACCACTAATCTCAGTCAATTTATGATTTGAGTGATATAAAGGCATGGTTATAGAGTTAAAACTACAGGCTACAAGCTGGATACAACAACATCAACAACTAACATCAAACCTGATAGATCTAAGCAACTGAAAACGTTGTCAGACACGGAAAATGAGTTTTTGGGTAACCCAGAAACTCGTTGGTCAAGCTTGGTCAACGAGGTTTGACCATTATCTACACATGATCTTAGCAAGATTTCAAGTCCAGATTAAAGTCCTTACATCATACTACATGTTTAAACATTTAAACAACAAAAATGATAACCAGACAAAGATCTATGTGGACTGACATTCGGTTGTCAGACCACTTTTGAAATTTTGCCAGATTTTGTAAATCTTTAAATTCAAGCATATAAATGTTATGGATCCACTATTTAGCAACCCAGATCACTGATTCACACCTTATACAATATATTTAAACATTTAAACATAACATCTAACATAACATATAAGATCAAAAATTTTGTTTAGGGATCTACCTTTCTATGAACCGATTCTTGATCTAATGTTTCAGATCTGTTACAAGTGATAGTGGGGCTTAATTATGGACTGGTCTAGCAAGATATTTTCGGAGGTTTTGAGTTGAGAGAGTTTGGTTGAGAGTAAGTTATAAAAATGAGACAATTAATGATTTTTCCCTCTCTTGATCTTATATAAAATGTGGTGCAATGATTTGGCTGAGATGTTGTAGCTGATTCGTATGGTTTATAGGCACATGGCTAGCTAGAGTTGGTCACCAACTCCTTACTAGGGCTAGATCTACACTCCACCTTATTAAAATAATCAAAAGGGTAGTTTGGTCATTTGGCTTTTACTTTTAGTGGCAAAGTTGTCAATTTATTCTAACCCTTAGGGTTTAACCCTAAAGTTCCAAAAGTCCAAGTTCTAGGATTTTGAGATTAGGGCTAAGATGGGAATCTTAGTTTCTAAAATGTGAATTAGGGTTCCCTAATTAAATTAGGTTTACTAATTACCTAGGATATGTAAATTAGACTTTATAATATACTAATTACCATTAACCTTGCTAAATTAATATTTAGGGTTTATAACTTAGCAATTAGGGTTCTAATTTAGTAATTAGAGTTTTTAAATATTAATTAGGGTTTACCTAATTAACATTAAATATAATAATAATTGTCATTAATTACATAACACACAACTTAACAATTTCTTACCGTCGTAATTGACTTATGTACTATAGTTTATCAGTAATGCTAGGGTTTTGCACTGTTTTACTATAACTGTTTCATACATTAACATTACACACATATCAGACATGTTTATATCACTGAAATATAAATAATATTATATTAATATTCTCATTCCTTATTAAAATTTTAGAATTAGGGTTTTGAATCCATATCCGACATAACCTTCATATATACCATTATTAATTAAGTTAAAATAATTAACTTCACTAATATAATAATATACATATCATAATAATCCTTATAATCATATCATAGATATAATAATCATATTTTCATGGAAAATAAATAATAAATATTTTTATTACAAAATTAATTTATAATAAGAATATAACCTATAATGATCAATAATTCTTAAAAGAATTTATTTATAATTTTTCATATAATAAACAAGTTTTATTTATCACATAAATGCATATTCTTTTCTTTGCACATAATCCCACCTTTATATAAAAAAAATTAAATGAAAAATTTATTATTTAATTATATTGAAAATATTAGGTTATTACATCTACAACAGCGTGCAGGAGAGCAAGTTGGCATGGCTTAGGACTTCGATTGGCGTCGATTTTATGAACGAAATACATGTCTTATGAGAAAATAACAAGAACACAAGACAAGAAGAACATCACAACAATCAATCAATTAACAAGCGAGAGCCCTAATTTGAGTGAAGAACATTGGGGGGAAGCAAGGAAGGCCATAATCACGAAGATTACGAATTGAAGCAAGAAGAAGGGTGGTTTTGTATCTATTCTACTTCTTTAATTCAATTTTTGGAATTGGGATGATGGATTCTTTTATTATTTCAATTTTTATTTCATTCATGATGAACTATGTTACTTTTTAGGCTTGCAATGGATCTTTATTGTTGAGCAATGATTGTGAAGCCTTGATTTCATTTTAATAATCTATCATTCAATTTATCTATTGTGATTTGTGCTTTAATTTATTATTTGCTTGATCACCAATTATGTGTGAATTTATATGGATTCGAGAGATGATGTATGAATTTAGACTTAGTCACTTTAGCACGTATTCTTGAATTATGTGTTTTAATGGAATCTTGGTGAATGTTAGGATAGATATATACCTAGCATCGCATGTAATAGGATAGAGAACTTGAATTTAAACCTTATTTGATTTTAATTCACATAGAGATATAGTGAATTAGTTGATTAGGGTGTTTGGCTTAATTTTATCAAATTTGTGGATTTAAGTTAATATGGTGTTAGTGCATCGAGAGATGGCTAATTCTACTGAAGTGTTCTTGATTAATAAACTGAGATAGTGAATTAAACTGGAATAAGGTGTAATAATCGGAGTGAGACTTAAAGTGAAGTTGTAAGCTTGATTCTCCATTATTTGCTTGAAATTACTGTTATTAAGTTGTGTTGATTGATTGGTATTTTTAGTTCCTTATTTTTTATCAGTTATAATCATTAATTTGAGTAGTTTATTAAAATTGAGTTAATATAAAACTGGTAGTTGTTAGGTTTAATTTCATACTAGTCTATGTGCGAACGATACTTTTTCTTACTACTATATTACTTGTTGACCACGTGCACTTGTGTGTGAGCGTATTTAGATTTCGACCAACAAGTTTTTTGGCGCCGTTGCCGTGGATAGTATTGAATTTAATATTTTTCAATATCAGTTTAATTAGTTCAGTTTTACTTAAACAAATTTTATTTTGTTTTGTTCTTTCGTGTTTGAGGTTTTCTGTGTTAGTTTATGCAAACTCGGTCTAAGAAACCAGACTTGCTTCCTTTTGAGGACGATACCGAGAAACGGTTTCAAAGGCTAAGTAATTGGATTAAAGACACTAAGGAAAACTTTGAGAACTCTGATAAGGAATAAATAATGGCTGCAGAAGATCAGAAAGCGTTGAGGGATTATGTTACTCCTAGGGTGACTTACCTTTAGTCGGGTATCACCAGACCGATTATAGCTACGAACAATTTTGAGATCAAGCCTGGAACCATATAGATGATTCAGAACTTAGTGCAGTTTGGGGGATTAGCCAACGACGATCCGAATGAGCACTTGGTTACCTTTCTGGAAATGTGTGACACCTTCAGATATAATGGGGTGTTAGATGATGCAGTTAGACTTCGCTTGTTCCCATTCACACTGCGGGATAAGGCAAAAAGTTGGTTACACTCTCTACCACCAGGTTCGATGACTACACGGGACGACCTTGCTTGGAAGTTCCTAGCTAAGTTCTTTCCACCGGCCAAGACTGCTAAGATGAGAAACAAGATTACGATGTTTGAGCAGCTGTATAGGGAATCTTTGTATGAGGCATGGGAAAGGTATAAGAAACTACTCAGAAATTGCCCACATCATGGATTACATAAATGGCTATAGACGAACACATTCTACAATAGGTTGAGTGGGAATCTCATAACCAGTATAGATTCAGCTTCAGGTGGAGCATTCATGGGTAAGAGTTATGAGGAGGCGTATGAGCTAATGGAAACAATGACGGCTAATAACTACCAGTGGCCTACAGCCAAAATGATATAACCTAAGGTAGCTTGGGTGTTAAAGGTAGACATGGTAACATCGTTAGCGGCATAAATTTCAGCCTTATCAAAGAAAATGGATGCTCTGACAGGTGCACAAACACAGCAGGTTGTGTATGTTTGCGAGTTGTGTGCGGGGGAACATCCTACAGAACAATGTGCCATTAACCACACAGCAGTATGGTGAATGGGTTTTATACCTACGAATCGGTCTCTAATCCGAGCTTAAACCATGTTAATTCTTTATTTTTATGTTTAGTTTTACTAGTTTATTGTTGTTTTGTGTTTAGGTGTGGTGACATGGCATCTAGACTTAAGAGGTGGTAAATTGGCTAAAGTTAGCATGAAAATGAGCAAAAGCTGGACAATAGCAGAAGGGACCCCCGCCGGGGCAGACCTTGTAAATGTAAAACCTTCGCCGGAGCGGGGGTACTGAGGATTTAGTAGAAGCCTACCCCACCGGGACAGGCACCTGAAGAACAAAAACCCCCACCGGGACAGGCACCTGAAGAACAAAAACCCCCACCGGGGCAGGGGTACGGGAATAATAAGAAGTCTATTTGAACTGAACTGCTATAGAGGCATAGAGATTAGAGATTGATATGGTTAGGAACACAATTGAGTGATAAATTATGATGAAAATACATGTCATAGGCTGGTAACTAACAAGATACAACAAGGGAGATAGAAATCATACAATCAATTAACATTCTTTGAAGCCCTAATTGGAGAAAATAGCATTAGAGGAAGGATTTGAAGGAGAATTCACGATAATTGCATATGAGCAAAGGAGAATGGTGGTTCTGGATTCATTCTTTTTCCTTGATTCAATATTTGTAATTAGGATGATGATTACTTTTATAATTTCAATTTTTAGTTCATTCGTTATGAACTAATTTACTTATTGGGCTTATGACGGATCTTATGGTTGAACGATGATTATGTAGCTTTGAATTTCAGTTTAATAATCTATCTTTCAGTTTATCTATAGTGATTTGTGCTTGAATTTATGAATTGCTTGATCACCAATTCTGTGTGGAATTATATGAACTCGAGAGATGAAATACGAATCTAGACTTAGTCATTATAGCATGTGTTCTTGAATTCTGTGAGTGAATGGAATCTTGATGTATGTTAGGGTATAGATATGCTTAACATCGCATGTAATCAGATAGAGAACATGAATTTAAACCTTCTTTGATTGTAATTCGCATAGAGATATAGTGAGTTAGTTGATTAAGGTGTTTAGCTTAATTCTATCTAATTTGTGGATTTAAGTTAATATGGTATTAATGCATCGAGAGGTGGCTAGTTCTACTTGAGTGTTCTTGATTAATAAATTGGGATAGTGCATTAAACTGGAATAAGGTGTAATAATCAGAGTTATACTTGAAGTGAAGTCGTAAGCCTAATTCTCCATTATTTGCTTGAAATTAACGTTTTTGAGTTTGTTAATTGCTTGGTATTTTTATGTTTTTAGTTGTTAATAATTATAATCATTGATTTGGATAGTTTAATAAAATTTGGATTAATATAAAGCTGGTAATTGTTAGGATTAATTTCTTATTTAGTCTCTATGGGAACGATACTTGACTTATCATTATATTACTTGTTGACCACGTACACTTGCGTCAGAGTGTATATAGATTTTACCCAACACGGTATAATTTGTGGGCAGCTACAATAGGATTCCGCATAATATGTATCAAAATGCCTATAATCCGGGGAATAGGAACCATCCCAACCTCTCGTGGAGTATCAATCAAAATCAGCAGGCTCCACGACCTTCTTATCCCCTGGGGTTTCAAAATTAGCATCAACAAGCAGCTCCACAGCAAGAGCAAAAGACAGATTTAGAAGAGTTTTTGTTGAAGTATATATCGGGAAACGAGGCGATAATGAAATCACAAGCAGTGGCCATCAAAAACTTAGAAAATCAGATGGGACAACTTGCCGTAGCACTTAATAATAGGCCTCAAGAGACTCTACCTAGTGACATAGAAAAGAATCTGAAGGGAAATAATTAGCATTGTCAAGCAATCACTTTGTGGAGTGGAAAGCATCTTGAAGGGAAGAATGCGAAAAATTTAGTGATTAAAGATGTCAAAGAGAATGAAGAAAAAGTTGTTGAAGAGAAACAGGGTGAGGAAAAGCAAGGGGCCAAGAGCAAGTTAGATGTTGAGCCAGTTGTGTATCCTCCACCATCATTTCAACATAGGGTCCAAAAACATAAATTAGATAAGCAATTCTCAAAAATTTTGGAAGTTTTCAAGAAACTTTAAATTAACATTCCTTTCGCAGAAGCCCTAGAACAAATGTTGAATTACGCCAAATTTATGAAGGGTATTTTGTCAAGGAAAAAAAATTAGAGGATTACGAGACGATAGCTTTGATAGAGGAATGCAACGTAGTTTTACAAAGAAAGCGACCTCCAAAGTTAAAGGATCGGGGGAGTTTCACTATTCCTTACACGATTGGGAGCATGGCTTTCAACAAATGTTTGTGTGACTTGGGTGCGAGTGTAAACCTCATGCCATTGTTAGTATATACACAGTTGAGTTTGCCTGCTCTAAAGCCTACAAACATATCTCTACTGTTAATGGACAGATCAGTGACCTATCCAAGGTGAATTGTGGAAGACATCTTGGTTAAGGTGGATAAATTTATTTTCCCAACAGATTTCATAATTTTGGATTATGAAGAAGGCAAAAACATACCAATCATACTAGGAAGACCAGTTTTGGCTACGGGTAGAACTCTCATCAATGTTTAGAAAGGGGAATTAACCATGAGGGTTCAAGATCAAGAAGTCAAATTAAATGTGTTTAAGGCCATATGGTTTCCTGCAGATGAGGAGGAGTGTTTCTGGTTGGATGTGATCGACAAGATAGTCAATAAAGACCTGATTAAAAGTTTGGTCAGAGATTCGTTGGAAAACACTTTATTGGGGGATGAGAATTTGGATGATCCAGAGTTCATGGATTACTTGCACATGCTGGATCCTTTGCCTCGAGTTAGTAGGTTCAAAGTTCCGTTCGAGCCACTACACATAGAAGAAAAAGCTTCAGCTCGGATGAAACCTTCAGTTGAGGAGCCACCCACTCTTGAGCTCAAACCGCTTCCTAAACACCTCAGGTATGCTTATTTGGGTGATTCAAATACTTTACCTATTATTATTACATCTACGCTTAACGAATTGCTGGAAAGTAAATTGCTGAGGATTTTGAGAGAATACAAGTCTGCGATAGGGTGGACAATTGTCGATATAAAGGGGATCAACCCCTCATTTTTCATGCACAAGATTCTCATAGAAGAAGATGCAAGGCCAACAGTGGAGCAGCAGAGATGACTAAATTCGATCATGAAAGATGCGGTAAAGAAAGAAATTTTGAAATGGTTGGATGCGGGAATTATTTACCCGATTTCAGATAGTGAATGGGTCCGTCCAGTTTAGTGTGTGCTGAAAATAAGTAGAATGACATTAGTTAAGAATGATGAAAATGAACTGATTTCGACGAGGATAATGACCGGATGGGGGGTTTGCATGGACTACAGAAAGCTAAATAAGGCAGCCCGGAAGGATCACTTTCCTCTACCCTTCATTGATCAGATGTTGGACCGGTTAGCTGGGCATGAATACTACTGTCTACTGGATGTATATTCGGGGTACAACCAAATAGTCATAGCTCTCGAGGATCAAGAGAAAACAACCTTTACGTGCCCATACGACACCTTTGCATTTAGAAGGATGTCCTTTGGGTTATGTAATGCACCCGCGACGCTCCAACAATATATGATGGCTATCTTCTTAGACATGATGGAGAAGAATGTGGAAGTTTTCATGGATGACTTTTTAACCTATGGAAACACTTTTGATAAGTGTCTAGAGAATCTGGTCATGCTCTTGAAGCGATGTGTGGAAACTAATTTGATGCTTAATTGGGAAAAATGTCACTTTATGGTTAAAGAAGGAATAATTCTTGGGCACAAGGTCTCTTCAAAAGGATTAGAGGTTGATAAGGCAAAGTTGAACACAATAGAGAATCTTCAACTGCCAAATTCAGTCAAGGGAATCCGTAGTTTTCTTGGATAAGCCAGATTCTATCGAAGGTTTATTAAGGATTTCTCTAAGATTGCAAAACCATTGTACAGTCTCTTAGAGAAAGATGCAATATTCAATTTTGTTGAGGAATGTAAAGCAATGTTTGAGCAGTTGAAAACAAAGTTGACTACAGCTCCAGTGATCGTCGCACCGGATTGGACTATGCCTTTTGAGTTAATGTGTGATGCTAGCGACTAAGTTGTAAGGCCTGTTTTGGGTCAACGTCGAGAGATGATATTCTATGCCATATACTACGCAAGTAAAACCCTTACAGATTCCCAATTGATCTACACAACCACCAAGAAGGAGTTACTTGCAGTAATATACGCCTTTGACAAATTTAGAGCCTATTTGATTGGAATAAAGGTGGTGGTTTACATGGATCACTCGGTGATTCGGTATTTGATTTCGAAGAAGGATGCTAAGCCTAGACTAATCAGATGGATCCTTCTACTTCAGGAATTTGACTTGGAAATAAAGGATAGGAAGGGGACAAAAAACCAAGTAGAGGATCATCTTTCGAGGCTAGAAAATTCGGATAAGGATAGGGCGGATAAGTGTGTAATCAATGAATCGTTTTTGGATGAGCAGCTTTTTGGAGTAAACTTAGAGTTTCCATGGTATGCGAATTTTGCCAATTACTTGGTGAGAAAAATTCTTCCTACTGATCTGACACGACTATAGAAAAAGAAGTTCCTATATGACGTCAAGTGGTACATGTGAGATGAGCCCTACTTATTTAGACAGTGTGCAGATAAGATGATTCAGAGATGTGTGTCGTACAGCCAAGTAAAAAATATCTTGCACCAATGCCATTCATCTGCGTATGGGGGACATTATGGTAGTAAGCGGACAGTGGCCAAAATACTTCAAGTAAGATTTTACTGGCCTACTGTGTTCAAGGATGCCCACCAGTTCATGAAAAACTTTGACAGATGCCAAAGTGTGGGCAATATATCAAAGAAGAATGAGATGACGCTCAGTACTATCATGGAAGTAGAAGTGTCTGATGTATGGGGGATGGATTTCATAGGACCTTTTCCTCCTTCATTCAACAACTTGTATATCTTGCTAGCTATGGATTACTTGTCGAAGTAGGTCGAAGCCGTAGCACTCCCTACCAATGATTCCAAGGTCGTTCATAAATTCCTACCAAAGAATATATTTACAAGATTTGGCACGCCAAGAGCTATTATAAGTGACAAGGGTAGTCACTTCTACAACAGATCGTTTATAGCTCTCTAGGTGAAATATGGGGTTAATCATAGGGTGGCTACAACATATCACCCCCAAACGAGTGGTCAAGCTGAGGTTTCCAACAGAGAGGTGAAAAAAATTTTAGATAAGGTAGTAAATCCGAGCAGAAAAGTTTGGTCTCTAAAGTTGGATGATGCACTATGGGCTTACATGACAACATACAAGACGCCAATTGGGATGTCTCTGTATCATTTGGTCTACGGGAAAGCGTGTCACCTCCCGTCGGAATTACAACATAAGGCATACTGGGCCATTCAAAAACTCAACTTTGATCAAACAGCTGCAGGAGAGAAAAGGTTACTCCAATTGAACGAACTCGATGAATTTCGAATATAAGCGTATGAGAACTCAAAGCTGTACAAGGAAAAAGTCAAGAAGTGGCACGACCAAAAGATTATGCAGAGAAAGTTTGAATCGGGAAATCAGTGTTACTGTTTAACTCACGACTCCGATTGTTCGCAGGAAAGCTCAAATCCCGATGGTCAGGGCCATTCACCATTAAGAAGGTTTTCCTACATGGCACCGTTGAACTATACAGTAGAAACCAACTTGAGACGCTTAAAGTCAACGATCAATGATTAAAACATTACTAGGGTGGCGACATCGACAATGAAGCCAACGCAATCACACTCACTGATGCGCCATGAAAAGGTAGTAGTTAGGCTAAAAGACTTAAAAACAAGTGCTCATTGGGAGGCAACCCAATTTTACTTCCATTTACAGTATTTTTTATGTTATGTTAGTTAATTTGTAGTTTAATGTGTAATTCTATTATCAATTAGTTAATAAATAGTTAGTGAAGTCATAATTTTTAGTAAATTTGACCTTACGTGCTCAACCTTCATGATGTCATCTTAGGTTTATGATTTCAATGTGTTTCAGGTACTTGGGAAGCTTTTGGACATGTGTTTGATGAGAGGAAGTTGAAAATTTAAAGGCATCTGCAGAATAACCCCCTGCCATGGCAGGCTTTTTGAAAAGAATACCCCTGCCGGGGCGGGGGTCTTAAAGTCAGGAACAAAAAACCCCCTCCCCCCTCCCCCCGCCGGGCGGGCCCTATCAGTATAAATACCCCCCGCCGGGGCGGGGGTACGGGACTTGAACAGATCATATTCTGCAGCATAACTGAAACTCCCCACTTTCCCCACTACTGCAAACCGACTTCTTCCTTTCTTTTTTCCCATAACCGAACCTCCCACACTCACAAACCCACGAATTTACTACAACCATCTCCATTAATCCACGAATTTAAACACCCATGTCCCTCTCTATAAATACAAGCCCTAACACCATCAATCTCACACCACTTCCTCATCAAATTTCGAATTTTCTTCTCCATAAACCTAGAGCTTGTCTTTAATTGGGTTTGCAAGGATCAAGTTTGGGGGAAACTTCAAATTTAAACACCCACTCGACCTTTTAATAGACGTAAGTTCACGAGTGCCAGTGCCGCTGAAAAGTACGACTATTTAGTGCCCAAAGCATTAACTCCAAAGTGGGGCTTGGCACCAGACAATGTTGATGGACAGATGAGGAGACAAATATATGAGAAAGGTTAGGATAAGTTTACTGATGAGCCGGAACCAGCTATAGTCAACGTGGTGAAGGAATTTTATGCCAACGCTGAAGATAGAGCACCGTTCAGTGCATTCTTGAGGGTAACATGTGCCTTTCAGTCCAGAGGCTATTAACAACTACTACCGCCTGTGAACCCCTACGGTATACCAATATGCTCAACTGCGTGACAGTGGTCCCGATTACGATCAGATTTTAGCCGAGATAACTAAGTCGGGTACGACTTGGGTTAAATGACGAAAGGGCGGCACAATCTTCCTCAGTAAGGACTTGAGCCGCTATGGCAAGATATGGTATGCGTCCTTATGTGCAAAGTTGTTTCCGTCCATGCATACCACCGAGGTGACGAGGGAGAAAGTGTTATTGCTGTATGCAATTGTGAAAGCCTTCAACATCGACATCGGTGCCATTATCAGTTTTTCTATACGACGATACCAGCGAGGGCCATTCTCCGACTGTCTGCCACACCCATCTCTCATTTGTGGGTTGTGCAGGCAGGCTGGCATTAGATGGTCCAGAGATGAGCCTTCCAAGCAGCCTCTCCAACTATTGGACTCTTGTATTATTACAAGCTACACAGTCTGGCCTAGGGGAGAGTCACACCCAAGAGGCGTCGGTTTTATATTTCCACAAGCTTCTAAGGAGGAGGAAGACGTTGAGGACACCTTGGAGGATGATGAGTTCCAAGCTGATGAGATGACTACAGAGCAAGAGACTATAGAGAGTCAAAGGGCGGGCATATTTATGTTCAGTAACCAATTTCGCAGTCTCCATCGCCTTGTTGATGAAAGGGATAAAAAAGTCAACCGACAGATGAAACGATTGGCAGCTAGGCAGGACCATATGTTCAACGCCATGAACACGTCCTTTGCCTCGCTAAATGTGGCATTACAGACTCTTAATCCAGCCGTGGTCGCAGAGCCCATGCCACAATTTCCACCATTTGATTCTGACAATGAAGAGCGTCGAGTTTATGAGCCACGACCGCCATCACCACCATCATCTCAACCTTAGATGATTACAGGGAAGTCCTCTTATACTTACTACTATATTTTTACAATGAGGACAATTGCTAAGTTTGGGGGAGTTAGTTTAGTTTAGTTCGCTATTGCATTGCATGTTTAGTCTAGTTTGGTATATTTTTTGCATATCTGGTCATGTTTAGGTTTAGGTTCATTATGTTGCATTCATGTCGTATAACTGCATTATAGTTTAGTATTGTAAATAGTTTTGTTTATATTTAGTTTCTTCTTTTGTTATTCAGTTTTAAAAAAAGGAAAATTTTGAAAAATTGTAAAAATAGTAGTTAGTTTATTGTGTTTATGTTGCATTTAGTTCATCTTGTATGATTTCAGTTGTTTGATAGTTATAGTCTATTTTGGCCAATGATGAGACTGGAATTGAGTAGACAAGTATAGTATTGACTATTAGAGCTTTGATGTAATTTCTTGTTATGAATTGAATCTTTTTCTGTTTGAAATTGGTATAATAAGGTTAGCACAATAAAAAAAATTATGCTAACTGATTGAGTTTAAATTGATACATAATGGAACTCTAAAGGATAATGCTAGTTTGAGTGAAAGAATGACAAGGATAGTCAATAAAGGCTAAAGTTAGACAAGAACCTAAGTTTGGGGAAAATTTAGGGTATATAAGCTATATGTAAAAAAATATATGAATAAACACCGTGGCAGACTTGTCTAGTTTTTTGGCTTTTGTTACTTGAATAAGTAAGCCCGAGGGGATTGTCTTTACACCTAACGCCCAAAGGCCTTAATTGGTTTGAGAGTCGTTGGTCAAAAGCTCGTTAAGGTAGCATTGAAAAGTCTAAGGGAATTAGACATTGAACAACCGTGAGTATAAAAAAAAGATGGATAAAACGGGGAATAAGAGAAAAAAGCCCCCGTAAATAAAAAATAAAATACAAGTACCCTATTTTGACCCTTGATACTGGAAATTATTTGATGTTAGTTGAATCTTTGTTGTTTTTAGATTTCTTGAGTTTACACTGTATGATGCCTTCAAAGAGACCTATTATGTGTTAAATTTGATTTTGCATCAGTTAGTATGGTTGTTGAACACACACGCACTATATCAGTAATAATAGTTTAAGATTTGATGATTGGTTGGGAAATTATTAATTTGTTTTGATTTGAGGTACTATCATGTTTACTTGATTTTTCTGAGGCCAGTTGAATAGATTTGTTTATGTCATTACTGCTGAATTCGTAGGTATGTAGATTAGTTGCATTCCATTGCATTGCATTGCAATTTTGTTTTCTTTTATGCTCGACGAATAGCACGGGTTTAAGTTTAGGGGAGTTTGATGAGTGAGTTTTATACCTACAAATCGGCCTCTAATTCAGACTGAAACTATGTTGATCCTATATATTTATGTTTATTTTTTACTTGTTTATGTTTGTTTTATGTTTAGGTGGCCTGGCGTAGCATTCGTGGCACAATGGTGGCTTTGTGGTAGGACTTGGCATCAAAATGGGCAAAAAGTTCAGCTACAGGAACACCCCCGACCGGGGCGGGCATAAATACAATGGAAACCCTCGCCGGGGTAGGGGTACATGGCCAGCTACAGAAACACCCCCCGCCGGGGTGGGCCTCTATAGAGCAAATAGCCCCCGCCTGGGCGGGGGTACGGGAAAGAGAAAGAGTTTTAGTTTGTTTAGAGTTCTGCAGCAGTGTGAAGAGGAACAAGTTGGCATGTCTTGGGACATCAATTGGTGTCAGTTTTATGAACGAAATACATGTCTTATAAGAAAATAATAAGAACACCAGACAAGAAGGACATCACAACAATCGATCAATTAACAAGCAAGACCCCTAATTTGAGTGACGAACATTAGAGGAAAGCAAGGAAGGTCAGAATCATGAAGATTACGAATTGGAGCAAGACGAAGGGTGGTTTTGTATCTATTCTACTTCTTCAATTCAATTTTTGTAATTGGGATGATGGATTCTTTTATTATTTCAGTTTTTATTTCATTCATGATGAACTAAGTTACTTTTTAGGCTTGCAATGGATCTTTATTGTTGAGCAATGATTGTGAAACCTTGATTTTAGTTTAATAATTAATCTATCATTCAGTTTATCTATTATGATTTGTGTTTAATTTATGAATTAATTGATCACCAATTATGTGTGAATTTATATGGATTCGAGAGATGATGTATGAATTTAGACTTAGTCACTTTAGCATGTGTTCTTGAATTCTATGTTTTAATGGAATCTTGATGAATGTTAGGATAGAGATATACCCAGCATCACATATAATCGGGTAAAGAACTTGAATTTAAACCTTATTTGATTTTAATTCATATAGAGATATAATGAATTAGTTGATTAGGGTGTTTGGCTTAATTCTATCAAATTTGTGGATTTATGTTTATATGGTGTTAGTGCATCGAGAGATGACTAATTCTACTTAAGTGTTCTTGATTAATAAACTGAGATAGTGAATTAAACTGGAATAAAGTGTAATAATCAGAGTGAGATTTTAAAGTGAAGTTGTAAGCCTAATTCTCTATTATTTACTTGAAATTATGGTTATTAAGTTGTGTTGATTGATTGATATTTTTTGTTTCTTAGTTTTTATCAATTATAATCATTAATTTGAGTAGTTTATTAAAATTGAGATAATATAAAACTGGTAATGGTTAGGTTTAATTTCATACTAATCTATGTGGGAATGATACTTTTTTTACTACTATATTACTTGTTGACCACGTGCACTTGCGTGTAAGTGTATTTAGATTTAGACCAACAGTAGTGCTATGTCTCGTTCGCAGCTATATACAAAGGGTTTGACTTTTGTATAAACGTTCAATTTTAACAAGATATAGCAGTGATGTTTTTATAAAATATATTTTTCAAACCCTTATGCTCAATAGTAATTGAGGCCTTTGATACTTCCATTTTATTATGTGTTCGACTCGATTGCTTTTACTTTCGAGATTCAAGAAAATAAGATATATAGTAGTGCCAAAACTCCTTGTGGGCATGAGAGCCATCTAAGGAAATTCAGACACCGTAAGTAATTTACAAGCTGGTTGCAGCTGAAAATGTTCATCACGGGAACCAAATCTAGATTCAGGAGCTGAATTTGTGATCACATGATTCATAGGCTCACATGAGAAAGCAATGTGTGGAAAAGCTAGAAAACGAACTAGATTTTGAATAAATCTAAGCATTCCAGCTTTAACGGTTCAAGTTTAGTCACCATGAACCGATTAAAGTGAGAAATAGCTAGATTTAGGCAAATCTCGTCCGCAGGCTGATAAAAGCTAGAAAAAGAACTAGATTAGAGTAAATCTAAACCATCCCAGCTTCAACGGTTCCAGTTTAGCCACCACGAACTAGTTAAAGTGAGATATAGCCAGATTTAGGCAACTCTAGCCCGCAGGCTGAAAGATTAAATATCTACATTATGAAAGCAGATAAAGCAGTTATATATATATATATATATATATATATATATATATATATATATATATATATATATATATATATATATATATATATATATATATATATATACGGTCCGGATCTTAAGCTCACCTCTTATTTAACTCACCCGAACTCACCCCCATTTTAGTGACGGACTCAGTGACGGTTCGGTCATACAACTGTCGTCTATACTTTTAGCGACGCTATATGTTGTCTGTCGCTAAAAGTATAGATGATGGTTGTATGACCGAACCGTCGCCGAGTCCGTCGCTACTCGAGTGAGTTGTATAAGGGGTGAGCTTAAGATCCGGACTATATATATATATATATATATATATATATATATATATATATATATATATATAAGTAGTAAAAAGCCACGGATCGACGATCCGGGCATTAAAAGTAGTATGCACACAAGCCAATCATGTTTGATGATAAAGCATATACTTTGTAACAATCTTATTTATTTATTAATAAAAAAAATTAATTTATTAAAGGCTTTTAATTATCTACATGATGCTGCTTTATAATATGTGATAAACCCATAGTTTTAAACAATGCTTTTAGAATAATGATAATGATCATTCTAATGAGATCTAAATTCTTAGAAAGCTTAAAACTAAAATAGTTTCCAATCGTTGGATTACTAAATTGGAGATTAGTGAATCTGGATAGATTGGTACATACATTGCTTGCTCATTGGATGAGGATGATTGATCTCATGATCATTTGTGTGGAGACACTAAAGCAAGTATGCATGTGCTTATTAGAAAATAAATTCACTAAACGTGGCTTGCCAAGGAATACCTAATGGAGTTTTACTTGCCTATCAATAGGAATTCCTATAGTGATAGTAGTACAACTGATCCTTGGACTTAAGATCATCAAAGTATCTTGTGTATGATGAGTTATACTTTGACTTACACCTTCAGACCCTTATGGTATATCAAAGGGTATGCTTGGGTATAATAAGTTGTACATGGAGATAATGTATGATCAATAAAGAATCTACCGCTTTTAGTAAAAGAAGAGAAATGTCCTATGTGATTTGATAAATGACAACCAAGCAGTCCTTGGCCAAGGCAGAATGAAATTAGAAAGGAGTTTTTAATTTGCATTATTTGGAGTTATGCATTTAAGAGTCGAAATACATATAATTAAATAAAATAAGACTTGACAGTAATTCCATGTCTTATATTTAATTGGGATATTGTATGGTGGAAGGATTGAATTATACGATAACTATTTATTCAAATGTTCTTTTATGATTAATGTTGAAATCTATATTATCTGAAAAGTCGTTAATCGTTAGGGAGGCTTATTCCTATTGTAGAATAAATATTATTTATTTAATTTATTTATTTAAATAAGATTAGTACTGTTCTAATTAATTTATTCACAACCGATTTAATATGGAGAACCTAAAGGGTCACACCATAAAAGGAAGAATAATTATTTAAGAAGTTAATGGCATAATCGTAATAATAAGTTAACTATATTTAATTTAATCTATGGTGATAGAATAAATTAAATAGCTTAATATTTATTATTTATTATTTTGAAAATATTAAATATAAATTAATAAAAGGAGTCTTATTATTATTATTACTATTATTATTATTTAATTCCTAAAGGAGTTTAGAAATTAATTAATAAACGTACTCTCATATTTTCCTAATAAGATTAGAAGGTTTAAATTAATTAAAAGAGTTTAATTAATTATCCCTAATAAGATTAGGAATCTTAATTAATTAAAAGAATTTAATTAATTAATTAATTCCATATTTTTTAATTAGATTAGAAGTGTTAGCTTATATCTTTATAAGAGGAGTCTTATATCAGATATCAATATACGTAATTCTAATTATTAGAGAGTACGCTCCTTTTCTATAAGAGATAGAAAAAATTAGGGTTTCGATAAATACCCATCTTCTTGAATCTTTCTTCTTCCTTGATGGATGACCTCTAGAGGCCAAACACTTGGGTAGCTAACATTGATCAAAGGAAGGAACCAAACCCGGTGGACTCAAGTTGAACGCGAAAAGATTGGAGGTGAATTCATACTTGAAGAAGCTCGAATCTTCAAGGGTATGATTCTTGTTCTTTATCTTTTCATTTAATTAATAATTGCGCATAAAGGACGATCTGTGTATATGATTTATAAAATCTCAAAACTCTAATTTTCCACGTTTCGGATTATTTTGTGCAATTTGATTGCGTTCATGAATATTACAAACCTAACAGTGGTATCAAAGCCAAACCTTTATGTGAATTATTAATTGTTTTAATTTGATATGTATATTGATATGTGTTTAAAATAATTTAATTGGGCATAATTTTGTTGTATAAAATTTATTTAAAAAAAACGTTATTCGTGAATCCTGCTTTTTGCAATTCCACGATTTCACGTGATATGTGATTCAGGACATGATTCACGTTATACATATATGTATATAAAGTTAACTGGCCATGTTACTTATATATATATATATATATATATATTATTCTAAACTATTTTATAATTAAAATAAAAAGTTTATTTTACTCTTAAAATAAAGAGTTTATTTTAATTTTAAAATTAAATTTCATGCTAACTAATCAGAGTTGGAATTGGATTCCATGATAACTAATTGGAGTTGAAATTGGATTCCATGTTTCCTTAAATAAATGATTTTATTTAGATATCAAATAAGATTTCATATTATTCAAAATAAAAGAGTTTATTTGTGAATAGGAAAGAGAATACTAATTTCCTTAAATAAATGAGTTTATTTAGATATGAAATAAGATTTCATATTATTCAAAATAAATGAGTTTATTTGTAAATAGGAAAGAGAATCCGTGTTTCCTTTAATAAAGGAGTTTTTTTTTACTTAAAATTGGATTCCATAATTAATTAAAATAAATGAGTTTATTTTGATTAAAGAATTTGATAAAAATAAAATAGTTTATTTTATTCAAAATTGGATAAATTAAAATAGAAGAGCTTTATTTTAATTTTAATTTAGAATAAAATAAAGGAGTTTATTTTGATTCAAAATTAGATTTTATGCTTGTGACGCCCCCAAAATGGTCCATACGACCCATTCTGAATCGCAAGATATCATACTATAAAAATCAAATATAAACTTCATTTATACAACTGTTGAGCTGTTTTATAAAATATGACCACAGTTAACTATGAGTTTTAATACAAATGTATGTAACTCTCATGGTACCTCGACCACAACCTTACAATGATACTTTACATCAAAGTATAGTTAAAAACTGTTTTAGAAATTAAAATATTTGGGAAGTGCTCAAGGAAACCTTCGTACATGGAAGGCCATGCGTCTATATTATGATAGATATCATATGTCCACAGAATTATCATTGGTTAACCCAATAGACCCCAAAGAAAAATGAGAAGATTACTATCATCTTTTTTCCAATGGTGAGTCTTCTCTTGACATATAATTATCTCCATTGTCTCCAAGTGAAATTTATATTTCAAATAAACTCCAAGATCATATAGGTAGTGCTCGTAGATATACTCAGCAAGTGGATGTGCACAACCTTGTCTTATGATAACACGAAGTTGTATGTCATTAGACATCTTGTATGATAGTGGCAAAACACCTTTTCAAAGTTGGGTTCACCTCACCCTATTGGATTCACCAAATATAACTACTAAATAAACTTTTCTATACTGCTTATGGAGAACCTCCACAGCTAGAGACTACCGTTCTAATCCTCTTAATACCCCGATCGACCCAGCTACACTTTTATTACCTGAAAGGAATTGTGAAGCAAAAGGGTGAGCACAACTAGCCCAGTAAAGAATATCATGACTAAATATAATTACATTATCAATAGATTTTATCAATAATAACTCAGAGATTTAGAACATATGGTAGATGATAAAACTTTTCAACCATAATTGCAGCGGAACGAGCAATCCATTAACAGAGTCAAATAAACCATCAGATCTATTATCTTCTCTATGTTAAAAGTCCACTGATAATGTTTTATCCCTGTAACATCAATCAACAATTCCTGTCCACAATCATATGATTAACTCATAATCATAATTGTGATTCTAAATTCTTTTCTCACCCAGGACGAAGATAATTTTAATCACCTATCTTCACCTGAAACATCAAAAATCATGGTTATACCAAATCACAATTCCTGCTCATAATCATACTAATTAAATTCATCTTTGCACTACGGCCAAAGATATACAATTGTAAAACCAATAATGCCGAGACTCCGCTTAATAAATAATCCACATCATCGAATCACCCCTGCACTACGGCCAAGGATATTCGTTAATATCACATCCATGAATTATCCATGCACTACGGCCAAGGATATTCATTATTATCACATCCATGAATAAATATTTCATTGCTGAGACTCAGCTCAATAATTAATCCACATCATCGAATCATCCATGCACTACGACCAAGGATATTCGTTAATATCACATCCATGAATTATCCATGCACTACGTGCCAAAGATAATCGTGTTTTCATCAACGGTCCTGATCATGCCATAAAATATTTCATCTTTGCACCCTTGGCCGAAGAGAATCCATAGCCATAATCATACCAAAAACTGTCCATCAATGTACTACGGGCCAATGAGGACTTTTTCCACATCATTTACAATATTACGGTCATGATTATACCGAATAATCCCTGATCATAATCATACCAAGTCCATCTATGCACTACAGGCCACATATGACTTTCAACATAATATAAATATGAGGATGATGAAAATATTATAAGCATTAATCAAACTAAATAAAGGATAAATGTTAAAGACTTTAAATTTATCCAGACATTATCATTCACTTAATAAAATCATAATCTAATATTGTTAATACTATAACAATATTTTAATCACTTCTTAAACTTATAAATAATTACATTTAATTATTTATATTTTTCCAAATAATGCATTTAATCATTCAAAAATACCATACTCATAAGATTTTATCACCAATAATCAAATTACTCATCAAAAATATGCATATACCCTATATAGAATTTTCAAGACCTAAAATCCTATTTACCAATTCTTCAACTTCACATTACATATTTAACTCATATGCTCGTAACTAAACTATTTTCATGAAAAATACCAAATCAGTCCCAAAAATTATTCTTTTCTGGGATTAAGCATAATATAGTCCCATATTGAACATATATTTTTCTCGGAATTTTTAAAATTTATTTACTATTTTTCAAAAATCAATTTCTAATTAATTCCTTAACAAATTAGTTACCTTAAGTTTAACTCCAGAAATTCCCAAATCTTAGCAGGATCTTACACATGTTAACATGAGCTTCCAGTTTAAATTTCATGGTCATCAGAGTTATAGAACTCCGGTTATAGCGTATTTCGTTGAAAAAACCTAAATATTGAAATGGTCATAACTTGCTCATTTTAAGTTGGAATGAAATCATTTTTGGACAGGAGGTACTTTATACCATATAATTTCATGTCCCAAAAGTCAAGAATTTTTCTCACAAATTAAGTGGCCGAAAATGCCCTTTTAAAAATCTGGGCAGTAGCTTTTTCTTAAATTGCAGCTTTTGACTCCTTTGCTAAAATTAGTCCACACGAAAATCTACAACACTTTTTCCAGTGATTCCATTTGAATAAGTTACAAAACTCATAGACCTAACTCTAGAACTTAACCTCACTCAAACATTTGAAATATAATAGGAGATATGGTCAATTGAATTTCATGTTCCATTTTCACCAAAATATGATTTTCAACCCTTTGTGATTTCTATGAAACATTCACGTTTTCACATAATAACCAACATAACTCATCATAACACTTACTAATACCTCATATACCCATGATTTTTATCTGTCCAATACTTTTGTTATGACTTTCATCACAATTCATGTAAACAGATCATTTTCACAATTTAATAAGGAATGAAATACAAATGATCATTCACCATGCATGTGGTAATCCACATAGACAGGTTATTCGAACAGAATAATAAAGAATGAAATAACAGAAGAATTCACCATGCATGCAATAGAGACCGCACAGATAGGTTATTCCCAACAGAATAATAAAGATGGAACCAGGTCCGGCGTAAAACACACAGACATGATATTCCAACAGAATAATAAAGACGGAACCAGGTCCGGCGTAAAACACACAGACATGATATTCCAACAGAATAATTAAGAATGTAATAACAGAAGAATTTCACCAAGTATAGGGTAGCCCGCGTATACAGGTTATTCAAACAGAATAATAAATACTGGAATAATAGAAGTTCTCTTCATGAATACAAAAGAAATAATACCCCTTACCGTAAGAAGAAGAGTACTTGATATATGAGTAGTGCAGTAACAGAATAATTTTCTTCTTTCCCTATATAATTTCTCTCTCTAGAGTTTCAGTGAATTCGTAAGAAAATAATGAAGGAATAAGCTTCTATATTACAGAAGAATGGACTGCATAGTAACTAATTCATGAACGGTCCAGATTGATTTACTTTTAAACGGACGGTCCATATTGATTTACTATTAAAACTTAAAGCAACGGTCCATACTGATTCACTATTAAAACTTTAAAGCAACGTTCCATACTGATTCACTATTAAAACTTTAAACTAGCGATCTATATTGATTTACTATTAAAATTTTAAACCAACGATCCATATTGATTTACTAATATAATTTCAACTAACGTTCTAAAAAATTAGCACATCTCCTCATGGAATAATATTGTACCCAAAAATGATTTGGACCAAAAAGAAATATATCTTACGGGTGAATAGTAACTCATGAATAGTACTCTGACACAAAAAGTACCTCAAATACTCGAATGAACAATACTAGAGTGAATAGTAACTGAGTATTTTATGACAAATTGTCTACTTTAAAAATTTTTCACATATCACCCTTAACTTTAACCTTTTATCAATTTATCCATTTACGAAATAAAATAATAATTATAAGAAAATTGAATACTTTTATTTCATAAAATTTGGGATCTAACAATGCTAACTAAATTTGTCCATTAAATGATATCAATATATATATATTGAATGTTTATTATTCATGAGATGAATTTTATTTATTGATGCATATGATGATATGTATGATAATAAATTGGATTGATTATGGACTATTGACCAATGTGATTGAATTTTATTTTAGTTGGATGCATGACTGTATGAGTTTTATTAAATGGGGTATGTGTACCTCGTCTTCTTTAATTTTTTTCTTAATGTAAATTCTAACTCCCTCCTATGTATTTCCCCTTGACTGCTGATCAAGGTTTCTATTTATTTTAAATATTTTTATAATTGGAATAATTAGAATTAATTTTGAAAAATTGGAGATCAAGGAGCAAGGAGCAAGGAGCAAGGAGCAAGGAGCACTTGAAGACCCGTTTGTAATGGAGCCCGTGTTTAAATATAATAGTTATATTTAAATATTAATTCTTGCACCCCTAGGGTTTGACCTTTTGGTTCACTTGGTGGCTCTAGTGAACCAAACTAGAATAAAAGTCCATAATCAATCGGGGTAGAATATAGTATTCTATATGTGCATGCTTATACTATATATATATATATATATATATATATATATATATATATATATATATATATATATATATATATATATATATATATATATATTATGCAAACATGCTTCTCATGTTAATTAATATGACGCGTATTTTACATATATATATGTGCATGCGCGCTAAACAAGATGAGACAAATTAATAACAAACCCTCAAATATTTTATATTAAGTTGTAACGTTCAAAGATATTTGGAATATTGAACGTCGCCTTCTAGCATGGTAAAATAATAGAGTATTAAATATTTAATATGAGTTTGTTGTGCACACACAAGGCAATTATTAAATATTTAAGATGTTGTTTTATCACATTTAATGCTTATAAATAGACTGAACAATGCTGTTTTGTTGTGCACACACAAGGACAATGTTTTTCTTTTGAATATATGGAGTGCTAGGTATGACTTAACTTAGACCATTTTAGTTCGGATGTGCACACATTTGACCATTATGATCTAAGAGACAAAATATAAGGAGTTGCATAGTTGATGTAATTGACAAGAGTTGACTACCAATTTATTTATATATAGTTTGTTGTGCACACACAAGGATATATACATTTGAAATGGGATCCTTATTCTCAATAGCATATCTTTAATTAAATATTGTCGAACTATATATATTGAGGGTAATATAATTTGAAGAAAATAGTGGGAGATACCAATTTAAAATAAGACCTAATTTATTTTGGTAATTAATAAAAGAATGTATGCTAAAATGTTGTTAATAATAAATTCATTTATAGAATTATACAATGTCTAAAATTACTATCACTGCGTAGAATATTAGATGCTAAATTAACCGGACCGAATTAAACGAATTGGTAAAGAAATTTGAGAATAGTTCTTATGGCTGAAAAACTATCTTATGTCCTTAATACGCCTATCCTTGCAATGGCTACAGACAATGCCGCTGAGGAAGAGATTGCTACTTTTAGAAAGTGGCAAGATGATGCACAGTTGGCTAAATGCATCATGCTCGTATCCATAAGTAACGAGCTTCAACGTCAGCATAAAACTATGGATGCTCCTCCTATACTCCTGCACGTCAAGTAGTTGATGGTGAGAAAAGTAGGACTAATAGATATCAGATATCTAAGGAGCTCTTCTGATCTAGAATGACCGATGACACTACAGTACAGATAAAAGTCCTTAACATAATCAATTTGAATGATCAATTAGGATAACGAGTTTTGTCATGGATGGATAGTTGAGCCAAGATTTGATCTTGTACTCACTCACGGACTCCTTTCACAATTGTTGTGATTTTTTTCATATAAACAATCTAGATATCAGCCTTGCTGATTTGCTTAACATATTGAAAATGCTGAGTCACTTTCCACCAAGAAAGACCAAGTCTTACTAGTAGGGGCCAAATGATCTTCTGAAAAGAAGAATGATCCAAAAAAAGTAAATAGAAAGGCAAAAACAATGGATAATAAGAACAAAACTGATACAGATAGAAAAGGAGTTTGCTTCCACTGCAATAAGCCTGGACACTGGAAAAGAAGCTGCAAGAAGTATCTTGTAGAGGCTAACCAGAAGAAGCTTAGTGAAGCTTCGGTTACAAATATAGTTTTGTTCATGATTGAAATAAATTTTTCTTTAAGTCAAGGTTCTACTTGGGTATTGGATACCGGCTTTAGTTATTATAAATATTGATTTATGAAGGGACCAAGCAGAAGTAGAAAGCTAAACAAGAGATAAGTAATCTATGTGTGGAAATGAAGCAAAGGTTACTGCATCGGCCATAGGAACTTATAGTTTAGCGCAACCTACATGCAATTCTAGTAAATCAATAAGTTGTTATTGTATTCTAGTTCTCATTGGAAACATTTTTTCCATTTTATTGTTGGAAAATGAAATCGTTTGTATTATATTTATGAACAATTGTTGTTCTATTTATAATAATAATGTTTTCATAGAACTGGAATATTACTTAATGAATTTTGTGTACTTGACTTATGTGGAAAAATTATTTTATAAATTGAACAAACTAGTATATGAAAAGGAGATGATCATTCAAAGAGCTGAATGTGTGTATTTGCTGAAATACAAGTGTGAATTATTTGAAAGGTTCAAAGATTTTAGAAGTGAAACAAATTGGCAAAGTATTAAGATTCTTTGATTAGATCAAGGAATAAATACGTGTGCAATAAGTTTCTAGATCATCTCAAATGATTTTCTCATAAGGGACGCCTCTTGATACACAATAATTGATTGATGTATCTGAAAGGAAAAATCGTACCTTGTTGGACATTGTGCGGTCCATAATAATTTTACCGATGTTCCAGTATCCCTCTGGGGTTATTCCCTAGAAATGGCTACATTTTTAAGAAAAGGTAACCTCAAAATCTAGCCCCAAGATTCCATAAAAGTTATGGACAGGGAGGATTCCTAATCTTAAGTATGTTAAGATAAGGGGTTGTCCAACTTTTGTGAAAAGGTTTCAAAGGTTAAGCTTGGGACAAGATTTGACAAGTACAGATTTATGGGACATCCTAAAGTAAGTTTAGGGTATATGTTCTATAATCCTACTTAGCCAAAAGGTGTTTGTTGCGAAACACGCTACCTTCAAAGATAAAGATGTTTATCATTGAAGGGGCTAGTGGGAGGATAATATATCTTGAAGAGTTCAAGAACCACAAAACACTATAAGTCAAATAAGAGGAACCTGTAGATAGACCTATTATACCACAACCGAATCGTAAATTTGGAATAGTACCAAAAAAACCTAGGAGGTATGTATTCATAATAGATGATGATGATGAGGTACACATCATAGAAGATGATGAGCCAGTTACATACGATGAGGTAAGAGTTGTAGGACTCAGAGAAATGGATTGAAGCAAGCTTCTCAAATATGAAATATTTGTTTTGATGAGACAATCAAAAGAGTTTGATTTTATCAAAAACAAGAATAAACCTAGTGTGTACAAAAGGGTCAGTGGGAGCGTCGTGACATTCCTAGTATTATATGTTGATATACTACGGATAAGGAATGGCATACCAATGCTATAATCAGTAAACATAAAGTTGTTAAAATATTCCTCCATGAATAATTTGGGAAGAATATCTTAATTGGGGATACAAATCTATATAGATAGATTCAAGTGGATGCTCGACTTAACCCAAAGAACGTATATTTATTTGATGCTAAAGTCGTTTAGCATGGTAAACTCCAAAAGATGTCTCATATTGATGATCCATGGAGTGTATCTCTCTTAATAGTCCCCATAGACTCCTGAAAAGAGAGATCGCGTGAGTGACAATCATGTATACAATGAAATATACGAGACCTGATGTTGATCGGTCATATTCTGGAGAAGATCACTGTAAGATAGTGAAAAACATCTTATAATATTTAACCGGCACTAAGGATGTGGTTAAAATTTATTGTGGGTCTAAATTAAAACTAGAGGGCTTAACAGACTCAAGTTTTTCAGATAGACCAAGACGACATTAAATCCATTTTTAGGTAATGCGTTACCTTGAACGGTGGTGCAGTGAATTGAAAAGGTTTCAAACAACAAATAGTTGTTGGTTTAATGATAAAGATAAAGTATATAGCTATAAATGAAGCTGCAAGTTGATTATTTGGATGACAAGTTCATTAAAGAACGAGGAATAGTTTCTAAGTCTCATCTTGGATCTAAACATATGTTGTGGAACTTTCATTTGATTATAGGAATCATTGAAAGATGAGAAATCACTATATAGATAGTGGACTCTAAAGAACAACATTACATATCCATTAACTAAAGATTATTCAATAGCAGGATAATCGTCACTTAGAGAAGAAGGGTATGAGGTACCATGGAGATTGTCCTTAGTGCAAGTGGGAGATTGAAAGTAGTATGCACACAACCCAATCATGTTTGATGATAAAGCATATACTTTGTAACAATCTTATTCATTTATTAATAAAAATTATTAATTTATTAATGGCTTTAAATTATCTACATGATGCTGCTTTATAATTTGTGATAAACTTATAGTTTTAAGCAATGCTTTTAGAATAATGATGAAGATCATTCTAATGAGATATAAATTCTTAGAAAGCTTAAAACTAAAATAGTTCCCAATTGTTGGATTACTAAATTGGGGATTAGTGAATCCAGATAGATTGGTACATACGTTGCTTGCTTATTGGATAAGGATGATTGATCTGTGACGCCCCCAAATTCGGACCTCCACTTGGTCACTCAAATTCGGTTCATCACGTGCTCAAAGTATTACCACAATAATTAAAATCATACATCCACAACGAAAAAATCTAATTTATACAATGATTTATTATAATTATTCCCCCAAGTCTCGCAATCTACAGTACATAAGAGATTACATAATAGTATCGAATAAAGACCTATTACATAATCCTACTTAAGTTCAAACATATTCTTAATACAACATGATAATCTTAAACATAAAAGGGACAAGCTAGTCGGTAGCCTTGCCCTTGCCCTTGTCTGTTCCAGAGATACCTCCCTGTTCTTCCTTAACTGAAATGTTTTAAATAAGCAAGGATGAGCACAAATTGCCCAGCAAGTACTATGCAACAAGGGTGTAGGATATAATATCACAAGGTTTAAAATATCGATGTGTCATTTCTAGGATAGTTCAAAGTTTCAGGATAATATCATGAGTAATGAGTATCAATAATTCTTGTAATGAGAGCGATAATTCAATATAAATCAATAGAGATATATGTATTCAACGACTATCAATGTATCCAACTGAATAAACAATTCATACTGAGTAGTCACTAAGGACTATTGAACTTCAACTATAGTTACCAATGTTAAATTGATAACCCCAAAAATATCAAGTACTATAGATGATCAGTCTACAATACTTTACGTTATGCATAACACCACAATAATATTCATTCATGTGTTGGGGTTTCCAACGACAAATATTCCCCTTATCAAAAGGGTTGTCCAACTCAGTTTTCAAGATTTCCGCACAAATCAATTTGTTTGTACAGCTTTTATAAGCATGCATATAGTCTAGCCGAATCAAATGGCATCGACTCTTTCACAATATTTAAGAACATTACTAAGTTCAACACAAATAATATCTTTCATAATGGTTTAAGCATATTAGCTCATTTGAATGGAAAAGTAATATATCTTGCATTCAAAGAGATAAGCTTACGGTATTCGTCGAATAAAAAATGCAATTATACTTGCACAATAAGAGTATGGTTCGGATACTTGCCTCAAGCATAGTTTACCAAAATATTGCTTAACAATACTCTTTCAAATCCTAACATAATGTAATACGTATATAAGATATTCATTAGTTAAACATTTTCGATAAACAATCATGATATATATAGATTAAGTGTACACACACGACTAAATCAAGAAACTTTATACGTATGTTATTACTTAGCTCGAATCTATTGTTAGACATCATCATTTTTAAACACTTTGTCAATTCAAGCTAAGATAGGTGTTAACATGCAAAGCTACCTTTATCAGTGTATCATGAACAGAAATAAACATAATGAAGTTACACTAGCATGTTACATACTTAAAAAATCACAGAAGTCACTTTCCAACTCTGTAGAATGGCGTGGCTGAGCCTAATTTGTACTAAGGAGACGCGCGGCCATGCGGCTCCTAATTCAAACCAGGGCTGAGCAGTTATTTGCTTGGCCTAGCTTGTCTATCCTTACATACATAACATATATTAACATGTCAAGGGTCCTTTCGTATCTTTCAAGTTCAATCTATGTCCCTTATTGCATAATATGGTTCTAAGTTGGACATCTCAACAATTTAAGGCTATTTAAGGTTATGAAATCACAAAGTCCAGCATGCTTGATTCTTAAACATATAAGGTTGTCATATAAATCATATTAGACATGCTTGTGAGTATCCATATCACATACGTGTATTTAACATCGTTTTGTTTGAAATCTGCTTTGTTTATGCTTTTCTAGAATTATGATACTTAAGCATGATATATATATATATATATATATATATATATATATATATATATATTTATTATACATGAGTGAGTCTACGAGTATTATCCCACATGTTCAAAATTATCAGATTTCAACACTCAAGGTAGTATATTAACATTCACGTTTAAAGTTCATAGTTTCATTTAGTAAAGCTTACTACTAAATCCAACATGATCATGCTTCAATATGAAGTCCACATACATAAGTTAGTATGTCCGACATGCATTTCAAAACCATACTAACATGCTTCCTAGATCAGAATATTCATTACTTCAAGTTCATGATTTCTAGTTTTCTAAATCTTGAAGTTTTCTTGAAAACTTAACTTAAATCAAGCTAAATCAATGTAATATATTCAAAACCATATCTAAGCACATGCTAGGGTTATTTATATGCTTAACCTAACTATTATAGCATGCTTAGAACAAATCAGAAACCTCAACTCAGCATCTAAGAACAGTACCACGCGCGGTCGCGCCACTTCGAGCAGACTGAAAAAAATGGCTCTGCTTCTACAGAGCCTCAACACATGAGATGCAAAACCTACAACCAGACCAGCTACCATGTTCCAAAACATGTGTACCAACTCAAATAACACAATGGCATGCTATTCTACATCAATTTACAGAGATTTCATACAATTGCAAGAATTTAGACAAAACTCAAACTAAGAACAAAATTAGGGATTATACCTCTTAGATGCTTAAATTGAACTCTCTCACTACTATGATTATACCTCTACAAAGCTCAGCAACTCACACCCTCAATTCACACTTAACAGAAAATTCAAGCAATTAGAGAATGGAGAAGGAATAGTGCTATATATAGATAATAGAGTGTCCAGTTCATGGCATTACACCATGGTTTGATCCAACAAAAATTGAGAAGAAATGTGGGATAAAGAAGAGTTGGCCAACTACCCAAACTTGTAGCCGTCATAACCATGGAGTTGTAGCCTTTTGGTTTTACTGAAGTTTACGCAATGAAGGAGTAGACTACTGTTTATGTACTATGAAGGTCACTAAATATGGGACATGGGTATTAAATCTCAGCAATTGTGTTTATAAAGCTTACTTTAGTTCCTTTAATTTCTAAAATATAATTTTAATGTGTTAATGCTACTGCATAATGGAGAGTTAGAGATTATTTATGTACTCACATCAAATAATCCATGTACATTAGTCCAGTCTAATTATTATATGTATGGACTTTATTTAATTACCCACTAGTAATTAATATCTCCTTAAAACTTTATTATTTCAAGTAGACTCACTTACTGAGATAATTTATAATTCTTTGACATATTATGTCTTTTAATATTTCCACTCATACTTATTGTCACATAAATAATTGTTTATGTAACTTATAATTCCTTACACTTATTATATAGTTTATATATATTTCATAGCCATACCAATGTGTCACACCACATCTTATTATTAATTGTAAGAACTATATAATATCACACACATTAATTAATAATACTGTTCTAATTATGCAATTTACTTTACTCATAATAACAATTAATAATCACATAACATTAATTAATTATCAACAAAATTAATTAATATTCTACAATAACAATTAACAATTAATTGTTCACTTGATAATTCCTTCGTCGATTAATATTACTATTAATATTAACCGAAATTCTTTAATAACTAATAACAATTAATATAAATTAATTGTTCGCTTAACAATTCTTTCGTTAATTAATATAATCACTATTATATCTCATCACGGTGCCACCCAAGGCATTTAACGAGTTCATAACAAATTCCATGTATTCTCAATTATTAAATTATTTAATATAATTGAGTTAACTCTTCTTGTAATACAAAATTATTTATATCCAAATAAATATTCATTTCTATTAATATATCTATTTATTTAGACGTGGAAATCCTTGGGTATTACAGATCTCATGATCATTTGTGTGGAGACACTAAAGTACGTATGTATATACTTATTAGAGAATAAGTTCATTGAACGTGTCTTGCTAAGGAATACTTAATGGAGTTTTACTTGTCTGTCAATAAGAATTCATGTAGTGATAGTAGTACAAGTGATCATTGAACTTGAGATCATCATAGTATCTTGTGTATGATGAGTTATACTTTGACTTATTCCTTAAGACCTTTAGGGTATATCAAAGGGTATGCTTGGGTATAATAAGTTGTACATGGAGATAATGTATTATCAATAAAGAATCTACCGCTTCTAGTAAAAAAAGAGAAATTTCCTATGTGATTCGATAAATGACAACCCAGTAGTCCTTGGCTAAGGCATAATGAAATTAGAAAGGAGTTTCTAATTTGCATTATTTGGAGTTATGCATTTAAGAGTCGAAATACATATAATTAAATAAAATAAGACTTGACAGTAATTCCATGTCTTATATTTAATTGGGACATTGTATGGTGGAAGGATTGAATTGTACGGTAACTATTTACTCAATGATTCTTTTATGATTAATGTTGAAATCTATATTATCTGAAAAGTCATTAATCGCTAAGGAGACTTATCCCTATTGTAGAATAAATATTATTTATTTAAATAAATTAATTGTTTAATTTATTTATTTAAATAAGATTATAACTGTTCTAATTGATTTATTAACAACCGGTTTAATATGGAGAACCTAAAGGGTCACATCATAAAAGGAAGAATAATTATTTAAGAAGTTAATGACATAATCGTAATAATAAGTTAAGTATATTTAATTTAATCTATGGTGATAGAATAAATTAAATAGCTTAATATTTATTATTTAATATTTTAGAAATATTAAATATAAATTAATAAGAGGAGTCTTATTATTATTATTACTATTATTATTATTATTTAATTCATAAAGGAGTTTGGGAATTATTTAATAAAAGTATTCTCATATATTCCTATTAAGATTAGGAGGTTAAATTAATTAAAAGAGTTTAATTAATTATCCCTAATAAGATTAAGGAACTTAATTAATTAAAAAAAAATTAATTAATTAAATAATACCCTATTTTATAATTAGATTAGAAGGGTTAACTGATATCTTTATAAGAGGAGTCTTATATCAGATATCAATATACGTGATTCCAATTGTTGGAGAGTACACTCTTTTTCTATAAGAGATAGATAAAACTAGGATTTTGCCAAACACCCATCTTCTTGAATCTTTCTTCTTCCTTGGTGGATCACTTCTAGAGGCCAAACACTTGGGTGGCTAACGTTGATCAAAGGAAGGAACCAAACTCGATGGATTCAAGTTGAACGCGAAAAGATTAGAGGTGAACTCGTACCTGAGGAAGCTCGAATCTTCAAGGGTATAATTCTTGTTCTTTATCTTTTCATTTAATTAATATTTGCACATAAAGGATGATCCGGGTATATGGTTTGTAAAATTTTAAAACTCTAATTTTCCACATTTTCGCTTATATTATGTAATTTGATTGCGTTCATGAATATTACAAACCTAACAGGCATACCCACACAACGCGACTATCAACGTCAGTATATATATATATATATATATATATATATATATATATATATATATATATATATATATATACAGAAGTGATAAAAAGCATAAAATTTTGAAATATATTACAGTGGGCTGCCAAGAAGACTTCAGATAGCTTTTGATGCCTGAAATATCAGTTTCCACTAGTTAAATTTTAGTATGTAGAAAAACACGAGCTTACAAGTGTTTAGAAAGAAGAATCACTCAGTTTAGAGCACTTTAGAAATGTTTACAGGATGAAATAAATAGAGTTTTCTCTCCTTTTTTTATTTTTTTATTTTTTTAAAATGAGCAACCAAGACCTCATATTTAAAGACCAGATGGCCGCAGGTCTACCTGCAGCTGCCCAGATTGCACCGGGCCATGCGGGTCCAGTCATCTCAAAATAAGTGCACTTGTACAGCACGTTATCCGCTCGAACCTTCATAACTTTCAATCTGGGCATCCGATAGAGGCGTTGTGACAACCCCAAAATAGGTCCATTCCATCCAACCTATTCTGAGTCGCCAAATACATGGTACAGAAAACAACTACAACTTTATTACAACAATTGTCGTGCAAAATACAACAACACATATGCTGTGAGTTTGGATACAAATATATACCAAATGTGACTCATGTTCCAACCGTGGACATCACCTCACAATGACACCTTACATAAAGGTATAGTCAAAAACTGTTTTAGAAATTTGAATCTTTGGGAAGTGCTCAAGGAAAGCTTCGTACATGGGAGGCCACGCGTCTAGGTTATGATAGATATCATATGGCCACAGAATTATCCTTGGTTGACCCAATAGACCCCAAAGAAAAACGAGAAGATTACTATCATATTCTTCTCAATGGTGAGTCTTCTCTTGACTTATCATTATCTCCACTGTCTTTAATCGTGAATTATACTTCAAACAAATACCAAGATTATATAGGTAGTGCCCATAGATATACTCAGCAAGTGGATGAGCACAACCTTGTCTTATAATGACACGAGGTTGTATGTCATTGGACATCTTGTATGATAGTGACAAAATACCCTTCCAACGTTGGGTTCGCCTCACCCTATTTTCTTCACCAAATATAACTACTAAATGATGACCACCGTTCTATTCCCTTGTTACCCCCGCTCGACCCAGCTACACTCTTATTACCTGAAAGGAATTGTGAAGCAAAAGGGTGAGCACAACTAGCTCAGTAAAGAATATCATGACTACAGATAATAAAATTATCAATAGCCTTCATCAATAATAAATCAGAGATTTAGAACATATGGTAAATGATAAAAATTTCAACCATAGTTGCAGCGGAACGAGCAATCCATTAGAAGAGTCAAATAGACTATAAAGTCTATTATCTTCTCCATGTTAAAAATCCACCAACAATATTTTATCCATGTAACATCAATCAACAGTTCTGGTCCACAATCTTATAAATAACTCATAATCATAACTATGATTCTAAATTTTTCTTCGCACCCACTGCGAAGAATATTTTCATCACCTGTCTTTACCTGAAACATCAAAGATCATGGTTATACCAAATCACAGTTCATGTTAATAATCATACTAATAAATCCATCTTTGCACTACGGCCAACGATATTCAACAACAGTTTATCTTTGCAGTACAGGCCAAAGATATTCATCAACAGACAATCTTTGAACTACATGCCAAAGATATTCATCAACAGACAATCTTTGAACTACATGCCAAAGATATTCAACAACAGTTCATCTTTGCACTACGGGCCAAAGATATTCATCAATAATTCATATTTGCACTACAGGCCAAATATATTCATATCTCAAAGAAATATATAATCATTTCAGAATTTATATAAACACTAATTATAACCATGTTGATCAATTCACCTTTGTACTTAAACTTAAGATATTCAATTATAAATTCAATGGTCACGATCATACCAGTCACAATTCAACTTTGCACTACAGGCCAAAGAGAGCCCTAGTCATGATCATACCAATAATCTACCCATCTTTACACTCCAGTGAAAGAGAATTTCAACATCAGGGTTATAAAAATGTTATATATGATAATAAAAATAATATTATCAACATATAGTTTTAATCTCAAGAGTAATATTCGTAACTCATGAATAGTAAATCGTGAATAGTAACTCATGAATAGTAACCCCGACATAAAAGATAGAAATTTTACAATAAAATCCATACCAATATTTCGGTATAATGATATTGAAAGAATAACATTTCTTAAATTTATAAACAGTTTGTTTTAATTGTTTACACTTTACTAAAATAATGTATTTAATCATTCTAAAATGTCAAACTCATAAGATTTCATCACCAATAACCAAAACCCTCATAAAAAATTTGCATATACCTCATATAGGATTCTCAAGTCATAAAATCCTATTTTCTAATTTTCTTACTTCATATAACATATTTAATTCATTTACGCATGACTAGACCATTTTCATGAAAAATATCAAATCAGTTACAAAAATATTTCTTTTATGGAATTTAGCATAATATAGTCCCATAGTGAACATATATTTTTCTCATAATTTTTAAAAGTCATTTACTATTTTTCATATGGCCAAAACAGCCGAATATTTAGATATTTATCAAAAATTGTACTTTTATCTAAAAATTTTGAAATTCACAGAGTATACTCCTATCATATACATGTACTCCCAATAAAAATTTCATCAATTTTGGAGTGAACCACAAGGAGTTATAAGCGGTTACTTTTAAAATAGTTGTTTCTCATAAAATTCATAACTCTTAATCTATACATCCAAAAATCACCATTTTTGGACACAATCAATAAAACTCATCAAAATATCATTTCAAATTTTTCCAGAATTTTCTGAAGGTCAGAAGAAGTACGAACTGAAAAATATAATAACCCTTAAAATCCCTTACTATCCCTTACCTCGAAAGTGAAGTATTTCTGACTGGAATGCAAAGCCGAAGGAAACTTGCACTGAATAGCAACTCTCAAAGTATCTAAATACTCACAAAATATGCTTCATAATATAGAGAGAGAAAGAGAGAAAGCTTATATTTCTGGTGTGATTTTTAATTTTAACTTAGCCCTCTATTTATAGGAAAATGTTAGCACGCCGAAGCAGACTTAACCTGTAACTTGATGGCTTTACCTACTACTATTCCCACCCACCACATTTAAATAAAAATCTCAGTACATTTCTTTACCAACCAAGAGTGGGGCCCATCAATTCTAGAATTTTCCATCAAAATGATAAACTCTGAAAATTCAATAATTTCTGAACCAGTCATCTCGTAAAATTCATAATAAATCATACGTTTATTTTTAACGGTTCAAAATTTGTGGACATATACTCAACTTATATATGTATAACATATCCAAAAAATACCACGATCCAACGGTCGGATTAAAAATTATAACCCCCGCAAAATATCTCAAAAACCCTGATTTTTAATATCTCCATTCCGACAAAAATACTGATAAAAACCTCAACATTAACTCCTTCATTTTTAACCACAAAAATATATCCCTCATTTATATCCACATAAAATAAATATTTCCTTATCATATGAATCAATAATTAATTATTCACAAATAATATTACAGAATCACATTTATGACAACCAGGCCGTTCCCAAGAAAGAGGGGGCTTTCCAATAAGAATTTCTCCTTACTGGCGCGCAATTAGGTGACCAAACCTCTCCTTAGACAGAACTTTCTAGATATTGCCAATAATGTTATCTAATAATATTATTCAAATAATATGAATTATTGACCTGATAATGGGAAATACTATGCAGTGACAATTATTGAACAACAATAATATAAAATTTTAACGTAGCAATTATTGAATCAATAAAATAACATATTGAACAGTAATTACTGTAACAATTATTGAGTAGTGCCTTCTTACGTAAGAATCAATAATTTCAAAAATAATGTGCAATACCGTGTGCTACTGTGCAATAACGCGTATTACTGTATTTTAACCACGGGGTATTCCAACAGTGTTAACGGTAACAACTACGCCATTATTTGTAAAAACTCAAATTTGTCATTTTCTTCATCCAACAGTTATTCTGTTATGGGGCCCACAAATGGCTGCGCCGTCGTACGAATATTCCCCGACAGAAAGAATATTGCACGACCAAACGAATATTCCCCGACAACAATGAATATTTTATAATTAACCACTTGTGTATTTTGAAAAAAAATTCATATATCACCCTTAACTTTAACTTTTATCAATTTAACCATTTACTGAATAGTAATTATAAGAAAAAATTGAATACTTTTATTTCATAAAATTCGGGGTCTTACAAGCAAGCTATACCTTTCCAAAATGTTGTCGTCGAGAGCTACACAATGACATGGGATTAGAGGTTTTACGAAGCCAGGAAAGATGGGTCCATGACAAGATCTTCAAGTATTCAAATTATATCCGGTGTGCTATCTTGTGTAGTAGTCAGCCGTGAATGTAGTATCGAGGTGGCAAATGATCATTTTGCCCCTCACTGGGGTTATCTCCAACTTTACCCAGATGTAGCCGTTGTTGCTCAGGATTATCTCTGAAATTAGGTTGCTGTGAATGCTGAATATCCTCAAGGTTATCTCTAAGGTGTCTTGACCTCCTGGGGTTATCTCTGGGGTTGTAACTGAGTGTCCTGGGGTTGTTTCCGGGGTTAAAATTGACTATTCCGGGGTTATCTCCGGAACTGGAACTGTTTCCATCGAGGTTCTATCCGAGGTTGGAACTGAGAATCCCGGGGTTGTCTATGGGATTGAAATTGAGTATCTCAGGGTTATATCTGAGATTGAGCTTATTTATCTTCCAGGGTTATCTTTGGAAGATGATTTTGCCCTCATGCAAAGTTAGTAACAGAAATGCAAAATTTTGAGTGTCTACAGATGCCCCTCTTTATCATATTCATGCAATGTAATGGCATTGATAGGATAAAGATTACTAGACACTTGAAATGTTATAGATAATCATGATGCAAATGTAATGTAGCATGATGTGAATGTTGATGCTGAGTGTACAAAAGGAATAAAATGGAGGCTGCTCCATGAATGCGACCAGAGGATGTTGATATTTGGGGTTATCACCAAAGTCATAAATCCTTTGTGCAGGTTTTCCACTGAAGATGTCCTTCTCATGTACGAGAGACACTTGGGGAATTATGCTCTGACTGCTAAAGGTCTGTATAACAGATTCCATCATCGGTCGTCCCCGATGAGGATGGTTTGGATGGTTTGCATCGCCAGGTGTTTCTGACGCTTCGTTGGAGTTGCTGCCAACGGTTTGCACTGTTAGGACTACCTGACCTTTGTTAAAATGTCCTTCAATGGCTAATATCATCGAACCACCTCCGATGCTTCACTAGAGTTAATTGCCAACGACTGATGATATCAGGGCTACTTGATCTTCGCTGAAATGGTTTTTAACGGTCTAAACATCATCGGACCAGCACCGATGCTGCGCTAGATTTACTTGGCAGCGGTTGATGATGTCAAGGTTTCTTGACCTTCGTCGAAATGTCCTTCAACAGTTAAACATCATCGGACCACCTCCGATGCTTCGCTGGATTTAATTGCCAACGACTGATAATGTTAGGGCTACCTGACCTTCGCTGAAATGTCCTTCAATGGCTAAAATCATCAGACTACCTCCGATGCTTCGCTGGATTTACTTGCCAATGGCTGATAACGTCAGGGCTACCTAACCTTCACTGAATTATCCTTCAACAGCTAATGATGTATAAAATCTCCGTTGGGGATAGATTTTTGACGAGAAGTAGGCTTTTAATTATGATTATAACCCCTATGATGGCATCAGACCTTTGTGAGGTATTACCTAGGGTAACTTTCATGAGTTATGATCATTGACTTTGTAAACCCTGTATTTGAGCGAATACCAATGATCGATATATAAACCCGTAGTTTGGTCTATGACAATCAAGATTTCAGGTTGTTCTGCTCAATCGCGTAGCATCTTTTTTCCTAATTAGACCATTTAACTTGTGGGACCTCCTTTGCAACTCAAATTTAATCGAGCCGGATGGGGTGAGGACCACCCAGGATAGCCGTAGGTGGACCCGTGGTGGTCGTAATTACACTCGCGGCCATTTGTGGATTGTATTTCAGGTGCCTTTCCCTTTCACAAGTCATTTTCAGTTGAAGCTGCACAGAGAATCTGAGAGTTCTTCAGATCTACTGAGTTCGGGCTATTTCCTGCAAAATCCGTCACCGTACAAGTGTTCTGCACTATCCTGGTAACGTATGTATGTCTTCTTTTCAAGTTTTGACCATTGGAAAATGAGTTATCATATGAAATGCATCTAAACACATATTAGTGAATATGCATGCTCATATAACTTGATAAAAAATTTTCAACACAATAAATGTTAGTATTTAACCATGCTGAACACATTGATGTGAAAAAAATTGACTTTTAAAACATACAATTTGGCACCTTTTTCTGCTATTTTTTTCATCGTATTTTGAGGACAAATGAGTAAAGGTTTTGAAGCAAAGTAATCCAGGTAATTAGGCTACCCTTATGGATTATGACTTTGATATTTTCATGCATATAGGATATTTATGACTGTGAATTGGTGTGCTACGGAATGGTCACTTAGTCATGCCTACATGCATGTGGATAGTCCTTTTTACAAAGGAGACTCTGGCAAAAAATTTCACGAGTCTAGCATTGAATGAACATGTATTTTTAACTCTATTGTAGGCGTATGTTAAAGTAATGCATTCATGCATATAGACACAAAAATGAATTTAATGAGCTCTAGGTTAGTATTTACCACACCCTTTCTGAGGTGATTTGGAGACTTTTGTCCAGATATATGTATCCAACCCAGTCGAGCTGCTCCCGTAGGACCTCTTCAGGTGTGAGGAGGAGAGATTCTGATGTTCCTCGGCCTCGCCCATCCCGACAGCCTCATCAGTTAATAGAGTTAGTGATTCATCATATCTGGGTTGATGTACTAGATGTTGAGGACGAGGAGGAGGATGTACCAATTACAGATCCTGCTCCTTCTACTTCCATTCCCCGCAGGGTGCTTCAAGCCATAAATGTGACGATTCCAGAGCTTCTGGATGATTTGAGTCACTAACCCTCGATCCATCTGCATGCGAACGAGGTAAAAGTTGTGCAATTCTTCCTTTTTTTCCTATTTAGGAGGATCAAGGGATCTGATGTTGATTTGCATTGTGATGTAGGTTCCTAGCTTTACGCAACCTATGGGGAACTTATTCAGCATACATTCTCTATACTAGACTCTTCATTCAGAGTACCGAGAGATTTTGCATGCTTTTGAGGTGTTCTTTTCCATCCTCCCCCACTGTTGTCCCTGGGGTTACCTCAGGGCATTGTCTGTGCGTTGGTTTCACCGGACTTAATCTCTCTATTTGCTGGATTGCGAGGTGATGATGACACCTATGGATTGGTGGTTCATCACTGGTATGGAGTTTTTCGGGGCTCCAGTACCTTGTGTGGCTGACATTTTCCCTACTGCCATCAGATCGTTGCTAGGAGCCCAGGCAATGGCGCTCAAAGGTAGGACAGTTCGCATTGGTCCTTTGAGTGTAGATGTCGTGAGTGGGGCTTTGACTGAGCTATTACCCAATGATAGGAGGGTTGGGGATCGCATTCTTCGACGATTGTTCCAGCATATTCCGGGGTTGTTTCCTGGCGGATAACTCTTCCACGGTGTCATTCACTTTAGTCAGCACCACACGAGAGGTGGACCGTATTGGATAGTTTAATTGGGGCTCCTACACCTTTGCCTACTTCCTGAGGGGAATGCATCTGCGCTCACAGGGCTTGACGGAGGCTTGGCTAGGATTTTACCCATTTTTGCTGGTGAGTATTTTTCTCTTTTTCTGGTTTCCCTTGTTCGAGTTGAGAGTCTTGACTGACCGCTGATATTTGATCTTGTATTGGGATTTTTGGGCCTATGAGAGGCTCCCATGTCTTCGTCTCGTTAGCCTGCTAGGTTTAGATACCTATCCATGGGGACGGTGATGGCATCATTCCACTTTAACAGAGGTTCCTGTAGCTGAGGGTTTAACCCATTCCCGCTTACAGTTGGAGCTGTTGATAGCCGATGTCATTACATGGGTTCCTTACCCCGAGGACCATTTGACAGTTATCTTTGAGGGTGGTTTTCGAACATGTGATGTACACCCGTAGGCTTCCTCTATTCACAGATGGAGGTTGGAAACTCTATTTAGGAGAGCATGCTATTAGGAGCACCATAGGAGAGATTCGTATATTGATCTGTTCTCCTGCCAGGCATTATTGGCCTATATCACAGCCGCCGATCATTGATATCCCATTGGTAGGAGTTGATGGCTTTGCTTTGTCAAAGGGACCGTTCACTCAAGAGGCATTTTACCGATGGTGTAACGCCCTAGAAAATTGAATCTTTTGTAAATACTTTTATAATGAATAAAATAATATTATTTGTTATTATTATGTGCTAGTAAGATGAATGTCGTTCTATAACCTAGAAATGTCAGAACATCATAGCATTTTAACTACGTGAAGGAACTAAAGTGTTTGAATTTGTAAGACGAAAATAAAAGATTTCTGAGAAATTTTTCGAAAACACTATTCATCTTTTTCCGCTCGGGAATTATTTTTGAACTTCCGAGAAATACGTAACATTATAATATCAAGGTGAGATGGATTATGTAATAATAATTCAAGTATGAAAAACGTAATAATTCGCCTACGGACTTAATTTGAGAACGTTCGGAAAGTCAAGTGTTAAGAATTTAATGTAATGATCATATGATACGTATGTATTCTGCGAGGTAAAGTATACGAGTATGATACGAAGTATTATATGAGTATATGGGAATGATGGTATTCCGTATATTATGAATTAGTATACAAGTTAGAATACGAGAATTATACGTATAGTATATGTGATAATGTTTATAATTAAATAACATGGACTAGTAGGATTGTGTAAACAATTGAATAGCCGAATAAACATTAAGGTGTAAGCCCAAGTGGTGGTTAATGTGAAGCCCAATGTAAGTTAATGCAAGCCCAAAGATAAGATAAGCAATTTAAAACCTAAGCCCATGTAATGATCCATTGGGTAATTAGGATCAATGGGGCAACCCATGGGTGAACTTGGTGACCAAGAGTTTTGTGTGGTTGGCAAGAAAGAAGTGTAATGGCCAAGTTTACTTAGGAATTAAGTAGTGAATAGTAAGGAGGTGGAATAACCTAATGACCCTTTTACCCTAACTTTAGAAATCCTAAAAATAGAGGAAGAGTTAGCTCATTAGTTGTTTGTTAATTTCATCCAAGATAAGACAACTTATTGGTTAGAGAGAATAAGCACATATAAGCTAAAACTTCCATTGTTAGATTTTTAAGAAGAAGAAAGCTAGTCATCCAAGGTAAATGATCTTATGATCGTATATTCTTCCATCTCTACCATGATAGCTTGGTAGAGAAGTGATGAACATGTATGATAAGAAAACTTAAGAAGGGATAAGCTAAATGACTTAAGTATTATTAAGCCGGAAATAAGCACTTTGTTCATGAACAAGCTATGAACTAAAGAAGAACTTATAAGCCTTATATCATGTCTATATGTATGAAGAATAGTATGATAATAAGATGTAAAAATGATGGTTAGAAGGCTTTAACTATCACAAGCCATGAGAACCAAAGTTATATGAAATTTATACTTTGATAAGTAAATAAGTTCATGAAGAACATGTAATGACTTAACATGAAAATAAGTTGCTGTAATACATAGGTTGAAATGTCTAATTAATGGATTGAATCTATTTGGAATGATGAGCAAATCACTAGTAACAACGTTTTGTCAGAATTCACACGATTGGACGATAATCGTCGAATTCGTGAAATTCTCGCAATGGAAGTCAGATTTTGTGATTGAGCTCAGAAACGTTGGTTTTCGATGGAGACAAGTCTTATTTGGCATTATAGAGTTGCGGACTCGAAAATGACCGGATTCCGACTTAGAACGAAGAAACGAGCGTTGAACGATCACAAACGTTTATCGTTTAGTTAAAAATGAACCAATAGGTGAATTTTGAGCTAACAAAGTCAAAAATATAAAATTCTTTTATGAACATATAGAGTATGTGATTTGTGAATTAATGGCTTTTGAACGAGCTAATTCAGACTTAAAATGATCAAATTTGGAGTCCGGGAAGTTCGTTGTGCAAAACAGAATTGTCAAGAATCTGATGCACAGAGCTGGCGCTGCGGCGCCAGCCCAACACAAAAAGGGGACGCTGTAGCGCTGGTGCCATGCCCAGACCTACTGTAGAGTCACGCCGCGACGCGGCCAAAGGTGCTATATGTGGCGCCGCAGCGCCAAGGCCAGACTCTGGCCACTGCTAACTCGCGCCGCAGCGCGGCTTAAGGAAGAAAAGCTGGCGCCACAGGGCCAACACTAGAAGGAAGGCAATAAAGAAAGCTTATAAGCAAGGAAAAAAATAAACTGATTAGTAATGAACTACATACTTAATAAACATAAAGTAACATTGTTAAGACATTGTTAAAACTTAAGTATGGTAACTAAAGGTTGAAGATAATGAATCAAACATGAACGTAATGACGATGTAAGTTATAACGGCAAGCCAAAACCAATAATAACAAATCTAATACGTAATTAGATTGAGAAGAAGGGTACGATTCTTTAGGAACTATGTATGTTATTCATGACCTAATATGTTATGTGATGTTATCATCTACTGTAGAGACCTTAAAGACTTAAAGTGCACATGCTATAATTGTAGCAGACGCTAAAGGCAAGTATTCTAACCCTTGTTCCAATTCAATTTGGTCAAGCTTTGTGATTTATGTATTCTTACGCATGAGTTAATGTCTGATGAAGTCAACGCCAATTCTTTCGGCTAGACTTACGATATGTCGAATTTCTTATAATCTACCAAAGTAATGACAATGATTTACGAAACTAATATTGGTGTGGTTTCCAAAAGGAGACTGAGTATGCTAAATTGTTTTGTCGTCAAATGACAGGCACGTGAGGTTGCCACAACTTAAACGTATATACGTTTAATGAATGTAGTGTTGATCAACATAGAGTACTATATGTTGATCACCTAGACGTGCTCGTAAGCTATGTCGAACTTACAGACTTAGTGCCTGGATGTCCTTTTCAAAGTACTTATGAAATGCTCATGGTCTTGGGCTGGAATTGATGTTTTACTGAATATTGTTATTGTAAAACGTTTTGAATGAAAAGAAGTGCTATTTTGAATTATCGATAGTACTTCATAACTATTGTTCAATTATTGAAGATATATGATTCCTATGTTTCAAGCATGCTAGTTTGATGAGAATTATTATACTTGCCGAGCTAGTTAGGCTTACTCTTGCTTGAACCATATGAATGCAGCTAAGATCGAACGGACCGACGAATTTGGTAAGGATAAATGGAAGGCTAAGGCGAACTCGTAGATTACTTATGCAATAGTATAGGTTTGTAATGATAATATTTGATATTATGATAATGACAAATGTAACGGTTATAAAGAACCTGGGGGAATGTTAATATTATTTTGAATAAATATAAGATATATTTGTTCTTTTGAGGCATTTCAATTGAATATTTATATGAACTGTAGCACCGTGTAGCACCATCTGTCGGGTTAGAAGATACTCGGATATGGGGGTGTCATAGATGGTGGTTCCCTCGTACCATCAGAGCTCAAACCTGCGCCACACAGTTTATAAGGGATATGGTTCCTGGCTTCGTCATGATGGCAGATTGGATTGCCTGCGTCTGAGAGGCTACTCATTTGACGTAGATTGATAGTTTGACCAAGCAGTTGGACCAGACACATTTCTTTATTCGGCATTTGGGTAGAGATCCTTCCAACGCGAATTCTTTTGATCCTTCTAGCTCAGGGCTTGGCCCTTCAGGTGGCCCATATTCAGATGGTTTTGCTGGTGCAGATCCTCCATTACATCGGTGTGATATCCCTACTGGCAGAGATTCAGTGACTCGGGAGGAGTTACATCAGATGGATAGGTTGGATGATGCAGACATCAACACTATGGACTTCTTCTGATGTATTTCTTACTATCTCTTTTGATAGGCCTCTGTTAGATATTGGGTGGTTGTACCCCATTCTCGTTATATTTTTTGATAGGCCTCTGTTAGTTGTTGGGCGGATGTGCCCCATTTCCTTATATTTTCCAGCTGTATACAGAGATGATGTATTTAGATGATGATGTACTTAGGAATGCATGTATACTATTTTTCCATCCCTACATCATATTGTCATCTATTATTTATCATGCATGTATTATGTTATGTATATGTATTTCAAGAGATGAGATCAATATTGACCCCTGGATGGTCTTATGACATGGCCCTACAGATGTCTTCATCGACAGTTAGGCAGATTGATCATACCCCACCAGTATTGATGGTATCTTCATTGAGATTGTGGTATGATAACTTTTCCTCCCTAGATCGGGTGACAGTTGACCAGCTGTTGCATCACTCTATGACCCTCCTGACATTCTAGGTTCGATCGGGCTTTGTAGAGGACATGTTGAACCACTGGGTACCATATAGGCAAGTGTTTCGGTTTGAGAACCAGGAATTGATTCCTACCTTAGAGGAGTATGAGCGTCTGACAGATTTATCGTTGGATAGGTCTTGTGTTCGGATGGCTGTCAGAGATATGAGTCGTTAGTTTATAACCCTCACTGGTTTGAGGCGCAGAGTTATCCTAGATGAGATCTCTTTGGGGCATGTAGTGTCCATGAGTTTTTTGACAGACAGATTTGGATCTTTGGACAGTTATCGATGGCACTCCGGGGATTTCACCACTTCAGAGGATGATTGGCATGTTACCAGGTAGATGTACTCTTATTGTGTGTAGTGGCTTATCTATACATACCATTGTACATGGACCACTTAGATATCGGCGTGATCATGGTAATCAGAGCTCTAAGGGAGGGACATACCATCTTATCGATGATTATGGCAGAGACCTTGAGGTCGGCCACATATTGCCATACCCATTCTATGGGGGTATTTACAGGCAGTTCGATCTTGTTGTCGTGTGGTTTATGACACACTTAAGACTGTTTGGCACTTTTCGACGCTATGGGTATTTTTTCCCACGAGATAGCCATGTCTTACTCCTTTCAGCCAGCAGAGTGTACAGACGCTACTTCTTGGTCGATTTTCTTATCAGGGATCGAGGACCCATTAGATATTCTATCGTGTTTAGGGCTCAGCTCTCCCTACAGCTTTATCACTCATACATCTGGCATGGATTATCTTCCCCTTGCTGGTTTGAGGGGTATGATAACATATCACCCACTGGCTGTGATGGCACAGTTTGACCAGTTTTAGGATGTTCATCCCTTTGACGGGGCATTGGGTCAGTGTTTGTCATCTCGGCTTCTGTTAGCAGAGGATTTATCCAGGATTTATGTATGTTGGGCCTAGCTTGAGAGGGTTGATTTGTCTACTAGCAATCCAGGTTGTTCTACAGAGTATTCTGCATGGTTGGTTGGAGGCAGAGATTTTATTGACTAGGTTTGTATCCTTAGAGCCGGAGATTGATTCTGACAGTGGGAAACCTATGGAGGACCCTGATTCTTCTACTGAGGATGAGCTATTTGCTGGGTTGATAGCAGCTCTGGTTGATTCCCCTAGTATTCTTGCTGCTATGACTCCACCTTTTGTAGAGTATTTAGAGTAGAGTCTACATCTGATGACATTTGGGGGGGATCAGGCTAGGGCCATGATGTTGATAGCTCATTTTAGTAGAGATGTCACTCTAGATAAGAGAGATGATGCTTTAGCTCATAGGGATACCACCGTTGCTGAGCGGGATGAGGCTCGATCATCTAAGGATGCAGCTGTTATTGAGCGGGATGGTGGTCTAGCTACCTAAGATGCTGCTGCCACTATAGATAGTACTACATTGAGGTCTCATACTGCTGATATCATTGTAGAGATGAGTACATTCATTGACAAACACAGTGTCACCATGCAGATAGACGTAGATCTCTTGGCTCATGTTAATACCCTAGGGTAGGAGCTCATAGAGTTACCCGTTTCTTCTGATAGGGATGCTATGTTAGACTTGATGGCTTGCTTATCCATTGGTTTGTAGATTAGCTTTGATTTTCTTGCACAGACTAGGTTAGCAATTTTTATCATGTACAGGACACATTGTATATATCAAACAGTATTATATGGTAGGGAAATTTATTTTAATTCACTTCCATTTTAGTTATGCCTTGTTACTAGCTTTATAGTTGCATGTTCTCCAAGGCTTGTGATCTTGATGTATTCTGAACTCCCCCTTAATGGATGGACATTGAGATGTCTTAGGATCTTTTAGAATGGATCATTGATCTTTGTATTCCCCTACCCTTTGGTGTCTTGGGACTAGTTTTTGTATATGGTTATGGAGAGGATTATGGCTTTCCTCTCTGAGGTTGAGCGCCCCACAGATGGTCCCCGGTACTCCTTTGTATTAGGGAGTCCAGGTAGTTCCATCTCTTATGGATTGGTGTTTCTCTTTGAGGACTCAACCGTAGCTTAGATGATCGCCAGTTCTCCCATTTATGTGGGGAGACTAGGTAATTCCATCCCTTTGGTCTAAGCCGATGAGGTGTGGTGTAAAGGTTTCAAGGATGATCCCAGTGCCATTGACAAGTTTTTGTGTTTTGGTAGGGGTGAGACCTCACTGTGAATGACTGCCTACGTACTCCCATTGATGAGGGGAGATCAGGTCTGCGTAGTTCCAACCTAGTACGAAAAGGTTGAAAGTTGTAGTTGGTAAAGAGGGTGTAGAGAGATTTTTTTGTTATTTTTTTTCTGTAGTTAGACCAGACCATAAAAATGGCTGCCTACGTACTCTCGTGTATTAGGGAGATCAAGACTGTGTAGTTCGCCCCTGATGGGACAAACTAAAGTTGTGCAAGGTTTTATCCCTAGTGGGACAAACTGAAGTTGTGAAAGGTTTTATCCTTGGTGGGACAAACTGAAGTTGTGAAGGGCTTTATCCCTGGTGGGACAAACTAAAGTTGTGAAGGTTTTTATGAGAAAGGTTTTGAAAACCTGAATTGAGTGATGGATCAGATGATCCAAAACCCGGCTGCTGGTTGGAAGGTATATTCGTGTAGCATCCCCAGATCCCGGTCCTAATCACCAAGGATCTGGTATACTATTTCTATAACTATTGCGAAAGATATAAACATAAATTGTTTATACATTAAACTTTTACACATCATTCCCAAGGTCTACAACCTTAACTTAATACATACCTTCAATATCTTAAAGGTTTACAATGTTATTTTCATCAGAAAATTTAATAGATCTAACTGCAACATAATTTAATCTTGCACCTTGACTTTGCTTCTGTCTTTATTCGAGCTTTCATCTAAATCTGAAAATTTTATCATGATATAGCAAGGGTGAGCATCAAATTTGCCCAGCAAGTTTTAAATACAATGAAGATATATCATGATTGAAAAGAATGAATAAGCTTTCAAGTTTTCAACAATATATTAATTGTGAAATAACATGAATCAAGTTTCAATAATTTCATGACTGAATCAATAATGTTTGAAGGTCAACAATGACCATAAACAATTTAACTGAACCTTATGGTAATGAAGGTGATCAGCCTTTCATACCTGATGAACATATGCAACATGCACTAAGTGCGAATCAATAATCAATATAGACGTGAATAATCAACAACAATTATTCATTAACATGCTTTGAACATACAACTCAAGTTTGAGTTAAGGAAAAACTTGCCTGATTCGTTGACTACTGCTACGCAGTTTAAGTTAACTTCTTTTGATAAGACCTATCATTAATAATAAGATTAGTCTTTCAATCAGCATATTCTACTTTGTATCATAATACAATTACTTTGTCAATAGATTATCTAACACTTAATCAAATATTAGATAACATCCTAGCACATCGGTATTATTATCATTCTTTGATAATTCTTCAATCACTGCATCATATTCATTATGATTTAACACTTAATCTTTCATATTATAAACTCTTTTCTATAATCCAGCAAAATGTTTATAATTCAGCAAACTGTTTTCTCTAATTCAGTAAGCTGTTTTCTCTAATACTTCAATCCAGCTAGCTGGATTCATAATCCTTCAACCTAATGACCAATCCAGCAGACTGGATACATAATTCCTTTAATCCAGCAAGCTGGATGCTACTTCTTTCACACATATTAAATAACATTAAATTCATTCACTAATATTATAAATCCTTAAATAATATTTTAAATCAATAATTTAATAACACTTTAATCCCAATGTTATCAATCACTTAAAAATATCATAATCTAATATCATTAATATTTTAATAATATTTAAATCATTTACTAAACTTATAAACAATTTATTATAATTGTTTACACAATACCAAATAATGTATTAAATCAATCTAAAATGCCATAAACATCACAATACTTCACATCCGACCCAAAACTTCATCAAAATCTTTATAAACCATGCTCAAGGGTCTCAAGTCGTAAAATCGTATTTTTCATATTTTTGGACATCATATATTTAATTAAATCCATTTATCCATTTCTCATCATTTAGATGAAAAATATCAAATTAGTTCCAAAACTATTTCTTTTCTGGGATTTGACATAATATAGTTCCATATTGAACATATATTTTTCCCGGAATTTTTAAAATAGATTTACTATATTTAAATAGTCCATAATAGCCAAATCTTCTCCGATTTTTCATAAATCGAGATTAGCTCCAAAAATTCTGAAATTTGTACAGTATGCTCCTACTATACCCATGTACTTCCAGTAAAAATTTTGTAATTTTTGGACTTATACACAGAGAGTTATTCGGGTGGTTTCACAAAAATAGTCCTCCACCGTAAAATCCATAACTCTCAAACCGTATGGCCAAAAATTCCCAAATTTTTACACAACCTGCATAACAACTGATATTATATCTCCAAATTTTCTCAGAATTTTTCAAGCATAAAAACTGGACGAAATTGCCCCCGTTTTTGACTGGTCCAAAACAGTCTTGTTTTCTTCAAAAATTCGGGACTGTTTTGGCTTTCACAGCCAATACACCATGAAAACTCAACATTTTTGAGTCCTACCACTTGGGTTAACTAGTAAACACATATATCTAGCACCCCTCTTTGACGGATCGCAAAAAGGAGCTATAGATTTAAAACGGTGGATTTTCAAAGTAATTAGAAATTTTGGGTTTTCAAAACTAGAAAAATAAATTTTCTTTTCCTTTTGGGTTCCACCAAATCAACACCCAAATTGGGTAAATCCATACTTGAACCTATGGAAAACACTTAGATCATAGGGGTTTGCACATCCAAAACAAAACCCCCTTTTATCAAATTACAAAAAGAAAGAGAATAAAACTTAGGAAGAAAAATTGTTTTATACCTTTGTATATTTCTTCTTCCTCCTTCTTTCTTCCCTCATGGCTTCGGCGTCTTCTCTTTCTCTCCCTCTTTCTTCTTTTTCCCGATCTTCCCTCTTTCTCTTTCTTCTTTCCCTTCCTATCTTCTTTCCTCTCTCCCTTATCCGTTCTTCTTGTTTTTTTTTCTAATAACCGAACATTAGCCTTCTCATGGCCACATATTATTATTATTAATATAACAATTGTCCAATATGCCCTTCCTTAATTTGGGTTTAAAAATTGGGCTTTTAAATCATTGATTGGGTCAACTCTTGGGCCACCATATATAGTCTCTTTGAACTTCTATATTAATTACTTGGGCCATGTAAAATTAACATAGTCCAATTCTTTTTATCTTATCTCACCCTAAATATTTAATTAGGGTATCCATTCCAAATATATAGAATTTAAATCATTACTATTGTACACTAAATTTTATAACCAAATTAAACTTCTTTTAATTAAGTTATAAAATTAATAAACTTGAAATAATAAAAATATATCTCTTAACTTAATATTATTTTTAATATTATTGCTCTTCCACAAGTGAGCCTAGTTTGGGCCCTTAATTAATCTCATTGAGCTAATAAATTTAATTGTTTTACTTACTAACAAAACTAACTTGGGCTTTCAATCTCTAATTAAATTGGGTCAATATAATACTTGTTTCATACATAGTATATTGGGCTAGATTAAATAATTTAATCACCTTTAGTCACTTTATCTACAAGTCCCATGCTTAATAATTAATTGGGCTTGTTTAAATAATATAACTTCCTTAGTCCATAAAATTTAATCCTTTTGGACTCTAAATAAATTATTGGGCTATGATATTATTATAGTCCATTACTTTTAATACTATTTTACCCTAATTATTTAATTAGAGTTTTTATTTCTCACTCTAGAAAATAAATTCTTTACTCATGCATTTTTAATTCTTTAACCCAATTAGACTTGCTATAATTAGGTTATAAAATTAATTAACTGAGATGTATAAATAAATCTCTTAATGTTAGTATATAAATTTATATACTAATATTCTCCCATATTATAACCTCTTAGGTTATTTAATTACCACACCTAATATATATATTAGGTTACATAACTTTATTCTTAATTCACTTGAATTAATTCTATGACCACTAAATAAAAGTAACCATTTAGGTCATTTAAATCTCATACCATGTTTTAATAACTTATTTAAGTTATACAATTTATATTGTATAATTAAATTTAATTTCCTCTTCCTCTCTATAAATTGTTTTCAAACAATTTATTTATATATCAAATATATAATTTAATATATTCAATCATTTATTCAAATATGAATTTAATTTACTAACTGCTTGATACCAATATACATATCTACATATTGGATCTCATCTCATATTTTAACTTTACATCATTGGTATAATATTAAATATTATATCATTATTCATATAACATCATATCATAACATATTTTACTTCTCACTCTAATTTTGACTTTTCTCCATAAAAAGTCAACTGTTGACTTTGACCAAAAGTCAACCTTTACACATTTTGTGTTTACTGTCCATTCTGACTAATCTTGACGTTGCGGACGCAACCGAGCAGTCCATGCTTCAAAATTCTATCTCTAACTCAAATTTTGAGTTTTAAATTACTCCCTTCTTATTGCTAATCGTATTAACTAACGACTTTAAACTTAGTTATCTTCTTATCTACCATTCAAGGCCAACGTTCAAGCTATGTTAATTACTAACATAGTTTTATCTTGATCCTTATATCAATAACTTAATTCATCATTCATCTTGCTAAAATATATATAGCACCTTACTAAGTATATATATTTCTATACATATACTCATCTTCGTTTAACCTTATAACATCTCTTCATGTGAAATCTTATCTCCTTACTAAAATTTCCATATGTACTTATATAACATTTCTTAGACTATTCAGTTCATATTGAATTTACAGGTATCGTAATACCTTATTCTCGATATTCCTTCAAGTACATACTAATTCATTTCTAGGATTTTGAAATTTTGTAACCCATATTTCTTTATTCTCATTCAATTAAGAAACCATATAGGTTCTTCTTAAAAATTTTGAAATCCTTGAAATTCCTTCACAGAAATGTCAATTCCATACACTTATTTTCTGTCTAGGTTAATCTTATAATCTTTAATCCATCATTTTAGGATTTTAATAATTATCTAAATTCTCGGGTTGTCACATTCACCCCTTCTTCTAAGAATTTCGTCCCCGAAATTAAAGCATACTAAACTATGCTTATTCTCTTGATCAAAACTAGGTTTTTAACTTAACCTTTACAATTTCCTCCTTTGAGGATTTCTCATCTATTATCACATTTCACCATAACTACTCACTAGGAGTTTACATCTTCTAAACATTCAGCAAAACTAGGTTGTCATAATAACCTTTATTCAATCATCTCAGATTCTACTCGTACTCAACGAGTTCACACTATTCATTTCCATAATTACATACTACCCCAACATTACTCTGAGGAGTTTAAAATATTTTTATATCTGTCTGAGGGATCATAAAATCATGAACTTTGAGGTTTACGGTATTTCTACCTGCTACCTCCTTCAATTAAGAAAGAAAGGTACTCTACCTCTGAAATATTTTATATTTGGTATGTTTACAATCACAAAGAAGGTAAACTACCGATGTGGGTACTTTAGAGGATCAGTCTGTTGTACCTTAGTAATCGGAACGACTATATGTGTTCTTAGATTGGAATATTTTATCCAATTAGTATATCCCCATTTTTAGGGTTATTCACCTCAGACTCACCATAAGATTCCGCACCAAAACAATTTGGTTCGGCATAAGCTTTCAAATAATACTTTGAATTCCATAAACATTTGTCTCGCTGAATCAAATAGCTTAGACGCATGCCAATAATTCGAATTTCAATCGAAACATGTTTCTGTCCAAATTTAATTGGCACTTAACTTTTCTTTAAAATTCTGAAAATCATTTTATGACGTCATGATATTGCACTGTATTTACAGTCCATTTGAGGATTCCGTCATTGTGTGACTTTGTCATACTACATCATACTATAGTGGGCTGACGATCTTTAGATCACATCCGACACTAAGTAATTCTGCATTGATAACTCCATCATTTTTATCATCTTTGCACCAGGTTGCATGATGCATTAATGATATAAAAATACATTTTGACATCTCAAATCATTTTTTTTGTCTAGCCGAATCAATTAGCATAGACTCTTCTTTAAACCGTTCAAAAATCTTTGAAAATCATTTTTTTTATCGTCTCAACAGGTAACGAGGTGTAGATGGCCCAAAGTCCATGCATACACAAGGGTCACCAGGAGTTGAGAATAAAAATTCATTTTCAAAAAGGCACATAGTGCGTATTTAGCTTAATGTCAAAAACTTCGAAGTCTAGCATAGCTAGAAGATTTGGAATACCTATGCTTCCATCATCAACTTTAATTTCTCTACTGATCCATTTCTTAATAAGTCTATCTATTTCTATCATCCTCAATTCTACATTCACAACTTAACTATACCCAGTTCATCAAACTTACCACACATTATGAGTTTAGGAACTTTCCACAATCATATGAGTTTAAGAACTTGTCCTAGTCAGACCTTTGGCGTCCATTCGCTGAGGGGTTCATAAACATTTCATATAATTATGAGTCACGAACGTACCATAAGTATGAGTTTTAAGAACTCGTACTTAATCTTATATTCTCTACCTATTCGTTATACACATGAGAAAAGAATCACCTTATCCACATGCATATAGCAAATAGCGCGACATTAGGTTCTAATGATTATCAATGTAAGAAACTATGTGGTTGTCAAACCAAACTCAGCCACTAATCAATATAGGAAGCTAAGCGAACAATTCCCCGCCCATACAAAGAATCGGTCAACCTAACCACTATATCGACCAGGAAGCTAAGTGATTCTAAAACCAAGTACAAATTCCCTGCCCATACAAGAAATCATACAACTCAGCTGCTGACTTGAGTCCTCAATTGAAAACCCACACCATTCTTACTTTCTCTTTTCTTAATACGAATTTTCTTTAATCCGTATCTTAACATTTGCCACTCTTTTCTGAGTTTACATCGTACCATTTCATAGTACATTCTCTTTATAGCGTCAAGCTATATCATTCCAATCACTTACATATCTTATGTTATTCAACGATTTAATCTGATCACGTCGTGATCTTATTTCGTAATCATTTCTCCTTATACTTATGATCGTTTTATTTTACGATCTTCTTATTCTTCTCTTTAATCATAGTATATTATGATTTTAATAACACTTCTCATCTTATAGACATAGTCTATTTATTATCACTTTTTATCTCTATTATTGGAGTAAGGTAACTCCGGATTCTTATCCTTATAGCTCTTCAAGATTCTTATTTGAATCTTAATTATCTTTCTCTTTACTTAATAATGAATTTCCAAAAATTCATCTCTTATCGCTTAAACTCTATTCGAGTTTATTACTTATCATCTCTCCGCGGTTATATCCTAAGGTACACCTACCTAAGGTTTATAACCTACGGCTTTGATACCAACTGTAGCATCCCCAGATCCCGGTCCTAATCACCAAGGATCTGGTATACTATTTTTATAACTATTGCGAAAGATATAAACATAAATTGTTTATACATTAAACTTTTACACATCATTCCCAAGGTCTACAACCTTAACTTAATACATACCTTCAATATCTTAAAGGTTTACAATGTTATTTTCATCAGAAAATTTAATAGATCTAACTGCAACATAATTTAATCTTGCACCTTGACTTTGCTTCAGTCTTTATTCGAGCTTTCATCTAAATCTGAAAATTTTATCATGATATAGCAAGGGTGAGCATCAAATTTGCCCAGCAAGTTTTAAATATAATGAAGATATATCATGATTGAAAAGAATGAATAAGCTTTCAAGTTTTCAACAATATATTAATTGTGAAATAACATGAATCAAATTTCAATAATTTCATGACTGAATCAATAATGTTTGAAGGTCAACAATGACCATAAACAATTTAACTGAACCTTATGGTAATGAAGGTGATCAGCCTTTCATACCTGATGAACATATGCAACATGCACTAAGTGCGAATCAATAATCAATATAGACGTGAATAATCAACAACAATTATTCATTAACATGCTTTGAACATACAACTCAAGTTTGAGTTAAGGAAAAACTTGCCTGATTCGTTGACTACTGCTACGCAGTTTAAGTTAACTTCTTTTGATAAGACCTATCATTAATAATAAGATTAGTCTTTCAATCAGCATATTCTACTTTGTATCATAATACAATTACTTTGTCAATAGATTATCTAACACTTAATCAAATATTAGATAACATCCTAGCACATCGGTATTATTATCATTCTTTGATAATTCTTCAATCACTGCATCATATTCATTATGATTTAACACTTAATCTTTCATATTATAAACTCTTTTCTATAATCCAGCAAAATGTTTATAATTCAGCAAACTGTTTTCTCTAATTCAGTAAGCTGTTTTCTCTAATACTTCAATCCAGCTAGCTGGATTCATAATCCTTCAACCTAATGACCAATCCAACAGACTGGATACATAATTCCTTTAATCCAGCAAGCTGGATGCTACTTCTTTCACACATATTAAATAACATTAAATTCATTCACTAATATTATAAATCCTTAAATAATATTTTAAATCAATAATTTAATAACACTTTAATCCCAATGTTATCAATCACTTAAAAATATCATAATCTAATATTATTAATATTTTAATAATATTTAAATCATTTACTAAACTTATAAACAATTTATTATAATTGTTTACACAATACCAAATAATGTATTAAATCAATCTAAAATGCCATAAACATCACAATACTTCACATCCGACCCAAAACTTCATCAAAATCTTTATAAACCATGCTCAAGGGTCTCAAGTCGTAAAATCGTATTTTTCATATTTTTGGACATCATATATTTAATTAAATCCATTTATCCATTTCTCATCATTTAGATGAAAAATATCAAATTAGTTCCAAAACTATTTCTTTTCTGGGATTTGACATAATATAGTTCCATATTGAACATATATTTTTCCCGGAATTTTTAAAATAGATTTACTATATTTAAATAGTCCATAATAGCCAAATCTTCTCCGATTTTTCATAAATCGAGATTAGCTCCAAAAATTCTGAAATTTGTACAGTATGCTCCTACTATACCCATGTACTTCCAGTAAAAATTTTGTAATTTTTGGACTTATACACAGAGAGTTATTCGGGTGGTTTCACAAAAATAGTCCTCCACCGTAAAATCCATAACTCTCAAACCGTATGGCCAAAAATTCCCAAATTTTTACACAACCTGCATAACAACTGATATTATATCTCCAAATTTTCTCAGAATTTTTCAAGCATAAAAACTGGACGAAATTGCCCCCGTTTTTGACTGGTCCAAAACAGTCCTGTTTTCTTCAAAAATTCGGGACTGTTTTTGCTTTCACAGCCAATACACCATGAAAACTCAACATTTTTGAGTCCTACCACTTGGGTTAACTAGTAAACACATATATCTAGCACCCCTCTTTGACGGATCGCAAAAAGGAGCTATAGATTTAAAACGGTGGATTTTCAAAGTAATTAGAAATTTTGGGTTTTCAAAACTAGAAAAATAAATTTTCTTTTCCTTTTGGGTTCCACCAAATCAACACCCAAATTGGGTAAATCCATACTTGAACCTATGGAAAACACTTAGATCATAGGGGTTTGCACATCCAAAACAAAACCCCCTTTTATCAAATTACAAAAAGAAAGAGAATAAAACTTAGGAAGAAAAATTGTTTTATACCTTTGTATATTTCTTCTTCCTCCTTTCTTCCCTCATGGCTTCGGCGTCTTCTCTTTCTCTCCCTCTTTCTTCTTTTTCCCGATCTTCCCTCTTTCTCTTTCTTCTTTCCCTTCCTATCTTCTTTCCTCTCTCCCTTATCCGTTCTTCTTGTTTTTTTTTCTAATAGCCGAACATTAGCCTTCTCATGGCCACATATTATTATTATTAATATAACAATTGTCCAATATGCCCTTCCTTAATTTGGGTTTAAAAATTGGGCTTTTAAATCATTGATTGGGTCAACTCTTGGGCCACCATATATAGTCTCTTTGAACTTCTATATTAATTACTTGGGCCATGTAAAATTAACATAGTCCAATTCTTTTTATCTTATCTCACCCTAAATATTTAATTAGGGTATCCATTCCAAATATATAGAATTTAAATCATTACTATTGTACACTAAATTTTATAACCAAATTAAACTTCTTTTAATTAAGTTATAAAATTAATAAACTTGAAATAATAAAAATATATCTCTTAACTTAATATTATTTTTAATATTATTGCTCTTCCACAAGTGAGCCTAGTTTGGGCCCTTAATTAATCTCATTGAGCTAATAAATTTAATTGTTTTACTTACTAACAAAACTAACTTGGGCTTTCAATCTCTAATTAAATTGGGTCAATATAATACTTGTTTCATACATAGTATATTGGGCTAGATTAAATAATTTAATCACCTTTAGTCACTTTATCTACAAGTCCCATGCTTAATAATTAATTGGGCTTGTTTAAATAATATAACTTCCTTAGTCCATAAAATTTAATCCTTTTGGACTCTAAATAAATTATTGGGCTATGATATTATTATAGTCCATTACTTTTAATACTATTTTACCCTAATTATTTAATTAGAGTTTTTATTTCTCACTCTAGAAAATAAATTCTTTACTCATGCATTTTTAATTCTTTAACCCAATTAGACTTGCTATAATTAGGTTATAAAATTAATTAACTGAGATGTATAAATAAATCTCTTAATGTTAGTATATAAATTTATATACTAATATTCTCCCATATTATAACCTCTTAGGTTATTTAATTACCACACCTAATATATATATTAGGTTACATAACTTTATTCTTAATTCACTTGAATTAATTCTATGACCACTAAATAAAAGTAACCATTTAGGTCATTTAAATCTCATACCATGTTTTAATAACTTATTTAAGTTATACAATTTATATTGTATAATTAAATTTAATTTCCTCTTCCTCTCTATAAATTGTTTTCAAACAATTTATTTATATATCAAATATATAATTTAATATATTCAATCATTTATTCAAATATGAATTTAATTTACTAACTGCTTGATACCAATATACATATCTACATATTGGATCTCATCTCATATTTTAACTTTACATCATTGGTATAATATTAAATATTATATCATTATCCATATAACATCATATCATAACATATTTTACTTCTCACTCTAATTTTGACTTTTCTCCATAAAAAGTCAACTGTTGACTTTGACCAAAAGTCAACCTTTACACATTTTGTGTTTACTGTCCATTCTGACTAATCTTGACGTTGCGGACGCAACCGAGCAGTCCATGCTTCAAAATTCTATCTCTAACTCAAATTTTGAGTTTTAAATTACTCCCTTCTTATTGCTAATCGTATTAACTAACGACTTTAAACTTAGTTATCTTCTTATCTACCATTCAAGGCCAACGTTCAAGCTATGTTAATTACTAACATAGTTTTATCTTGATCCTTATATCAATAACTTAATTCATCATTCCTCTTGCTAAAATATATATAGCACCTTACTAAGTATATATATTTCTATACATATACTCATCTTCGTTTAACCTTATAACATCTCTTCATGTGAAATCTTATCTCCTTACTAAAATTTCCATATGTACTTATATAACATTTCTTAGACTATTCAGTTCATATTGAATTTACAGGTATCGTAATACCTTATTCTCGATATTCCTTCAAGTACATACTAATTCATTTCTAGGGTTTTGAAATTTTGTAACCCATATTTCTTTATTCTTATTCAATTAAGAAACCATATAGGTTCTTCTTAAAAATTTTGAAATCCTTGAAATTCCTTCACAGAAATGTCAATTCCATACACTTATTTTCTGTCTAGGTTAATCTTATAATATTTAATCCATCATTTTAGGATTTTAATAATTATCTAAATTCTCGGGTTGTCACAATTCGTCCCTGATTGGCCGAACTTATGTGATGAAAGGTGGTATGCAGTGAAATGTTTTGAAAACTTGAATTGACTGATAGATTTGATGATCCAGAACCAGGATGCTGGTTTACAGGTAATCTCAGATATAGTACCGTTTCACGGTGTCTGAGTTGATGAGTTGGGGAAATTCTTTGCCATCCATTTCATGTAATCTGAGGGTTCCTCCTGTCAATACCCCCTTGACAACAAACGAGCCTTTCCAGTTTGGGGCAAATTTTCCTTTAGATTGATCTTGGTTGTCAAGAACCTTCTTCAAGACCAATTCATGTTCTTTGAATTGCTGGAGTCGAACTTTCTTGTTGTAGGATCTAGCAATCCTCTATTGGTACAACTGACCATGGAAGATGGTTGTGGTCTGCCTTCCATCTAATAGAGACAATTGGTGGTACCGATCTTGTAACCATTGGTGAGCGTCTATCAGCACTCTGAGGGATTCCATTACCACCTCGATGGGAAGCACTGCTTCCATTCCACAGGTTAATAGGTAAGGGGTTGCCCTAGTGGAAGTGCACATTGACGTTCTGTAGGCTAATAGAGTCAGAGGCAACAAGTCAGGCCATCCTTTGTGATTGGTAGACATTTTTTTCATGATCTTTTTGATATTCTTATTAGCCGCTTCAACAACACCATTCATCTTTGGACGATAGATGGCGGAGTTGAGATGTTTGATTTGGAATTTACTGCATAATTCCTTCATCATTTGATTGTTGAGGTTTTTGGCATTGTCTTATACAATCACCTCTGGTTGTCAATATCGTCAAATGATATTGTTTCTGATGAAACCAGTTATCACCTCTTTAGTAACCCTGGGGGAAGAGGTTGCTTCTACCCACTTGGTGAAGTAATCGATCATGGTGAAGATAAATCGATGACCGTTACTGACTTTGGGCTTAATTGGCCTGATCGTGTTCATTCCCCACATTGAGAAGGGCTAGGGCGAACTCATATTGTGGAGCTCCCTTGAAGGGGCGTGGATAGCATTTCCATGAATTTAGCATTGGTAACATCTCTTAACATGATCATCACAGTTAGCCTTGAGAGAGAGCCTGAAATGCCATGTTCTTAGGATTTTCTTGACAAGTAGAGAGCCACTCATGTGTGCCCAGCATACTCCACCATGGATTTCATCCATGAGCCTTTGAGCTTAATCTTTGTCCAGGCATCTGAGAAGACCTAGTCCTGCATCTCTTTTGTAGAGTGCATCTGTGACACCCCCAAATCTGGATTCTCAAACCTCGAGTTTGGTTCTCACGATCCATCATCATCAAGCATTCTATAGACTATTGCGGAATAATAAACATACATTGTTCATTATAATAAAGTCTTTCAACATTATCCCAAGGTCTATTAACCTTAACTTATACATACCTTAATTAGGTTACTTTAGTAACACAAAAGGTTTACATTACCAATGTACATAATATAATACATAAATATTCTCCTTATCTATTCCTGCACTTTTCCTTTGCCTTTGTTCCTCTTGGACGTCTCTGGCATGGCTGAAATAAATGCCATGATATAGCAAGGGTAAGCAACAAATTTGCTTAGTAAGTTTAAGTACGAAGAAGATATATCATGATTAGCAAGAAATTTATTATTCAATGTTCAACAATAGAAATTAATTGTGAGAGAACATGAATTAAGTCTTGATAACTGAATTTTTGAATAGTCGAATAACAGATGCTGAGTGGTCATAGTGACCATGAACATATGCTAAGGTTGTCAGTATTTAAACTAGTCCTTTTAATAAGTTTTGGTAATCAAGGGAATCAACCTTTCATACCCGGTATATTATGCATAAACACTTAATGTACGAGCAATAATTGTTTTTCAATAATGCTTTAATCAAATTGTTCTTTTTCTCAGTCTTGAGTCCTTACCAAGTCAATTGGTGAAGAACAGCTTTTAACAACATATTTGATTTATCAAATTTAAACATACTTAATCTAGCTGATACAATGAGCATAGATCCATATCTTAAACAGTTCATGGATAAAAGAACTTTAACAAATTCACAGTTCAATAATAATAGAAAATGAATTTAATTGCACCGAGTGTGAGTATCAATAATCAATATAGATGTGAATAATCAACAATAATTATCCACTAACAAGTTTTGAAATTAATAACTCAAGTTTGAGTTAGAGAACTTTTCTCAACTGCGATCTACTGCTACGTAATTTAATTTAATCTCTTTATTGTAAAGACCTATCATTGTTAAAATTGATCTTACAATCAACATATAATACTTTATATCATAATACAATTACTCTATCAGCAATTTAGTTAACACTTAACCACATAATCAATTACCTGAAAACATCTTTATTATTATAATTCTTTGATAATATTTTAATTACTTTTTCATATACCTTAAGATTTAACACTTAATCTTTCCTTTTATTAGCTCTTCCTTATAATCTAGTAAGCTAAATACTAACATCGTAGTCTAGATTATTCAAACCTGCAATCCAGCCACCTGGATTGGCTAATCCAGCAAACTGGATTCAACAAACTTCCAATCCAGCAAGCCTGGATTCTAAATCCTTCAATCCAGGAAGCCTAGATTTCAAATCCTTCAATCCACCAAGCCTGGATTCTAAATCCTTTAATCCAGCAAACTGGATTCAACTATTCTTCAATCCAGCAAGCTGGATTCCATATCTCCGTTACGAAAATACCAAATCAACTTATTATTTTTCTATCTTTTGGCCATACTTATATACATGTATTTCATACACAAAAAGTATTTTTCCGTAATTTTCCAATTTCTTTTAGTATTTTTAAAAAATTATTTTTTGTGCGTAGCTTAAGAAATTAGCCCCATCATGCTCCACTCCAGAAATTTCCATCCCTTGACATAATCATATAGATGTTAACTTGACCTTCTAGTTTAAATTTCGTGGCCATCGGAGTTATAGAACTCCGGTTATAGCGATTTTCGTCCAAAAAATCCAAATATTGAAATGGTCATAACTTGGTCATTTTAGGTCGGAATAAGCTCATTTTTGGACAGGAGCTACTTTATGTCATATATTTTCATGTCCCAAAAGGTCACAATTTTTTTTCAAAATGTAAGTGTCCGAAACTACCTTTGCAAAATCTTGGGCAGTTTATTTTTGAAAATTTTGGCTTTTACCTACTTTGCTAAAATCAGTCCATACAAAAATCTACAACTCCTTTTTTGGTGATTCAACTTGGGTTTGAAAGATAACTCATCATATTATCATTCTCAATTTTTCCAAAATTTTTAAATTTCAGAAAAAGGACAAAAATGTCCCTAACATTGACTGTCAAAAAATAGTTTGTTTTTCTTTTTAAAGACAAAACTATTTTTGTTAAAGAGTCACTACTACTTGTGTACTCAACATTTTTGAGTGCTACCACTTGCGTTTAGTAGTTAACTTACATATCTAGTACCCCTCTTTGACGGATCACAAAAAGAAGGTGTAGATAAAAAACGGTAGTCGATCAAAGGAAGTTAAAAAAACTAGAGTTTTCTAACAAAATAAAACTAGTTTCTCTTATATCCTTTTGATTCACTTTCTAGCACTCAAATATGTTATAACCATATATGAAAACATATAAAACATGTAGATAGAGGGTTTTAGATATCAAGATCATAAACCTTAACTAACCAAAATCAAACAAAATAAAAAAAATAAGCTAGTTTAGTTTTCACCTTGATCTTTGAGCACACTTTCTTTCTCTTCCAAAGTAGAAGGTAAACTTTGGGTACATCAATGGTGTATCTCCTTCCTCTCTCTCTCCTCCTCTCCACCGAATTTCTCTCCCTCTCTCTCTCTTATGTTTTTGCTTTGTTAGCTTAAGAGAAAGTAAGATGAATGAAGTAAAGTAAAAGAAGAAAGAAAAAGAGATTAGAATTTTGTTGGAGAAAATTGTATAGATATAAGATATGTATCTATACACATTTCTCCCACCTTCTTGCTATCTCTCTCCCACTTAATTATTACAAGATTGATTACTAACATGGTGGCTCCATAAACAAAATGACACCTAGCTAAATAAGTAAATATCTTTTGGAAGATGTGGAGCATGTAATAATTAGATCCATCCCCCTTTTCCTCTCCTTGCTTGGTTGGTCATGTGGCCTCCCAATCTCCAAGTTTTTCTTTTGTTTTTATTGAAATATCTAGTATACACAATGTCTAAAGTACCCTCTTTAATTGGGATACAAGTTGGGCCATTATATTAGATGTTTTGGGCTTTCTATAAATAATCTATTGGACTTTAAATTTAATTGGGCCATTCAAAAATTAACATATTCCAATGTCTTTCCAATTTATCCTACCCTACTTATTTAATTAGGGTTTTCATTCCACGCATTTAAAATTTAAATCATTACTCTTGTACAATAAATTTTATAACCTAATTAGACTTGCTCAAATTAAGTTATAAAAATTAATAACTTGAGATAGTAAAATATATATCTCTTAAATTAATATACTTTTAAATATTATACTCTCCCACACCATAACCCTTAGTATATTTAAATTTTCATACCTAATGTATAATTAGGTTATGAAACCTTTTCTTTTTAATTTCTTTCTTTCATATAACTAAACACATAGTCAAAATTACAAACCACATAATTATATTACTTCCTAATCATTCCACACGTATTACCAAGTTTTCGATATCATTAATATTTAATTAATATATCTATTTACAAAGTGACTAAGAATTCTTGGCTATTACAGCATCTCTGCTCAGATAGAATTTCATGGCCATTCTATGGATCGACTTTCTTTCAGTTTGACTCACCTCAGTGGGTGTAGATCCATCTCGTAGATATTCCTTGATATTCTGGTAACAAGGGTGTTGGATGGGAGGCAGCTCACCCGATACTTCTCTAATGTAATTCCCGTAGACTGGTGTCTTTTGAAGGGCAAATGTGATGTTTGGCATGTCTTCCTTATCAATTATGTTGATCAAGGAGACCAAAGTTGCTAGTGCATCCGCAAAGTCATTCATATTCAAAGGAATGTGGAGGAAGGATATTTCTTCAAACTTTAAAACCATCTGGATAACTTGTCGATGGTAAGGCTGCAAATGTAATTCTTTGGTGTGATTGATCCCAGTGGTCTATCTGATTACCCATTCACAATCTCCAAAGACTGTTAACCGTCAGACGCCCATGGACTTGGCAAGTTTCAACCCCATGATACAACCTTCATACTCAACTGTGTTGTTGGTGTTGACAAACTGTAATTTGATAGCAACGGGATACTACTCTCCTGAAATGGAAACTAGAACTTCTCCAGCTCCATAACCTTCCATTTTTATGGCTCCATCAAAATATATCCTACATGGTTGGTGTGTATTGTCCTGATGGTGTTGCTGAATTATCAATACCCCTTCATTGGGGAAATATATTTCCAAAGGTTTGAAATCCCCTGAAGGTGCAGTGGCCAGTTGATCTGCAATTTCTTAACCTTTGATAGACTTTTGAGTCACGTAGATGATGTCAAATTGCTGAAGGATCAACTGCCATTTGGACAGTCGATAATTTAACATAGGCTTGCTGAACACGTACTTGAGAGGATCCACGCAGGATATGAGATGGGTTGTGTGACCATAGAGATAATGTTGTAATCTCATGGAAACCCATGCTAAAGCACAACAAGTTTTCTCAATCATAGTGTACTTATGTTCACTGATACTGAATCTTTTGATGAGATAATAGATAGCTCTTTCTTGGCCTCTATCATCTTTTTATCCCAGCATGCAGCCCATGGCATTGTCATTGATTGACAGTTATATAAACAGGGGATGACCATCCCTGGGAGGTACCAAAACATGAGCTTTGACCAGTTACTCTTTGATTGAAAGGAAGGCTTTTTGACACTCTTCGTTCCATTTCCTGTAGGAGTTCTTCCTTAACAGCTTAAAGATGGGTTCACAGGTTGCTGTGAGTTGGGAGATAAATCGACTGATGAAGTTGATTATTCCCAAAAATCCCTGTATTTCCCTCTCTTTCTAGGGTATGGGCTTCTCCATGATGGCCTGATTTGACGCCAAATGCGCACTTGGATGGATTTAGCTTCAAGTTGTACTTACACAACCGGTTAAAGAGTTTTTTGAGATGATCTAGGTGGTCTTCCTCCCTTCGTGATTTGACAATAATGTCATCCACATAGACTTCTATCTCTTTGTGCATTAGATCATGGAAAAGAGCCATCATGGCTCGCTGATAGGTAGCTCCGGCATTGATGAGGCCGAATGACAACCGTCTGTAGCAAAAGGTTCTCCAAGGAGTGATGAATATAGTTTTCTCACAATCCTTTTCAGCAACCATTATTTGATGGTACCCAGCAAAGCAGTCAGCAAAGGAGTACATGCCATACTAAGTTTTATTGTCAATGAGTATGTGGATGAATGGTACAAGAAAGCTATCTTTGAGACAAGATTTGTTTAGATCCCTGTAATCCACGCAAACTCGCACCTTCCCTCCGAGTTTAGGTATGACGACTATGTTGGATAGCCACCCAGGGTATATATATACCATGATGATGCCGGCTTAAAATTATTTCACAATTTCTTCTTTAACTTTTAAACTCCACTCAGGTTTTAATCGCCTGAGTTTCTGTCTGACTGGCTTGGATCCCATCAAAGGATCCCTCTTTGATTGGAAGGCGATGAATGATGATGTCAGTTGATAAACCGACCATGTATTCATGATCACCATGTAAACACATCCTTGAATTAGGTCAATAGAGTAACCATGTCATTCCTATGGTTTGGAGTAAGGTCCATACCAATCTGGATTTGTTTGGGGTTTTCTGAGGTTCCAAGGTTAAAAGAGGTGGTTTGATCAAGATTTGGCTTGAGTTTGTCTTCGACCCATTCTTTGATCTCCTGAGGTACCTCATAGTCCTCTTACTCAATCTTCATCAAGTCAGAGTCCAACTTTACATAAAAGTTACAGTCCTTGCGAAGAGTAGGCATTTCATCAACAAGTTTAGGCATATCTAACTTTAGAGTCCTGAAACAAAATGATTTCAGTTAATATATGAAACTATTTAATCATGCAAAGTGTTAGAATGAACTAACAAAAATAACTGTTAATACTATGCAACAAAAGTAAGCAGTTATTGCCATCTACAGGGAATATGGAGTTTATGCCCTTTTTACCCTTTTCGAAAAATGCAAGGAGTGCTGCTCCAATTACCAAGGGTCAAGTCCTGATGGACAGCTGTGATGAAGGGACTATTATCATCTTCCTTCTCTTGAATGATGACCATGATGTCTGGATAGTCGTCGTCTAAGTATCCTTGTTTATACCCTCAGTATGCCCCGGGAAGTACATCTTCAATAACCGCCTCTTAATATCTTATTTATTCCCTTGATTCCTTTCATCCATGTCTGGGTCTGGAATCAGAACTTCCTTTCCTTTAACCAGTAACGGCTTAGGAACAACATAGCTACCACAGAGGCAGGAACTTTTTGTAGAGGTCGTACATGATTAGCACATGTAGGTTTAGGCAACAGCCTTGTAGATGAAGGAACCGGTGTATGATTGTGTGGGTTCCTGTGACTGAACCCAAAGGAGTAGTTTAGTCTGGTTGTCCTTGTCTGGTTGGGAACTTGAATTAGACATTTGATTCCCTATTGATCCTTTCCTTACCCTTGTCCCAGTTGAAAACCCAAGGATATCATTTCTTGACTTGCCGACATTACCTCGGCGAAAACTCTGGATTTCAGAGGTGGAGCCCCAATGGGTTGATAGTGAATGTTGCTCACCTCAAGGGCCTGAAAGCTGACTGGATCAACTTCTTCATTGAAATTGATGAGAGGTATATCACTTTGGATATGATACTCTAGCCCGACATTGATAATGACAAGATTATTGTTGATGATATACTTGAGCTGTTGATGAAGAGTGGATGGGATAGCTCCCGCCATATGAATCCAAGGTCTTCCTAACAATAAATTGTATCATGTAGTGATTATGAGCACTTAAAAGGATATATAGAATGTATGTGAACTGATTTCCAAGGGTAATTCAATTTTTTTTACTGCATTTCACCGAGATCCATCAAAGGCTTTGATGATTGTATGGCTTCTTCGAATCCTGTTGAGATTGATGTTCATTTTCTCCAACGTGGCATAGGGGCAGAAGTTTAGGGATGATCCTCCATCTATTAGCACTCCTCCGACCATATATTCGGAAGACATTACCGCTATATGCAATGGTTTGCAATGACACATCCCTTCGGGAGGTATGTCATCATCAGTGAAGGATATCACATTGCTATTGAAGATGTGATCAACTAAATGATGGAATTTTTCGACATCCACTGTCTTTGGCAAGTGGGCTTCTTCTAATATTTTTAGTAAAACCTTTCGGTGATCTTCTAAAGAGAAAACTAAGTCCAGAATAGAGATCTATTGTGGAGCTTCTTTCAAGCTTTGAACCACCTTGGCTTCATTGTGTCCCATCTTGCAGAGGAATTCTTTAATCTTCTCCTTGGGCACTTTCCCCTTATATTTGATGATAGGCTTCATCACTCTTTGAGGGAGATATAGTGGATTCTCTTTAGACACTGTAGCAGTTGTGTTTGATGTTGATCCTTCAACCTCCCCATAGTTCCATGGGACTTGCTTAAGGCCGATGATAGGATACCGCGGCCTGAATGGCAATATAATTGGCTTTGGTGCAGCCACTTTCAAAGGGTTTTCAACTCCTTTGAGCTTGATTGGTTGAATTGTAAATGAAGTGGCGGCAACATCTCCCTCAGAGGATATAACTGCTACGATTTCCTTCCATCTTTATGATCCTAGAGGAAATGTATGTCCATTCTTAAGTGATACAGTGTTATTGGCTGCCATTTACAGATTACCGCTGTCAATCATATTTTGGATAAGGTGGCAGAGTGCCCAACATTCCTCAGTGCTGTGACCGTGAGAGTGGGAGTGGTATTAACATACTCCAGTAGCATTAAATATTTTTGAGCGTTGATTAATTAGAGGTAGCAGTGCTATGATTTTTCCTTCATTGATCAGCATCTGCAATATTTCTTCCATCAGTTGGCCTAAATAGGTGAATTTCCTTTTGTTGACAAAATCATGACGAGCTTTAGCTCTTGCTTTTTTGGCAAGCTTTTCGTCTAAGGTTTCACTTTCTTAGGTGAGTGATGTAGCATTTGTGATAAGAGAAAAGAGGCTAGCATGCTCCTGACTGAACAACTGACATGTGACTTGGTGTTGATGAATCACCAATTTTGCTAGTTGATAGACTTGTTCGCCAAGAGACTTTAAATAACGTTCCATCATGAACTGGAACTCTAAATAATCCCATTTATCGGAATTATCATTACTGGTTTGGGGAGAACCACCCACATATTTGAGGTACTTGGAGCTCTCTCCACTACCCCTGTTGATCATGTTAACCTCATCTTCCTTATGTTGAGGGAGAGGGTTTTCTTGAACATATGGTTGCTCGGGTTTGGTCACCACAATCTCACCACTGTCAATTAAATCCTGGATCTTTTGCTTAATTGCCCAACAATCCTGAGTGTCGTGGCCTGGAGCTCCAGCATGATATGCACACTTCTTGCTTGTATTGAAACCCTTTTCCACTTGGGTTGGCCGGTGGAAGGACATGAGTGATTTTCTTCTAAGCTGTCAGAAGTTTTAAAATGTTTTCGAGTGAATCCCCTAAGGGTGTGAACACTCTTGAGCGTTTGACTTCTCCACTCTTTGGCAAGAGAGGATTTGAAGACTGTGCTTGAAAAGGGGAGTAATTTCTCCTTTGAATAGGCAAGTTTTGATTGCCTTTTTGTCCTTGTAATATCAAGGAAACATCATCTTCTTTTTTCTTATGGACCCTCTAGGGGTTGTTCCCATAACTTCTAGATTGTATATGCTTAACTACGGCTTTTAAAGCGGCGAGGTCTTGAATCTTCTAAAACTTCAATCCCATTTCTGAGAATAGTTTTCCTATTCTATCTAGGACCGTCTCATAAAATGGAGCTTCTTGAATATCTATGAAGGTCATCACCATTTCAGACTCTGTCATGGATTTGATAACTTGAGCCGCCAGATGCCTCCATCTTTGGGTATACTCTCTGAATGAGTCATGGACTTGTTTCTTAACCTTGGTAATTTGATAACGGTCTGGAGCCATCTGAGTTTAAAAGCTGTATTGACTGAGGAAAGCATGGGCTAACTCCTCCCAGCTGTGAATATTGGAGTTATCCAATCTTGTGTACCATGCTCTGGCTTCTCTAGTCAGACTTTTTTTAAATAGCTACATTATGAGTTTCTATTCTCAACGTAGGATCTGAGCTCTCCACTGAACACTTTTAAGTGGGTGTAAGGATCTCCCAATCCATCATACTTCTCAAAATTGGGACTCTTGAATTTCTCTGGATAATGGACCTCAGGGAAAATGCAAAGGTCTGAATATGAAACACTTCTGTGTGTTCCAATCCCTTTGATGGACCGAATGGTCTCTTCCATTTGTAAAACTTTCTTCCGAATATCTCCAGTTTTTTGATCTTCTTTAATATGGGTGATTTCAGGGGTTTTATTGATCTTTTTAATCAGAGACTCAGGTGCTGGAACTTCTCTGTCCGGACCCTGGATTCCTCTATGTACAGAGGCTTATGTGTGGATAGGTATTTGTGGACCTTGAGTTAATTTGTGTAGTTCTTTGAGCAGAATAACTAACTCTATAATTTGATTACTTAATCCTTCGAACTCCTCACGAGAGATAGGAGTAGGATTAGGCTGGCCACTTGTAACTATGTCTGGCTGTAGGCTTAATGCCTTTATGGACTTTGAACGGGTAACAGGACCAATCGTTTCCCTACAAAAAGACTTATGTAGTTTAGTCTGGGGAAACGTAGAAATGTTACATTCTATGTAATGTGTCCAATTTTTAGGACTATTATCCTGCAAAACGGATGTCAGTTGTTTTAATGACAGGATATCATGACAGGTTTTGATATGCATGTTCACATATTCCATTATATTTTCCATTACATTGAGATTGACATGGAAATGAAATTACAAGTAATTTGAAATTACAGGTAATTGAAATGGGAAAGTATGAAGATACTTCCCTCCGTATTTGGTTTATCAGAGGCTGACCTATCTTAGGCTACTCTCACAGCATTTTGGCATGAAGGTCCCCATATCATCGTAATTTACTCGATGGGAAGTTAATCCGACCTTTCAACTTGAGCGAATCTGGGTGGTGCTTTTCCTTAGCCTCGTGGAATTAGTCTTCCAACGAGTCCTGTAATCAAACACCGATTGGATAGCCTCTTGATGGACGGATCGCATAACATACATTCACATACATCGCATCTCACCATATGAAAATAATGGCATGTGTGAAGCACTAATATCACAGGCATATATAGTGTGAAGCACTAAGTGAAGTAAATAAAGCATTAGTACACATTCATTCAAATGTAAATGCAGCATCCACACATAAGCAGATAAAAGTTTTGAAAAGCTTGAATAGCGGCTTGAGCTCTCTTACTGGAGTCACCAGTTGAGTCGCCACACGTCGACGTCGGGATTTTTGTTTATCCTTTTATGTTCTTACCTTTTGGTGTTCTCATGTTAGGTGAGATTTGATTGTAAGAGTCGCAAGTTGGTTATTTTTAAATTGTTGCACCAACTCAACCGAGAAAAAGTTTGCAAAAAGACCTAGTGATGTGACACTGTTTAACTGATCTGCAAAAACAAAATTCGTTAGGGTCTGGGGGCTTGATTAAGCGGAGGGAAGGTGTTAGGCACCCCCCCGACTTCCATGATAACACTGTTACCACCACTTTTCATGTTTTAACTTTTATTTGCATATATGTGTGTGTGAGTTAGGTCTATGGGCAGTTATTTGGAAGTAATGCTATGCCTCGTTCGCACCTATATACAAAGGGTTTGACTTTTGTATAAAAGTTAAATTTTAACAAGATATAGCAGTGATGTTTTTGTAAAACATGTTTTTTAAACCCTTATGCTCAATAGTAATTGAGGCCTTTGATACTTCTATTTTATTATGTGTTCGGCTTGATTACTTTTATTTTTTAGATACGAAGCATCTTCGAGGAAATAAGATATATAGCAGTGCCAAACTCCTTGTGGGCATGAGAGCCATCTAAGGAAATTCAGACACCGTAGGTAATTTACAAGCTGGCTAAGCTGGAAATGTCCATCAAGGGAACCGAATCTAGATTCATGAGTTGAATATGTGATCACATGAGTCCTAGGCTCACATGAGAAAGTAATATGTGCAAAAGTTAGAAAACGAACTAGATTTGAATAAATCTAAGCATTCCAGCTTTAACGGTTTCAGTTTAGTCACCACGAACCGATTAAAGTGAGAAATAGCCAGATTTAAGCAAATCTCGTCTGCATGCTGATAAAAGCTAGAAAAACAACTAGATTTGAGTAAATCTAAACCATTCCATCTTCAACGGTTCCAGTTTAGTCACCATGAACAAGTTAAAGTGAGAAATAGCCAGATTTAGGAAAATCTAGCCTATAGGCTGAAAGATTAAATATCTACATTATGAAAGCAGATAAAACAGTTATATATATATATATATATATAGAAGTGATAAAAATCTGAAAATATCTTACAGTGGGCTGCCAAGAAGACTTCAGATTTTTTTGACGCCAGAAAACTCGGTTTCCACCTGTTAAATTTCAGTACGTAGCAAAACAATAGCTTACAAGTGTTTAGAAAGAAGAATCACTTAGTTTATAGCACTCTAGAAATGTTTGCAGGCTGAAATGGACAGAGTTTTTTTCTCATTTTTCTATTTTTTCCTTTTTTTTAAATGAGCAACCAAGAGCTCATATTTAAAGATCAGATGGCCATGGGTCTACCCGCAGCAGCCGCGGGTCTACCTGCGACTGCCCGAGTTATCCCGAACCATACGGGTCCCGTCGTCTCAACGTACGTGCACTCATGCAACACGCTGTCCGCTCGAACCTTCATAACTTTTAATCCGGGCATCTGATAGAGGCGTGATGTACCTTTCCGGAATGTTGTTGTCGAGAGCTACACAATGGCATGGGATTGGAGGTTGTACGAAGGCAGGAAGATGGGTCTATGACCAGATCTTCAAGTCTTTAAATTTTATCTGTTGTGCTGTCTTGTGTAGTAGTCACTCGGGATTTAAGCTTTGGTTATTGTGGGACAGTTCTATATGAAATATGGATTGAATTGTGTTGAGACGACGTGAATGTAGTATCGAGATGGCCAATGACGATTTTGCCCCTCACTGGGGTTATCTCCGGCTGTACGCAGATGTAGCAGTCGTTGCTCAAGGTTATCTCTGAGATTGTGCTGCTGTGAATGCCGAATGTCCTCCGGGTTATCTCTGAGGTGTCTTGACCTCCCGGGGTTATCTCTGGGGTTGTAACTAAGTGTTCCGCGGTTGTTTTCGGGGTTAAAACTAACTATTCCGGGGTTATCTCTGGAACTGGAACTGTTTCCCTTGAGGTTATCACTGAGGTTGGAACTGAGCATGCCGGGATTTTCTCCGGGAAGGAAACTAAGTATCTCGGGGTTGTCTCCGAGATTGAGCTGATTTGTCTTCCAGGGTTATCTCTGGAAGCCGATTTTTCCCTCCTGCAAGGTTAGTAACAGGAATTCAATCTTTCGAGTGTCTACAACTACTACATGAGTACTACAACACTTAAACACTTACAAACCAAGAATCATCATCAGTAGAGAATTAGACTAAGGTCAAAGTCACCTCTAAGACTTGACTAAACTATTTCCCAGAAATAAGGAACACCTATAGCTACACTTTCTGCCGCTATAGGGCTTAAGCGACAAACAATAAAAAAAAATTTAATAAATAAATAAATATAAATAATTATAAAAATAGTTTAAAAATTATTTTAAGTAATAATAATTAACTTTTAATATTTTTGCATAATTTCTATAAATATTTAATTTATTTAAATTTTTATTAATAATTAATTTTTTAATAAATAATTAGAATAATCATTTATAAATAATAAATAATCATTTATAAATAACAAATAATTATTTAAAAATGACATTAATGATTTAAAAATCATATAAAGTGGTTATAAATTATTAAAAAATAATAAAGAAAGTTTCTAATAATATTATACGTTAACTTTTAAGGATTCAAAATTTGAGGACATATACTCAACTTATATATGTATAACATATCCAAAAAGCACAACGATCCAACGGTCGGATTAAAATTATAACTCATTCAATAGAGAGCTTTAAGAACACCGATTTGATTTTTTAATACTTCCAATCCGAAAAAATACTGATAAAGCACCTCAACATTAATTCCTTTATTTATAACCATATAAAATAAATATTTTCCTATCCATCATTTTTGTCCACATAAAAATTTAAATTTTCTTATCATATAAATCAATAATTAATTATTCACAAATAATATTACAGAATCGTAATTATGACAACCGGGCCGTTCCCCGGAAAGAGGGGACTTTCAAATAAAGATCTCTCCTTACTGGCGCGCAATTAGGTGACCAAACCTTTCCTTGACAGAACTTTCTAGACATTGCCAATAATGCTATCTAATAATATTATTCAAATAATATGAATTATTAATCTAATAATGGAAAATATTGTGCAGTGACAATTATTGAAACAATAATAATATAAAATATCAACGTAGCAATTATTGAATCAATAAAATAAAATATTGAACAGTAATTACTGTAACAATTATAGGGTAGTGCATTTTTACGTAAGAATCAATAATTCAAAAATACTGTGCAATACCGTGTGCTACTGTGCAACAACGCGTATTACTGTATTTTAACCACCAAGTATTCCAACAGTTAACGGTAAAACTTTCGCCGTTATTTTATAAAAAAGATATTTTTTACCATTTTCTCAATCTGATAATAATTCTGTTGTGGGGTCCACCAATGATTGTACCGTCGTACGAATATTATATTTCCCGAGCAATCGAATATTATATAACAACTTGCGTACTGTGCAAAATTTATAAATATTACCCACAACTATAATATTATATCAAATTCACTCCAAAATATTTTAAAAATGATATTAATAGAAAATTCATCTTTATTCATAAAACTTGGGGTCTTACATGTACCTTGAGCATCATTAACTTTATCGATTAAAGTCGGTTCTACTCGTATATTCGCTATCATTACATGGGTCCTTGGAGTCTTTAACTCTATCTCCATCGTTTGCAAGTTATATAAAATGGGCCTTTGTGTTGACAATATCGCACTCGTACCCGCATATGATCTTCTACTCAATGCGTCAGCTACTACGCTCGCTTTACCAGGATGGTATTGAATGGTATGATCATAATCTTTCAACAGTTCAAGTCAACGTCATTGCCGCATGTTGAGTTCCTTTTGGGTGAAGAAATATTTGAGGCTTTTATGATCCCTAAAGATCTCCACTTTCTCCCTATACAAGTAATGCCTCCAAATTTTAAGTGCGAAGACAACAGCTGCCAACTCTAGATCATGAGTAGGATAATTTCTCTCATATTCTTTGAGTTGCAGAGAGGCATAGGCTATGACTTTCCCATGTTGCATGAGAACACATCCTAACCCTTTGCCCGAAGCATCACTGTATATGACAAATCCCTTCGAGCCAGATGATATTGTCAAAACAAGTGCTGAAATGAGTCTCCTCTTGAGTTCTTGAAAACTATTCTCACATTTCACGCTCCAACCGAATTTTGTATCTTTTCGAGTTAGCTGAGTTAATGGAGTAGCGATTCGAGAAAACCCTTCTAAGAATCTCCGATAATAACCAGCTAAGCCGAAAAAGCTACGTACTTCGGTCACTGATTTAGGTTGCTCCCAGCTTTGAATAGCTTCAATCTTTGCCGGGTCAACAGATATTCCATGACTTGATACTACGTGCCCAAGGAATGCTACTTCCTCAAGTCAGAACTCGTATTTCTTTAACTTAGCATAAAGCTTGTTTTCATGAAGCTTTTGGAGTATCAGCCTTAAGTGTTGCTCATGATCTTCACGGCTTTTAGAATATATGAGGATGTCATCAATAAAGACGACCACAAAGTGATCTAAATATTGTTTGAATACTCGGTTCATTATATCCATGAAGGCAGCAAGAGTATTAGTCAATCCAAAAGACATGACTAAGAATTCATAATGCCCGTATCGAGTTCTGAAAATCGTCTTTAGAATGCCATCGGTTCTAATCTTTAACTGATGATATCTGAAACGAAGATCGATCTTAAAAAATAATTTGGCGCCTTGCAACTGGTCAAACATGTCATCAATACGTGGCAATGGGTATCTATTCTTGATGGTGACATGATTCAACTCCCGATAATCAATACAAAGTCGCATACTCCCATCTTTCTTCTTCACGAACAGAGCAGGAGCACCCCAAGGAGATGTACTAGGACGAATGAAACCGATGTCTAATAATTTATGCAATTGGGTCTTTGACTCTTGAAGTTCAATAGAAGCCATTCAATACGGGGCTTTGGAAATGGGTTTTGTACCATGTTCAAGGTCGATACAAAATTCAATTTCTCGCTCTGGGGGTAGGCCAGAAAGTTCTTCAGGGAATACGTCAGGAAATTTATTAACAATAGAAATATCATTCAAAACTGACGTATTTTTATTTAAATCCGTGACATGAGCTAAGAAAGCTTGACATCCGTTTTTTAATAAATGAATAGCTTTATGGCTTGAGATGACAGTGATTGATTTTAATGGTTTGGTTGCTTGAATTCGCATAATAGGTTGGTTAGGAATATGAAAGCTAACAACCTTACGAAAATAATCAATTTTTGCATGATAAGTAGGTAACCAATCAATCTCTAGAATTACGTCAAATGCAAGTATTTTCAATGAAATAAGATCGACAGGTAATGTGAGGGTACCGATTTGAACCAAACAAGACTTATAAACAGTGGATGCAATGAAGGTTTCTCCCAATGGAGTTTCAACAGATAAGTCAAAGTCTAATTTCTCTGGAATCAAATTTAAACGTTGAGCGCAAGTAAGAGAAATAAAAGAATGGGTAGAACTGGTACCAAATAAGGTATAGTCTTCGATAGAGTTTCTGATAAGCTTACCCGTGATGACCTCGTTCGGGTTCCTTGCTTTCTGGGAGGTCACGACAAATACTCTCCCTTAAACTACCGATTTTGACTTTTCTGGGATGGCCTTTGGTGCCTCCATCCCAGCTGGACTTGTCTTTGGTGCACGACAAAATCGGGCTAGGTAATCTTCTCTTCCACAATTATAACAGCTTTGGACTGCATCGCGCAGTTTGGACTGATGTGTCCCTCCCCTCCGCATTTGAAGCATATGATAGGTGCTCGTTCTCCTTCCTTAACAACGGGTGCTGGTTCTGATGTCTTTCTATCATTGTTGAATCTCCCCTTCTTGAAATGTCCACTCTTATTGGCTTGGCCATGATTACCACCGAAGTGGTTACCATTTCTGGCATGTTGATTCCCTCCACATTTGTTGTCACCGCTTTGATGATTGCTACGACTAGTATTATCATTTTGCCGGCTACTCTCTCTTGGTTGGGTTGACTCATTATCACGTTCTAATAACTGAGCCCTATTTACAACATCTAAATACAAACATTGTTTATGAGAAATAAGATATTGACGTATCTCGGGTTTCAAACCTCTTAGAAATATCCGCGACATTCTCTCCTCGTTATCAACCAAGTGGGATGCAACCGGGACAACTCAGCAAACTTGGATTCGTATTGTGACACGGTCATGTTGTTTTACTCCAGTTTAATGAACTCTAAATCTTTTATGTGACGAATACTTTCGAGAAAGTACTTGTCGTTGAACAGTTCTTGGAACTTCTCCCAAGACATCTTCAGTGCGGCAGGTTGAGTATGCTTTACAGATTCCCACCAGTAATCTGCTTCTGCCCGCAACATGAAGGTGGCAAAGGAAACCTTTTGCTCCTCGGAGCATCCCAAGACTTAAGTGATTTTGGCTCTCCAAAAATCACATCAGAACCAGCACCCGTTGTTAAGGAAGGAGAACCAGCACCCGTTTTGATCTGCTTTATCCACGTCTCCGCCTTAAGTGATTTTGGCTCTCCAAAAATCTCCGGTGGTCCCAGCTCCTTGAACTATTTAGCGGTGACCGTCCGAGAGTTTCCAATGTTTCCACCTACATTTTTGGACAGGAGCTGCTCTCGCCTAATGTTGCATGAATTGCATAAAGCCTCTGAACATTCCATCGTTCATCATTTGATCGTTGCTTGTTGTTTGCATGAGGATTGTCACCTTCCTGATGCACATTATCCTAATTATTGATCTGTGGAGACTCAATGGTCTCCTGTGCTCCATTGCTATTCTCAACATTATCATATGTCATTTTCAAATACTACCACAAAACAAGGGTTAATTAACATGTCACATATTATCCCTATACTCTGACTGACCAATTAAATACCAAATAAACTTAGGTAGGTCATACTAGCGAAAATTTTTTCGTCTCTCCCATCCTAGTTCTTGTCTCACATCTTAGCTAGGGATCATATCCTTAAGCTTTGATACCAACTGTGACGCCCCCAAAATAGGTATACAACACCTATCCTGAGTCTCCAAATACATGATACAAAATTCAAATACAACTATCGTGTAAAATACGACAAAACATAAACTGAGAGTTTTAAAACGAATATTGTATTCTAGACAGTATTCAACTCAAATGGAGTCCTCAATACAATTATTATCACACTATTTCATAGAATAGTGAGGACTACTAATGCTATTATCTGGACCGTCACTCTATTTCCCGACTAGTCCCGACTACGTTCTCATTTCCTGAAGAGGACAATGAAAGCAAAAGGGTGAGCTCAACTAGCCCAGTAAGAAATATTATGACTAAGATAATGTAGAATAATTTATCGTTAGCCTTCAATAATGTTAAACTGATAAAATATAACAAACATTAAGTTTAACTACAGCGGAACAAGTAATCCATTAGAAGAATCAAGTAGAGAATAAAATCTACCATCTTCTATGATTTAAAAGGGTTTTCATCACTTTTATCGCTGAGACTCAGCTTAATAAATAATCCACATCATCCCTGCACTACGACCAAGGATATTCATTAGTATCACGACCACAAATTATCCATGCACTACGGGCCAAGGATATTCGCGTATTCATCAATGGTCATGATCATGCTAACAACTGTCCATCAATGCACTACGGGCCAATAAGGACTTTTACCACATTATTTGTAACATTACGGTCATGATTATACCGAATAATCCCTGGTCATAATCATACGAAGTCCATCTATGCACTACAGGCCACAAATGACTTTTAACATAATATAAACACGAGAATGATGACAATGATATAAGAATTCAATAAAACAAATTCAAGGATAAATTTATAAAAAATTATAATTTAATTTATCCAAAAATCAATAATGTCCAAATTGTCAACATGATACTGCTTTGTGAAGTAAAATTCATGAATAATATTGTACCAAAAATAATTTGGACCAAAAACGAATCAATTTTTATCATGAATAGTACCCCGGGTGAAAAGTACTCGAGTGAATAGTACCCCGTGAATAGTACTTCAGGAATAGTAACCCCATGAATAGTACTCCGATATGAAAAGCTAAAACTTATCAAGATTGCTCAGCAAAATATTTCCATGAAAAGATATTGGATGAAACGGAAATATCAAGGATATTCTACTAATTTAATGGAGTATAGAAGCCAAAATTTTAACAAACGAGTATAGAATTCAAAATCTGAAACGAAATAATATTACTTACATACTACATAGTATGGAAGAAAATATTATTTCAAGCGAATATTGAACAAAAATAACATCCCTTACATTGAAAAGAAGAGTATTCCAACTGGTATAGCGGGGGTATTCTTGAAGAAAACTTTCACTATTTTCTATGCTCAAAGCTTTCTAAAACTCGAAAGAAATACGCTCAAGAATATAAAAGAAGAATTCTCTGATTCTGGTGGGATTTTCAATTCTAACTTAAGCGCCTATTTATAGAAAAATGTTAGAACGTCATAGGAGACTAAATAATAAAATGATATTTTTTCTTTCTTTCTACTTAGTCAACTTTGTTGAAAAAAACCAAGCATGCCATCTTGGAACATTTTTGCAGCCCACATGTTTCAAAACAAAAGTGGGTCCCACCCACAATTTTAATAAAAAAATATTTAATTTCTGAAACTTCAACAATTCATATAAAATAGTCCTTTTATCAGAAAAATACGAATTTTATGTCCATTCCACACGAAATCGAATTCTCTACAACTTGGTAGCTTTAAGTTTTTTCAAATTCCAGACAGAAAATATCTGAAATCCACAAACAGATGATTTTTAAGACCTTTTTAAATTCATAACAAATTATGCGCTAATTTTTAACTGTTCAAAATTTGTTGACATACACTCAACTTATATATACATAACATATCCAAAAATCATAGCGATACAACGATCGGATTAAAATTATAACTCACTCAATAGAGCTTAAAGAACACCGATTTGATTTTTTAATACCTCCAATCTGATAAAATACTGATAAAGCACCTCAACATTAATTCCTTCATTTATATCCACATAAAATAAATATTTTTATATCCATCATTTATGTCCACATAAAATAAATATTTATTTATCATATAAATCAATAATTAATTATTCATAAATAATATTACAGAATCACAATAATGACAACCAGGCCGTTCCTAGGAAAGAGGGGGCTTTCCGATAAGAATTTATCCTTGCACGTAATTAGGTGACCAAACCTCTCCTTGATAGAACTTTCTAAATATTGCCAATAATATTATCTAATAATATTATTCAAATAATATGAATTATTGATTTGATAATGGAAAATATTGTGCAGTGACAATTATTGAAACAACAATAATATAAAATATTAACACAACAATTATTGAATCAATAAAATAAAATATTGAACAGTAATTACTGTAACAATTATTAAGTAGTGCCTTCTTACGTAAGAATAAATAATTCAAAAATACTATGCAATACCGTGTGCTACTGTGAAACCCCGCGTATTATTATATTTTAACCACCGAGTATTCTAACAGTTAACGGTAAAACTTTCGTCGTTATTTTATAAAAAGATATTTTTGTCGTTTTCTCAATCCGACAATAATTCCGTTATGAGATCCGCCAATGATTGTGTCGTCGTACGAATATTTCCTATTAAAACGAATATTTCCCGACCAATCTAATATTATATAACAACTTGCGTACTTTGCAAAATTTATAAATATTACCCACAACTATAACATTATATCAAATTCACTCCATAATATTCAAAAGTGATATTTATAAAAAATTCATCTTTATTCATAAAAGTTGGGGTCTTACAATAAACGAATCGAGTAGCATTGCTTAATCATTCTTCACTTAGGAAAGTTTCTTAAACCTTAACCTTATTTCTTCGTTGTGCAATTTTCCTAAACCTTAACCTTATTTCTTCATTGTGCAAGTTCTCTAAACTTTAATTTCTTATTAAGTAATTTCTCTAAACCTTAATTTTTTACTTACACAAGAACCCTGCTTATTCGGTGAACAAGATTTATATCTTGATTTGCTTTTGATATATTATACCGAACCAAACATTATTGCCAATTATTGTAAAGTTATCGATATAACTTCAGCATAACTAAGAAATGAAATGTTTATTCATGTGTTATTATTGTTTATCAAGTATAAACTGTTGTGTCAAACCAAATTGCTTTGGTAAGACATCCTATGCTGAGTTGTATATCCCATAAGGGATAGATGTGCGTCAATAAAATTTGACACTTAGTGCAAGTTGGACACGGTTAGGATGAGATGCATACTCCTATGATGTTGAATAGGTTGATCACATGTCTTATATCTAAACAAGATTTTTAAGTCTTTGTGACAAACAGAACTAATAAAAATTCCATAAATGGTTGAAATAAAAAAAATCCAGAAATGGCAAACAACACTCAATTGATTTTTTTTTTTTAACTGTTATACTTCTTCAAATCTTATATTGTGTTATAAATATAAAACCTGTTGAGCATGTCATAGCTCATTCTTGCAAAATCATTTCCTTTGCAGTATTAGATGGTAACCCTGGCACATCTGGAATAAACAATGGGAAGCAACCCTGCTTAGATTAGTTTAAATTACAATCTAGCTTAAACTTTTGTAGTAAGAAATTTTTTATGATAATCATGTAATCGAACCTTTATATATGATATAATAACATCATTAATTTCCGCAACGGTGTTTCCTTTATATAAATAGATGTAGATAGAACTTTTTATTTATTTTGAGATCCTTGGGAACTATACATCTGAGTGAAGGTATTGGCAGTATGGACTATTCATGTTATTGTTGATACTCTAGATTTCAGATAGATAGGTACTATCGATACGATAGAGTAATCCGTAAGATATAGATTATACATCTGAGTGAGGGTATTGGTAATATAGATTGTTCATCTTATTACTAATACTCTAAATTTTTGATAGATGGATAATATTCATAAATACGGTCTATTCATCCAAGTGAGGGTATCCGAACATAGCAATAGTTCTATAGAGAATTATTATCTGTTATGGGATACTGTGAACCTTGGATCTATGGGAATTGTATCTGGTAATATTTGTATCATAGTTTGATTAGATATAAGCATCAAATCGGATACCGCAGGTGTATAGATTTGGATGCGTTATATTAATTGATTAGTTGTGAACACCAGATCGGATACCATGTGAGTATAGATTTGGGGGGGTCACAATTACTTTACGTTCAAATTATGTCTATCCTTAGACCTTTATTTATTAATAAAGAGTTATTACCCTAATATAGCTTTGCTTCTTCTTAAATTTACTCTTTCCCCTCCTATTCGGTGAAAAAATCTCTTACTTAACTCAAGTCTCACTTGACTTGCCATAGCTCATAATTACATGTTATATTTAGGTAAACAACATCTTACTCATAATATAATTCCTTTAATATATTAAGCAACTTGTGCTTTCCCTAATTCAACTCTGGAACCTCTAAGGGTTACCATAGACCACATAGATATACTCGTGCTCTAATAACTTTTTTAAAGTTGTGTCATCGATTCATTCATTTCTATATACGCGATACTAACTCGTAATTCATATATCAACCCGTGACTCGGATTCGTAAAGGAACATCACCTCATAGTGATATCTATCAAATAATGTATACATAATTATATTGCTAATTGAAATGTTACCTGGCACGACTTCATTTGCAGTCACTGCATCTTGAACGGTCATGTTAAATGTACGCGTCGTTGGTCCTCCTGGCTGAGCTGGTTCTTTGATAATCAGTTTTCCACTGCTATTTCCTTTGTTATTGCTTCCTTTTTCAGCATTCTTCTTCAGACAGTTATTAATATGACGGTCTGGCAATCCACATTAAAAACATCCTTGCACTTTCTTCAGACTAGGCCAGTTGGGAGAAATGTGTCCCTCTTGACCACAGTTAAAGCACACGCTTTTTCCCTTCAAGCAGACTCCTTGATGGTTCTTACCGCATTTGGTACACAGTTCTCCTCTCTTCCTACTCTCTCCTAACTTATTTCCTGATTGAGTGTTGTCATTCCACTTATGCTTATTAGAATTACTCCATCCACTGCTACCTCCTTCATTCGTCTTCTTCTTCTTTTGCACTTGTTGGTACTTTGACACTGCTTCACTTCCTCCCTCTACAATGATGGTCTTCTCCAATAGAGTCAAAAATGAGTCAATATGCAGTACATCTATCTTGTTGAATATCAATGGTTTTAGTCTATTCTTAAAACATTGTGCCTTGAGTTCCTCGGTGTCCACTTGATGTTGAGCGAACTTAATTAACTTGTTAAACTTTATGAAGTACTCCGACACTTACATGTTCTCCTACTTCAGATTTAAAAATTATGCTTCCATTTTTTTCTTCATACCTCCATTCCTAGACGGCATTATCTAGTTAAACAAAATCTATTATTACTTCGAGTTTCATTATATGTTATATCTTCTAAGTGTTTTAAAAATATAACATGTGTAGACACTCAAAATTTTGCATTCCTATTACTAACCATGCAGGAAGGCAGAATAGTCTTTCATCTTCCAGAGACAACCCTGGAAGTCAAAATCATCAAATCTAACCCGGGCGACAACCCCGAGAGATCAAATCAAGCCACAAAGACAGCATTAAAGACAACCACGGGATATCAAATCTAACCCTAGAAACAACGTAAGACCCCGATATTTTTTATAATAAAATTGAATTTCCTCTATTTATTATTTTGAAATAGTAAGGGTTGATTTGATTAATGTGGTTAGTTATGAGTAAAATACGTAAATATCTTAAATAAGCAAGTGGTTATAAAATATTCATTGTTGTCGGGGAATATTCGTACGATGGTGCAGCCTTTTGTGGGCCCCATAACGGAAAGCGATTGGATGAAGAAAACGACAAGTATAAGTTATTTATAAATAACGGTGTAGTTGTTACCGTTAATACTGTTGGAATACCTGATGGTTAAAACATAGTAATACGCGTTGTTGCACATTAGCACACGGTATTGCACCAATTACTAATTCTTACGTAAGAAGGCACTACTCAATAATTGTTACAGTAATTACTGTTCAGTAATTTATTTTATTGATTCAATAATTGCTGCGTTGATATTTTATATTACTGTTGTTTCAATAATTGTCACTACACAGTATTTTTTATTATCGGAGCAATAATTCATATTATCTGAATAATATTATTAGATAATATTATTGGCAATGTCTAGAAAGTTCTGTCTAAGAAGAGGTTTGGTCACCTAATTGCGCGCCAGTAAAGAGAAATCCTTATTGGAAAGCCCCTCTTTCTTGGGAACGGCCTGGTTGCCAGTACTGTGATTCTGTAATATTATTTGTGAATAATTAATTATTGATTTATATGATGAGAAAAATATTGATTTTATGTGGATATAGATGGAGAAAATTTTAAAGTGACAATTGTTAAAAAATTAATATTTTATCTTTTTTGATAAAATAATATTTTATTATATTATATAATAATGATGATATTTTTATAATTAATGTGGTATATATGAGTATATGAGGAGGAATAGTATTTTTGTTGCAAGAAATGTTTAAAACATGTTAAACATGTTGGTGGACCCATTTCTTGACTAAAATTTGATTATAGCTTGTAAAATCGTCCGTTTGTGGATTTCAGTCAATTTTTGTTTGGAATTTGAAAAAACTTTCTTCTGTAAAGTTGTAGAGAACTGAATTTCCTATACAAAATCGTGAGATTCGAATTTTCTGATAAAAGGGCTATTTATTATGAATTATTGAAGTTTCGAAATTTCGAAATAATTGATTTTTTGAAGTTTTAATTATTTTAATTAAGAAAAACGTTTTTTACATTTTGTGGGCATCATTAACATGTGAAAGGGGTTGAATTCAGTTGGCAAAGGAGTGCGTAGTAAATTTTGATACATATATTATTATTATATTAAATTTTTTGCTTTGGTGTTCTAAGCATTTTCCTATAAATAGGGTGCTTAGGTTAGAATTTAAAATCACACTAGAAACTGAAGTTTTCTCTCTCTTTCTCTCTCGATATATTGAGCGTATTCTTGTGAGTATTTTGATACTTTGAGTGTTGTTATATGGTGCAAGTTCCCTTCAGCTCTATATCTAGTATTCTAGTCAGAAGTACTGTCTTTTCGAGGTAAGGGATGTTATTTTATTCGAAAATGATATTATTTCTTCAATATCATTATGTCGAAATATTGGTTGGAAATTTTTATCAAATTTGGAACTTTTTCATGTCGGGATTACTATTCACGAGTTACTATTCACGAGTACTATTCATGAAGCGTGATGATTTTTTTGTGAAATTTCTATCTTTTAGTGTTGGAGTTACTATTCACGTATACGGCACTATTCACAAATACGACACTATTCACAAAAAAATTAAAATTTTCTTTTCTGTGTCCAAGATCGTTTGTTATGATTCCTATCTTGGATTGGATCTATGTTTTGGTCTTCATTCTTTAATTTTACTCCACTCTGGTTATTTATGAAGTATTTTTGAACTTGGATTGTTTAAAGTACGAATCCTTAATATTTGTTCTTTTATTTCACTGGATTCATTTTCTTTAAAAGATTTTTCATCATCCTCAGTCCTAAATGATGATATTACTAAATATCTTTGGCCTGTAGTGCAAAGATGAATGATTTCTTGATGAAAATCTTTGGCCCGTAGTGCAAAGATGAACAGGTGTTGCGATGAACATGACCGACTGATTTATATCTTTGGCCTGTAGTGCAAAGATGACTATTTGATTCAAGATGTATATTGATTGATGTTACAGGGATAAAATATCGATGATGAACTTTTAAATTCATAGATGATAGTAGATTTCATTCTCTACTTAACTCTTCTAATGATTTGTTGTTTCCGCTGCAGTTGTTGATCTAAAACTTGTTGTCTATTGTATTCTATCAGATTTTTCCCTGTTGAAGACTAATGATAATTTATTGTATATTATCTTAGTCATAATATTCTTTACTGGGCTAGTTGAGCTCACCCTTTTCATTTTTGTTCCATTTTTCTTCTTAAGAGGCAAGAATATAGCGGGGACTATTCGGGGTGTGGAATGATGGTTCAAGATAGTTGTTTTAGTAGTCCTCACTCTTTTGTAAAATAGTTTATCAATAATTGTAATGAGAACTCTATTTGAGTTTGAATATTGTCTAGATGACAATATTTGTATTTAAACTCACAGTATATGTGTTGTCGTATTTTGCACGACAATTGTAATAATAAAGTGTAGTTATTTTCAGTACCATGTATTTGGCGACTCAGAATAAGTTGGGTGGATTGGACCTATTTTGGGGGCGTCATTGTTTGTATCAGAGCTTAGGGTTATGATCTCTGGCGGAGATCGGGGAATAGAACTAGGAGGGGAAAGACGAGTAAATCCTTCTCTAGTGTGTCCTACCTAAGCTTATTTATTAGTTGGTTAGAATATAGAGATATTATGTGATATGTTGATTTCTTTAATTAACCCTTTTTTTATGGCAGTATTTGAGAATGTCGACTGAGAATGTTAACAATGTAGTAAAACGAGACCGTGGAGACATCTTTACTCACCAATCAGGAGAACGTGCAACAGGAAGACAATGTTCCTCCTATAAACAACACCACTGATCAGACGATGAACGATGGGATATTTAGAACCTTTTTACAGTTCATGCAAAATCAGACGAGGGAGACTCGTGTACAAAATACCGGTGAAAATGATAGCAATGCACGGTTTGTCACAGCCAAACAGCTCAAAGAGTTGGGACCACCAGAATTCTGGGGAAAGTCGAATTCGATTAAAGCGGAGACGTGGGTCAAGTAAATTATCAAGATATTCGATGTCTTGGGATGCACAGAGTAACAGAAGGTTTCATTCGCCACTTTTATGCTTCGTAACGAGGCAAATTACTGGTGGGAATCTGTGAAGCATACCCGGCTAGCCACACTCAGCATGTCTTGGGAAACGTTTCAAAAACTGATCAATGACAAGTACTTTCCTGAAAGTATTCGTCATATGAAGGAGGTAGAGTTTATTAGACTAGAACAGAACAACATGATGGTGTCCCAATACGAGGCGAAGTTCGCAGAGTTATTCAGGTTTGCACCTCATTTGGTGGAGAATGAGGAACGTATGACGTGGATGTTTTTGAGATGTTTGAAACCCGACATACGTCAATATCTCATTTCTCATAAATTTTCTCTATATTAAGATGTTGTGAATAGGGCTCAGTTATTGGAGAGCGATATTGAGTCAGCTCAATCGAAGAATAACGACTTACAACTCGATGAAAATTGTACCGATGGCAACGGTCATCAGAACAAGGATAACCATCGTGGAGGAAATTATTGCGCCAGAAATGGTAACCACTTCGGTGGTAATCATGGCCAAGATAATAGAAGAAATAACTCAAGTGAAAATTTCAAGAAGAAAAGATTTAACGACGACGGGAAGATGTCGGCAGCAGCACCAGCACCAGCAACAAATTTTAGAGGAGGAGAAAGACCGCCAGTTAGATACTACAGATGCTGAGAAGAGGGACACATAAGTCCAAACTATTCACAACCTTCCAAGGTATGTTTTAGTTATGGAAAGGACGATCATATAGCCCGAGATTGTCCTGTAGCGAAACCCAGTCCAGCAGGGATGGTGACTCCAAAGGCTGTCCCGGACAAGTCAAAGTCAACGGTTCCTGGAAGAGCATTTGTCGTGACTGGTCAGAATGCGAGGAACCTGAACGAAGTTAGCACGGGTTAGTTAATTATAAATTCTTACGAAGTTTATACCTTATTAGATACCGGTTCTACCCATTCATTTATCTCTTCTGCTTATACTCAACGTTTAAACTTGACTCCCTGAGAAAATTAGACTTTGACTTATTTGTTGAAACTCCGTTAGGAGTAACTTTCGTTACATCCACTGTTTATAAATATTTTTTGATCCAAGTTATCACCATCACATTACCTGTTGACCTTATTTCTTTAAAGATACTTGTATTTGACGTGATTTTAGGGATTAATTGATTAACTACTCATTATGCCAAAATTGATTGCTTTCGTAAGGTTGTTAGTTTTCATATTCATAAGCACAATGTTATTCGAATTCAAGCAACCAAACCACTAAAGTCAATCATTTTCATATCAAGCCATAAAGCCATTCGTTTATTGAAAAATGGATGTCAAGTTTTCTTACCCATGTCATGGACTTTAATACGTCATATTGAATAATATTTTGTTTCCTGACGTATTTTCTAAAGAATTTCTTGGCTTACTCCCAAAGTGTGATATTGAATTTTGTATCAACTTTGAACTCGGTACAAAACCCATTTTAAAAATCTCATATCGAATGACTCCTATTGAACTTCGGGAGTTAAAAATTCAACTATAGAATTTGGTACCCGAGCCTTTATCTGGTGACTTCTTTTGTGGAATACACCAAAGCCAGACTCTCCATAGGGGACACCATATTGGTGTGGTAGTAAACTGATAGGTGTCATTGTGACGTGCTATCCAAGATTGGAATATGAGTCACAATTGAGAGCAACCTAAGTCAGTAATCGAAATACGTAGCTTTCTATGCTTAGTTGGTTATTATCGAAGATTTTGTGAAAAGATTTTCTCGAATCGCTACTCTATTAACTCAGCTGACTCGAAAAGATATAAAATTCGAATTGAGCGAGGAATGTAGAGCTCAACATGTGGCAACGACGTTGGCTCGAGCTGTTGAAAGATTACGGCCATACCATTAAATACCATCCTGGAAAAAACGAACGTGGTAGCAGACGTGTTGAGTGGAAAATCGTATGTGGTTACGAGTCCGATATTGTTAACATAAAGTCCTATTTTGTACGACTTACAGAAGATGGATATAGAGTTAATGATTCCAAGAATTTACGTGAAGATAACGAATATACGATTAGAATCGACTTTAATCGATAAAGTTAAAACCGCTCAAGCTACACACCGGAGCTGATGAATATAATGAAGAAGGTGCAAGAAGGCATTATTCTAGAAGTAAGAGTTGATGAAGAGAAGAAATCCCAAACTTTGATTAATTAGTCCATTTGAAATCCTCGATTGAATAGGAACTATGACCTATAGACTCGCTTTACAGCTAAGTATGACGCGTGTTCATAATATTTTTCGCGTATCGATGTTACGTAAATATGTGGACGACTCGAATCACATTGAGTTAGAACCAGACGAGATAGCAAAAGATTTAACGTACGAGGAGGTACTAGTCAAGATCTTGGATAGGAAGGAGCATGTCCTACGCACAAAGGTCATACCGCAAGTTAAAGTTTTGTGGAGGAACTATGCTATTGAGAAAATGACCTGGGAGTGGAAACGAAAATGAAAGCGAGATACCCTCACCTTTTCGAAACATCATGTACGTATGTCAAATTCGAGGACGAAATTTCACAAGAAGGGGAGGTTGTAAGACCCCGAATTTTTTTTTTTAATAAAATTGAATTTCCTCTGTTTATTATTTTGAAATAGTAAGGGTTGATTTGATTAATGTGGTTAGTTATGGGTAAAATGCGTAAATATCTTAAATAAGCAAGTGGTTATAAAATATTAATTGTTGTCAGGGAATATTCGTACGACGGCGCAGCCTTTTGTGGGCCCCATAACGAAAAGCGATTAGATAAAGAAAATGACAAGTATAAGTTGTTTATAAATAACGACGTAGTTGTTACCGTTAATACTGTTGGAATACTCGGTGGTTAAAACACAATAATACGCTTTGTTGCACAGTTGCACACGGTATTGCACCAATTATTGATTCTTACGTAAGAAGGCACTACTCAATAATTGTTACAGTAATTACTATTCAATATTTTATTTTATTGATTCAATAATTATTGTGTTGATATTTTATATTAATGTTATTTCAATAATTGTCACTACACAGTATTTTCGATTATCGGACCAATAATTTATATTATCTGAATAATATTATTAGATAACATTATTGGCAATGTCTATAAAGTTCTGTCTAAGGAGAGGTTTGGTCACCTAATTGCGCACCAGTAAAGAGAAATCCTTATTGGAAAGCCCCCTCTTTCCTGGGAACGGCCTGGTTGCCAGTACTGTGATTCTGTAATATTATTTGTGAATAATTAATTATTGATTTATATGATGAGAAAAATATTGATTTTATATGGATATAGATGGAGAATTTTTTAAAGTGACAATTGTTAAAAAATTGATATTTTATCTTTTCTGATAAAATAATATTTTATTATATTATATAATAATGATGATATTTTTACAATTAATGTTGTATATATGAGTATATAAAGAGAAAGAGTATTTTTGTTACAATAAATGTTTAAAACATGTTAAACATGTTGGTGGACCCATTTCTTGACTAAAATTTGATTATAGCTTGTAAAATCGTCCGTTTGTGGATTTCGGTCAATTTTTGTTTAGAATTTGGAAAAACTTTCTTCTGTAAAGTTGTAGAGAATTGAATTTCCTATAAAAAGTAGCAAGATTTGAATTTTCTAATAAAAGAGCTATTTATTATGAATTATTGAAGTTTCGAAATTCCGAAATAATTAATTTTTGGAAGTTTTAATTATTTTAATTAAGAAAAACGTTTTTTACATTTTGAGGGCATCATTAACATGTGAAAGGGGCTGAATTCAGTTGGCCAAGAAGTGCGTATGAAATTTTGATATATATATTATTATTATATTAAATTTTCTGCTTTGGTGTTGTAAGAATTTTTCTATAAATAGGGTGCTTAGGTTAGAATTGAAAATTACACCAGAAACTGAAGTTTTCTCTCTCGATATATTGAGCGTATTCTTGTGAGTATTTTGATACTTTAAGTGTTGTTATACGGTGCAAGTTCCCTTCAGCTCTATATCCAGTATTCCAGTCAGAAGTACTGTCTTTTCGACGTAAGGGATGTTATTTTATTCGAAAATGATATTATTTATTCAATATCATTCTGTCGAAATATTGGTTGGAAATTTTTATCAAATTTGGAACTTTTTCATGTCGGGGTTACTATTCATGAGTTAATATTCATGAGTTACTATTCATGAGTTACTATTCACGAGTACTATTCATGAAGCATGATGATTTTTTTTGTGAAATTTCTATCTTTTAGTGTCGGAGTTACTATTCACGTATACGACACTATTCACGTATACGGCACTATTCACAGAAAATTAAATTTTCTTTTCTATGTCCAAGATCGTCTGTTATGGTTCCTATCTTGGATTGGATCTATGTTTTGGTCTTCATTCTTGAATTTTACTCCACTCTGGTTATTTATGAAGTATTTTTGAACTTGGATTGTTTAAAGTACGAATCCTTAATATTTGTTCTTTTGTTTCACTGGATTCGTTTTCTTTAAAAGATTTTTCATAATCCTCAGTCCTAAATGATGATATTACTAAATATCTTTGGCCTGTAGTGCAAAGATGAATGTTTTCTTGATGAATATCTTTGGCCCGTAGTGCAAAGATGAACAGGTGTTGAGATGAACATGACCGACTGATTAATATATTTGGCATGTAGTGCAAAGATGACTATTTGATTCAAGATGTATATTGATTGATGTTACAAGGATAAAATATCGATGATAGACTTTTAAATTCATAGATGATAGTAGATTTCATTCTCTACTTAACTCTTCTAATGAATTGTTGTTTCCGCTGCAGTTGTTGATCTAAAACTTGTTGTCTATTGTATTCTATCAGAGTTTTCCCTATTAAAGACTAATGATAATTTGTTGTACATTATCTTAGTCATAATATTCTTTACTGGGCTAGTTGAGCTCACCCTTTTCATTTTTGTTCCATTTTTCTTCTCAGGAGGCGAGAATATAGCAGGGACTATTCGGGGTGTGGAATGATGGTTCAAGATAGTTATTTTAGTAGTCCTAACTATTTTGTAAAATAGTGTATCAATAATTGTAATGATGACTCCATTTGAGTTTGAATATTGTCTAGATGAAAATATTTGTATTTAAACTCACCAGTATATGTGTTGTCACATTTTGCACGACAATTGTAATAATAAAGTGTAGTTATTTTCTGTACCATGTATTTGGCCACTCAGAATAGGTTGGGTGGATTGGACCTATTTTAGGGACGTCACAAACAATCTCAGGAAACCAAGTAAAACCCCAGAGACAACCCCGGGAGATCAAGTCAAACCCCGGACACAACCCCGGGAGATCAAATCAAAACCTCGGAGACAACTTTGGGAAATTAAGTCCAAACCCGATGACAACCCTGGGAGATCAAATCCAACTCCGGAGAAAATCCCGAGAGATAAAGTCAAACCCCGACAATAACCCCGAGAGATCAAAATCAAGCCCCGATAAAAACCATGGGAGATCAAGTCAAACCCCAGTGATAACCCCTGGAGATCAAATCAAATCCCGGAGACAACCCCGGGAGACAATCCAATCTCGGAGTCAAACCTAAGAAAAGACGGCTACAAATGCATCAAGCCCGAAACCAATTCGGGAGAGGTAAAATAGTAATTTTGCTAACTCAACATCAATTCAACCTAAATCACTGCAAAATAAGTCATGCAAAACCTTAACATCAATCCCGAGTGAAAAGCGCACAAGACAGCTAAATAGATGAACTACGAAAACTCAAAGATTTGGTCATGGACCCATCTTCCCGGATTCAAAAAATATCAAATCTCATGTCATTGTGTAGCTCTCGTCAAGGGTTTTCTGAAAAGATATAGCATGCCTCCATTGAATTCCCAGATTGAAAGTTATGAAGGTTCGAGCGGACAGTGTGTTGGCCTGAGTGCACGTATTTCGAGACAATGGGACCCACGGGGCCCAGGCCCACCCGAGTAGCCGCGGGTAGACCCGAGGCTGTCGCAGGTAGACCCGCAGCTACTTTGGTTTATAAATAGACCCCTCCATATGCCAAAATAGAAAAAGGAAAAAGGAAAAAAAAGAGAAAACTCTGTCCATTTAAGCTCTTAACCCCTCCTATAATGTTCCAAACTTCAATATTCTTCTTGTTAAACACTTGTATACATATATTCTACGATATATCAAATTTTAATTAGTGGAAACTGAGTTTTCAAGCTCCAAAAGCGGTCTGAAGCCTTCTTTACGGCACACTATAAGATTTTTTCAGATTTAAAGCTTTCTATTGCCTTAATATATATATATATATATATATATATATATATATATATATATATATATATATATATATATATATATATATTAACTGTTTACTGTGATTAAATATCTATTTTAATTGTTCATTCAATATAAATCCATAATATTTAAAATTGTGGACTAGATTTATCTAAATCTAGCCATATCTAACTTTTAACCGGTTCAAAAGTTATAAAACTTGAACCATTGAGCTAGAATGGCTAAGATTTATTTAAATCTAGTTTTCTTTCTAGTTTTTTTTTTTGTAAATATTAAGCAACCACGTGACCCTAGATTTGTATCTAGAGGGAACGGGAAGCTTGGCTACGCTCAGGTAGGGATTTAACCGATGAATCCTTTGTTTTGCGTTGTTTAGATTAATTATCTATTTTATTTAAGTATCTTCGTTATGCAGGATATTCATATGATATTATGTGAGCCTAAGAGCCACGAGATCTAAGATCCAGCTGACGGATCTAGATCTGGTTCCCATGATGAACCTTTTCTCAACTGTACCATTAGCTTGTAAATCATATTTATGGTGTTTGGACATCCTTCGATGGCTTTCATGCCCATAAGGAGCTTGCCACTCATATGTATATTATTTTGTCGAAGATGATTCATGTCTCGAGAATAAAATTAAATCAAGCCGAATACGGAATAAAATGAAAGTATCGAAGGCCTCAATTATTATGTGAGCATAAGGGTTTGAAAACATATTTTCAAATCATCATCTTATATGTGGCACCCCCAAATTCAGACCACACTTGTCTCAAATTTGGTTGTCACGTACTAACTCTAATAATAAATCAACATCTCACACAACGAAAATATTATAATAAATTACATTGTTATAACATAATTATTCTTGTCCCAAGGGCTCGTAACTTAACATCTCTAACAAAACCTCCAACATAATTAAACATAATTTAGATATAACTAGTACATATCACTTCTTATGTCTTTACAAGAATATAATAATCTCCACTAACATAAACTACTCAGTAGCCTTGCCCTTGCCCTTATCAATGCTTGAGGGGCCGTCTTGCACTGCCTTAACTGAATTATTTTTAGGGAAAGCGAGAATGAGCAACAAATTTGCCCAGCAAGTAATATAGCAATAAGGGTACTCAATGTAGTTTTATATTTCGCAAGGGTACAACAATAAGTATAGTTCAAGATAGCAAGAAGTATCAATGATTATTAATAATACTCGTTATGGATAGGAAATATCAATAATATTCAAAGATTAATCAATTCAAGATTTCAAAGTAATGAATACTGAGCAGTCATTAATGACTAAGAACTTCTCCTAGAATTAACAGTATTAACTGATAATTCTATAAAATGAGTACAACAGGTGATCAACCTAAAGTACCCTATGTCAATGCATTACATTTAATCTTTCTCAAGTGCGCACGTCGGTTTCCCGGCAATATATAATTCCCCTACCAAGAGGTTTGTTCATCTCGGTTATAAGAGTTCGTATCAAGTTAATTTGGTTTGGATAGCTTTTGATCAAATCTCAATAGTCTAGCTGAAGCAATGGCTTGGACAGTTTTCTTTCACAGTATATATATGAACAATTATCGTTCGAAATCAAGGTTTGTAAACAATTTCATTTCTAGATTACGAAGTATTATACTTTCAAAGTTCTACTTGTACGACCAATAATAGTACAAGTTCAAATAATGCTCAATAAAGAGTAGGGTTCGAGTACTTGCCTCAAGCGTAGTTTACCAAAATATAGCTTATCAACAACCTTTCGAATCCTAACATAATATAGTTACGCGTATAGGATATACATTAGTTACATATACTCATTCATGATATGTAAGTTTAACCACACACATAAACGTCTAACTTAATTGTATAATCTATATATACTACATCACATATCCTATATCCTCATAGCACAAAAGTCAGATTGTATGACACTATAAAGTCAAACAACGCATTTTTAAATCATTACTTTATAGTTTGCAAATACCTTTTTGAACTTCATTCTTGAAAGTTATAATTACCCATTAAACATCCAACTCTATCACTTAGCATGCTTCTTAACACATTACATAGCATACTAGTCAAATAATACAAATTAGCATAACCATATACGCATACTTTGAACTTTAGACCACAAACAGTTTACACAACTGACTATAGTATGGAGCAGATGTGCCCTGGCTAGGCTTAGGGACGGCGCAGCTGCGCTGTCCTCTAGCCTGGCCAAAGTTGTGCTTCTGTTCTCCTAGTTTTAGTCCAACTCTAACATACCTATACACTTACACTTAACATGTATACATGCTAGAGGTTCTCATATAAGCATATAACCCTTCTTAAGTTCACTTTTACAAGTTTTAGTTTACGATATACATGGAATTAAGGCATAGAAAGGTCATGTGGTCACCATGCTTTATAACTTGGCCATATGTCCATATAGAGATCACATAATCCGTTAATACATGCTCAAGTGTTCATATCATTAATTCATAATTAGCATTGTTTAGTACTTTGAAACATGCTTTAAACTTATGTTTGTTTTAGTTGTCATTATATCCAATATATATGAATCATGTTTAGAGACGTAATAAACATAAACATGACATCTTAAGTTTTAAAATCTAAATGCATCTTGTTTTGAAAACGTATTCAAGTTTACCTTTGAAATTATTTTAAATTCGAACGATGTAATTCAACACATACAAGACTACTTTAAAGCTCTTATCATGTTATGTTAACATCCTCACAAGGTCAGAACCTACATCATGAAATTTTCAAGCATTTGTACTTTGATATAGCAAGTTTTGCCTTGAAAAAGTTATTTAACACAAGGTCTATCTAATTTGGTCATAAACAAAGGAACTATAAACACTATATCATGCTCGTTTATGTTCGAAATCAGTCATGTATATATATCATCAAGTTCAAAACTTGCAGACATAAATTCCCTCAAGGTTCATTTGCGAAACTATAAGTTTTGTTAAAAATCTCCTACTAAAATCATGTTAGACATTTCATAGCTCATAAAGAAGCTTTGTACTACTTGTTATACTTATTTGTAGACATGCTCAAGCCATATCAGTAGGTTAGTGTGACGCCCCCAAAACAAGTATACATCACCCATCTTGAGTCGCCAAATACATGGTATAAAATTTAAATACATCTTAATTATACAACATTCGTGTAAAATACGACAAAACATAATCTAAGAGTTTTAATAAGAATATTGTCATCTAGACAATATCCACACTCAATGGAGTCCTCATTACATTTATTGTCACACTATTTTATAGAATAGTGAGGACTATTAAAACAGTCATCTGGACCGTCAATCCGTTCCCCAACTCGTCACAACTATATTCTCATTTCCTAAAGAGAACAGTGAAAGAAAGGGTGAGCTCAACTAGCCCAGTAAGAAATATTATGACTAAGATAATGCAAAATAAATTATCCTTAGCCTTCAACAGTATAACAACTGATAGAATATAATAGACAATAAGTTTTAGATCAACAACTGCAGCTGAATAAGCAATCCATTAGAAGAGTCAAGTAGAGCATAAAATCCACTATCTTCTATGATTTAAAAAGTTTTTCATCAATGTTATTGCTGAGACTCAGCTTAATAAATAAACCACATCATCGAATCATCCCTACACTACGGGCCAAGGATATTCATGTATTCATCAATGGTCATGACTATACCAAATAATCCCTGGTCATAATCATATCCATAACTGTCCATCAATGCACTACGGGCTAATAAAGACTTTCACCACATCATTCGTCACATTACGGTCATGATTATACCGAATAATCCCTAGTCATAATCATACGAAGTCCATCTATGCACGTAAGCCAAAGATGACTTTCATCACAATATAAGCATGATGATGATGATAATGACATAATAATTCAATAAAACAAGTTCAAGATAAATTTTAAAGATTTTATAATTTAATTTATCTAGAAATCAATAACGCCCAAATTGTCAACATGATACTGCTTTGTAGAGTAAAATTCAAAAATAATATTCATGTACCAAAAATAATTTGGACAGAAAAGAATATATTTTTTAGGTGAATAGTACCCCGTGAATAGTACTTTGAGAATAGTACCCCATGAATAGTACCCCGACATGAAAAGTGTTATGAATAGTAATTGGGTGAATAGTAACCAGTTACTAGAGTGAATAGTAATCGGGTAAATAGTAACTCGTGAATAGTAACTCGTGAATAGTACTTCGATACGAAAAGTGCCCCGAATACCCGAGTAAATAATACTATAGTGAATAGTGACCTGTGAATAGTAACCTGTGAATAGTAACTCATAAATAAAGTACCAAATAAAATGATATTTAATGATGAGTACAAAAGAAATGATATCTCATACGAGTATAATATAATATACGAAACTGTAGATGGATTTTCATCCGCCATGCAGAAATCTATGTAGACAGATCATTTTCACAATTTAATAAAGAATGAATACGAAAGGTCATTCACCATGCATGCAGTAATCCACATAGACAGGTTATTCCAACAGAATAATAAAGAATGGAATAACAGAAGAATTTCACCATGTATGCGGTACTTCGCATAGACAGATTATTCTAATAAAATAATAAAGAATGGAATAACAACCCTTACGAGTATTGAAATAAAATAACTCTCTTTAAGAATACGAAAGAATAATATCACTTACCTTAGAAGAAACTAGATACTGGAATAATGAGGTAGCAGTCTTCCCTTCTTCTTTCTCTCTATAATTTCTCTCTATAATAATTGCTCTTGAGAGACTTAGTGAATTGCTAAGAAATGATGGAAGAATGAGCTTCTATTTATAGAAAAATATAGTTTCAATAATTGCACATTTTGGGGCTCAAAATATTACAGTATAATACCTTCCTCTTTTTCTTTATTTTTAATTTAGCCATGCAAGTATTATCAATCTTGCACCAACTCTCCTAATAGTAAATAATGTGAATCAATAGTAAATCATGTGACTCAATAGTTCTAAACATGTGAAAAAATTAATTATAGTATAATACCTTTAACTATATCTCTATTTTTAATTTAGTCATGCAAGTATTATCAATCTTGTACCAACTCTCCTAATAATAAATCATGTGAATCAATAGTACACACATGTGAACATATAGTTATAAGCATGTGAATTAATAGTAATTAATTGCTCATTTGTCCGGTTAATTACTCGATTGATCAATATAACTTCTAGACATCAATTATCATCAAAATAAATGTCGATATCCACTAACACTAATAATTTCAACACAATGGAACTATCAATTTCATCCTTAATTAACACGAACTTATTCATCATTAATATTATAACTCACAATATTTAACAACCAGGTCGTTCCCAGGAAAGAGGGGGCTTTCCGATAAGGATTTCTCCCTATTAAGGCGCAATTAGATTATTTAACCTCTCCTTGAAAGAATTTCTAGACATTGTCAATATTGTAAATAATAATATGAATAACTTTGTCGTCTCAATTATTGATTTAATAATATAACATATTAAGCAGATGATATTGTGACAATAATTGAATCAAAAATATGAGAGATATGATGCAACAATTACTGTTGTAATAATTAAGTATAAATGAGTGATTTCTTACATAAGCATCAATAATCAATACCGTGTACTACTATGCAACCACGCGTATTACTGTACTTTTACTACCGGGTAGTTCAACAATTTTAACGGTAACACTTTCGTCGTTATTTTTATGAAAAGATAATTCTGTCGTTTTCTTACTACGACAATACTTCTGTTGTGGGGTCCACCAATGATTGTGCCGTCGTACGAATATTCCATGTTAAAACGAATATTCCCTGACCAATCGAGTATTATATAACCACTTGATTACTTTGAAAAATTTATAAATATTACCCACAATTATAACATCAAATCCACACCATAATATTAAAAAATATTTTAAGAAATTTAAATCTTTATTCATAAAATTTGGGGTCTCACAATTAGAATCAACTAGAATGAAAACATCACTCAATTTCATATATTAGGTACGGCGCAGCTGCGTTGCACCCTAGTATAAAATGGGCGCAGCTGCACCCTACCTGGAATAGAAATAATGACTTGCTCTGTTTTGTAGAGCATCGACCAACAATGATTCTAATTGGTTAAAACATGTCTAATTCCATCATTAAAGGTTCCATATATGTACACATACTTCCTATACACATTATAGCATACTAATTCACATAGATCAACAGAGAATTTCAAGTAATTCCAAGAATTTGGCAAAACATAACTAGGTACCAAAGTTAGGATTTTTATACCTCTTGAAGCTTAATATACTTAGTTTCTTCCTTCTGAGTTTGCTATCCTCTTCTTTGAACAACAAACACTCAAACTCAATTTCTCAAAGTTTCTCAGACAAATTTCAACAATGTAAAACTGAAAATTTAGTTGCTTTATATAGAGAAATGGTGTACTGGGCATTGGCTTTACACTAAAGTTAGAATCCATGGTGTAGAAGGCAAACACATTGGTTAACTAAGAGTAGTTTAACTACCCACCCTCAGCCATCCTTCCAGCCAATCATCACCTATGTTTGAGGTTACTGTTCATAACTTGGAAGTTACACAAATGGAGTTTGAACACGTTTTGTTCAACTGATAGATTTTATTTCTCAGCCAAGTGATTAATTTGTTTAGTTCAGTTACTTTACTTCCCAAAAATATAATTTTAGTGTACAATTGTTACTCGATTAGGAAACTTAGGGATTATTTATGAACTCACATCATATAATCCATGTACATTAGGTACACGTAATAAAATAACGCAGTTATGTATTATTATCCGAGTATTTCCCATAATTATTTTTACTACTCACCTATCCACATTATAACGTTATTCAATGTTAAATGTTCATTTTACACATGTAATTCCTTTCCCAATTTCTGGGATACAAAGATATTTAATTATTTCTGTATTAAAGGTTACATATAATTTCATCGTACTACTTGGTACTTCATGTCATATGTATTCTTATCATATGCTTTTAATAATGTCACACCTTATAATGATGTTCTATTTCATTTCTACAGTAAAACCAACTTATCCAAGATTGCCCACTAGCACAGCTGCGCCAGTTTGTACTGCTGGGAGGGCGCAGCTGCGCCAGTCCCTGGAAGTGCCAAACTGATTTAGCTCTAAGCCAGTTTCGACCTCTTTCACCACACTATTTTTACATGACACCAAATAATTTCCATATTGGTAATATTGCTAGTTAAAGAGTTTATTCATTCCTTATATGGAATCATATAATTACACATAATCAATCTTCCTCTTAATAAACTATTTATCTTTTAATTCACTTAATGAATTTCCTCATTCCTCATTGTGCCACACAAGGCATTTTACAATTCCCCTCATCAATTCCACACTTCTTAATTCTTATAAATTTAATTTTCACTAATTGAATTACTCATCTTACAACACATCGATATTTATATTCAAATAAATATTCATTTTCTAATTATATCAAAATAATTATTTATTCATGAAATTTACATTCTTACATCCTCCCACCTTATTAAAATTCCGTCCTCATAATTGTACAAGGTTATACGAATAAATAGGGATAATCCATTCGCATCTTATCTTCTAACTCTCACGTGGCCTCCTCGGCATCGTGGTTTCGCCAAAGTACTTTCACTAAAGATATACTTTTATTCCTTAATGTATGTTCTTTCCTATGTAATATCTGGATAGGAATTTCTTCATATGCCAGATTCTTCTTTATTTGAATGGGCTCGTAAGAAATCACGTGTTTGTAGTCAAGGTTGTACGGACGCAACACGGAGATGTGAAACACATTATGGATGTGTTCCAACTCAAGTGGTAATGCAACTTTGTACGCCACTTTGCCCACTCGCTTCAGTATCTCGAATGGTCCTATGAACCTCATACTCAATTTTTCTTTCTTGTCGAATCGTATTTTTCCCTTCCAGGGAGATACTTTTAAGAAAACATGACTTCTGACTTCAAAATTGCGGTCCTGTCGATGCGAGTCTGCATATTTCTTCTGCCAATCTTGTGCAACTACTAATCTAGCTCTTATTAATGTCACCACATCTGCGGTTTATTGAACTAATTCCAGCCCTAGTATCTTTCGCTCTCTAACTTCATCCCAACACAACTGTGTTCTACACTTCCTCCCGTAAAGAGTTTCGTATGGGGGCATGCCTATACTCGCATGGTAACTATTGTTTTAAGTGAATTCCACTAAGTGTAGGTGACCATCCCAACTTCCTTTGAAGTCCATCAAACAAGTCCTAAGCATGTCCTCCAGTGTTTGTATCGTTCGTTCACTTTGTCCGTCTGTCTGCGGATGATAAGCGGTAATTAACCTCAATTGTGTTCCCATCCTCTCTTATAAGCTTTTCTAGAATTTTGACGTGAAACGCGGATCTCGGTTAGAGACAATCGATACCGGCACCCTATGTCGCAAAATAATTTCCTTTACGTACAGATTCACTAACTAATTCAAAATATATCGAATCTTGATCAGTAGAAAATGAGTCGTCTTTGTTAGTTGATCTACGATAACCCAAATGGCATCAAAATATTTTTGCGTAACTAGAAGTCCTTCCACGAAGTCCATCGTAATGTGCTCCCATTTCCACTCTAGTATTTCTAACGGTTGAAGTAGACCACTCAGCCTCTAGTGTTTTGCTTTAACCCGTTGACACGTAACACATCTACTAACGCACTCTGCGATTTTTCATTTTAGATTGGGCCACCAAAAATGTTACCTTAAATCTCGGTACATCTTTGTGCCTTCTAGATGAACGAAATACATCATATTGTGTGCTTCGTGTAAAATTTCTTCCCTAAACTCAGCTACCGTTGGCACCCACACCCTCCCTTTGAATCTCAAAATATCGTCTCTATCAATCTTAAACCTTTCTTCCTCATTATCTATGATCCTTTTCCTAACTCTTTCGAATTCCTTATCCTTTTCTTGTGATTCCTTTTGTCTGTCCAACAAGGTTGGATGAGCTCCTACTGCAAACAACCTTTCTCCAGACCTCTCTAGTCCCTTCACTTCTATCTCCAATTTTTACATATCCCTTATTAACTGCTCCTGAGTTATCAGTTGAAACAACTTCTCCCTTCCTTTCCTACTTAGCGCGTCGGCTACTACATTTACTTTCCCCGAGTGATAAAGAATATCACAGTCATAATCCTTGATTAATTCTAACCACCTTCTCTGATGGATATTCAACTCCTTTTGTGTGAAGATATATTTCAGACTCTTGTGGTCCGTGTTTATCTCACATTTTTCTCCGTAAAATAGTGTCTCCAAATTTTCAACGCAAAAACTACAGCCACTAACTATAAGTCATGAGTAGGGTATCGTTTTTCGTAATCCTTCAATTATTGTGATGCATACGCAATGACTTTGCCAAGTTGCATTGGCACACATCCCAGTCCTCTATGCAACACATCACTATACAACACAAATCCTCCCGTATCATCTGGTAATGATAATACAGGTGCCTCACTCAATCTCTTCTTCAGCTCCTGAAAACTCTCCTCACACTTGTCCGTCCACATGAACTTCATCGTCTTCCTCGTTAGATTGGTCAACGGGGTTGCTATCTTAGAAAAATCCTAGATAAATCTTCGATAGTACCCAGCTAACCCTAAGAAACTTCTTACCTCGGGTGGCATCTTCGATTGCTCCCAATTACTCACTACTTCTACTTTCGCATGGTCTACTGAAATTCCATCCGTATCCACCACGTGTCCTAAGAATTGAACTTTTTCCATCCAAAATTCACACTTAGAAAATTTCGCATATAGCTTCTCTTTCCTTAGTGCCTCCAAAACCATCTTCAGATGTTCGGCGTGTTCTTCCTCTATCTTTGAGTAGATCAATATATCGTCGATGAAAAATACCACGAATTTATCTAAGAATGACTTCAGACTCGGTTCATCAAGTCTATAAATGCTGCTGGAGCATTTGTTAACCCGAATGACGTCACTAGAAATTCAAAATGTCCGTATCAAGTTTGGAACGCCGTCTTTGATATGTCCTCCTCCCGCATCTTCAACTGGTGATAACCTGTTCATAAATCTATCTTCGAGAAACACCACCTTAGACTTATTTGGAGTCTAAACGTTCACACTTTATTCTGACAATTAATTATCGCAGCATGGTTATACAACCAATCCATTCCCACTATTACGTCAAACTATCCCAATCTTATCGGGATCAAGTCTATGCTTAGTTCATGATTTCTAATATTTATGCGACAATTTCGGTAAATATACTCTATAGGGATTACTTCCTTATTCGCAACTTCTATATTCAAAGGATTTCCTAATCGTTCTCTGGGTAAATTTAGTCGACTAGCAAATTCCTCAAACACAAAAGAACAGGTGGCACCCGAATCAAATAATGCATAGGCATTTATATTATTGATCGGGATGATACCTAACACAATGTCCTTTGCAGCTACTGCGTCCTAGACGGTCATATTAAACGTTTTGGCAATTGGACGGTTGGATGGCATTGGTCCGCCAATCATTAGTTGGCGCTTCCTCCTTGTTGGCCGCTTCCTCCGCAACTTCCTTTTTTCGGGCAATCTTTGATCAGATGGTCCGCCGAACCACAAGCGAAACACCTTTTGATCTTCTTAGGCTTTGGACAGATTGGCACAAAATGTCCCTCTTGGCCACAGTTGTAACAAACACTGCGACCCTTCCAACACTCACCCTGGTGATACCTTCCACACTTCGGGCATCCTTCCATCTTCTTCTTAAACTCTCCACGAAATTTCCCCACGTGATTATTAAAATTCTTGTTATTGTTGTTGTTATTCTCCCACTTCCTCTTTCCTAAATTGCTACCTCCACTGCTGCTTCCTCCTCGGTTCTCTCATGCTGTGCTCTTACCCTTCTTCTCTTAGTTATACAGACTTAAAGCTTCACTTCCTCCTTCTACAATAATAGCCTTTTCCAATAATGTTGCAAAAGAATCAATCTGAAGAACTGATACCTTGTTAAACAACCAAGGCTTCAGTCCTTGCTCAAAATGCCTAGCTTTCCTCTCTTCATCTACCACCTGGTGTTCAGCAAACCGGGCTAGTTCATTGAACTTAGCCGCGTATTGTACCACCGTTATATCTCCTTACTTAAGTTCTAAGAACTTTACCTCCATCCAATTCTTCATGCTATTCGAGAAGTAATTCTTGAAGAACAGAGTCTTAAACCTTTCCCTAGTTACTATTCCTTCTCCCGCTCTCTGTTGATTCACCTCCCACCAATAGTTCACTTCACCTCTCATCATGTAGGTCGCAAATGCCATTTTTTGGTCTTCACCCACACGAGCGATGGTGAAAGCCTTCTCCATCTCTTTGATCCATGTCTGAGCTACGATAGGGTCGGTAGTTCCTACAAATTCTGGTGGTCCTACACTCTTAAAATCCTTAAAATTTATAACTTGAACTCTTTGGGGAACGGGTGGTACTGGTTCGATTCTTCCCGTAAGAGCTTCCCCTAATAAATCTATAAGCCTCTGTATTAGATCTACTGGTCCTCTCTCATCATTAACTGACTCTTCCGGTGCAACTATTCTACGTCCGGGCGGCATTTTTCTGCATCACAAAATTTTCATTTTCATTTTTATTATTATCGTATTATATTATTTTAAATATTTCTTAAATAAGAATAACATTGATAACACATTCCTAGAACAAGATCATTTATATTCATATGCCAAATTGTTACAATCACATGATCCTCTCTAGCATACTTCTATAAATGACAACCACATATCCCTCTTATCGCAAAAGACGGGGACAACACTAATATACTACCCCTCTAACATTTTTCAAAAATTGGAGTTTACAACTATCTCACATCTTACACAAAAGACTGATATTTCAACAACAAATTAAACATCATATATATATATATATATATATATATATATATATATATATATATATATATATATATATATACAATACCACAACTACTAAGCTTCTACATCTAGACTTAATATAACATTCCACGCTTCACGGAGCTCTAGTATTCCTTCTGAGTAATGTGCACCACCAAATCTCGGCTTATGATGTGCCGGGTCTGTCCCTGCTCTGCCGGGTAGTGATTTAATCCATCGATCAATCTCTCCATGGCCATGCGCAAGGCATAGCTCATCATGTTCATCTTCCTTCTCTTACATATCACCTCATCTTCTAAGTCATTAGCCCAATCATTAGTTTCTTCCCACTTCTCCTCGAAGTGAATCCTATCCATCACGTCCATCTCTAACTGAGTACGAAGTGCTTCCTTCTCTGTCCTCTCGCTCAACTCTCTCTGTTCCATCTCTTCCAACTTTCCTGCCAGCTCTACATTCCTAGCCACCGACCGACCTATGAAACAAAGTTTCCATCTGGATCCCTACCTCCTTTCAGTGAGAAATCTCCACCTCCATCTCCTTCATCACTAACTTCCTCTAATGGTCCTCGTCCCTTAGTTTCTAAAACTCGGACTCCCTCTCTCTAGTCTCATCCTCTAACTCCTCCCTCTACTCCTAACTTCAGAATCTGCTCCTAATACTCCCCCAACATTCGATCCTCGAAAGTAGCCTCGTCTGAGTCTTCCATGGGCTCAGGCTCCTCCTCTATAGGCTCTTCCTCTAGATTAGACTCCTCGGGTAATGGCTCCATCTCCTCCTCATCATCATCCTCATCAATATGAACCACTACTATTATAGGCTCTGCTATCAAAGGTGCCTCATAGACCACATGTATGTCACGCGACTCCTCCTCTACCACTCGGCTAGGTACTCCCATGTCAGTCATCCTACAACCACCAACATAAGACAAACAAAGAATAACTCCATTAGAATGTTAAATAAACATAATTTCATTGTACAAAATGAAGTTATATTCCATAACACACTAAGTCTCTCTCTAGGAAAACTCTACATGAGAATTCATCCCTCTCTATCTTCTAAGTTCTCCTAAGTTATAATCTAAGGACTCTCGTTCCTAAGGTTTATAACTATCGCTTTGATACTAACCTGAAACGCCCCCAAATTCAGACCACACTTATCCCAAATTCAGACCACACTTATCTCAAATTTGGTTGTCACGTACTAACTCTAATAATAAATCAACATCTCACACAACGGAATATTAGAATAAATTACATTGTTATAACATAATTATGCTTGATCCAAGGGCTCGTAACATAACATCTCTTATAATACCTCCAACATAATTAAACATAATTTAGATATAACTAGTACATATAATATCTTAAGTCATTACATGAATATAATAATCTCCACAAACATAAACTACTGAGTAGCCTTGCCCTTGCCCTTATCAATGCCTGAGGGGCCTCCTTGCTCTACCTTAACTAAAATGTTTTAACGGAAAGCAAGAATGAGTAACAAATTTGCCCAGCAAGTAATATAGTAGTAAGGGTACTGAATGTAGTTTTATATTTCACAATGGTACAACAAGAAGGATAGTTCAAGATAGCAAGAAGTATCAATGATTATCAACAATAGTCGCTTTGGACATGAAATATCAATAATATTCTATGATTAATCAATTCAAGATTTCAAAGTAATGAATACTGAGCAGTCATTAAGGACTAAGAACTTCTCCTAAAATTAATAATAATAATTGATAATTCTATAAAACGAGTACAACAAGTGATCAGCCTAAAGTACCCTATGTCAATGCATTACATTTAATCTTTCTCAAGTGCGTAGGTCAGTTTCCTGACAATATATAATTTCCCTACCAAGAGGGTTGTTCATCTCAGTTATAAGAATCCGCACCAAGTTAATTTGGTTTGGATAACTTTTTATCAAATCTTAATAGTGTAGCCGAAGCAATGGCTTAGATAGTTTTCTTTCACATTATATATATATATATATATATATATACAATTATCGTTCGAAATCGAGGTTTGTAAACAATTTCATTTATAGATTACAAAATATTATACTTTCAAAGTTCTACTTGTACGACCAATAATAGTACAAGTTCAAGTAATGCTCAATAAAGAGTAGGGTTTGAGTACTTGCCTCAAGCGTAGTTTACCAAAATATAGCTTATCAACACCCTTTCGAATCCTAACATAATATAGTTACGCGTATAGGATATTCTTTAGTTATATATGCTCATTCATGATATTTAAGTTTAACCACACACATACACGTCTAACTTAATTGTATAATTTATATATACTACATCACATATCCGATATCCTCATAGCATAAAAGTCAGATTGTATGACACTATAAAGTCAAACAACACATTTTCAAATCATTACTTTACAGTTTGCAAATACCTTTTTGAACTTCATTCTTGAAAGTTATAATTACTCATTAAACATCCAACTCTATCACTTAGCATGCTTCTTAACACATTACATATCATATTGGTCAAATAATACAAGTTAGAATAACCATATAAGCATACTTCGAACCACAAACAGTCTACATAACTGACTACAGTATGGCGCAGCTGCGCCCTGGCTAGGCTTAGGGACGGCGCAGCTGCGCTGTCCTCTAGCTTGGCCAGAGTTGTGCTTCTGCTTTCCTGGTTTCAGTCCAACTCTAACATACTTATACACTTACACTTAACATGCATACATGCTAGAGGTTCTCACATAAGCATATAACCCTTCTTGAGTTCACTTTTACAAGTTTTAGTTACCATATACATGGAATTAAGGCATAGAAAGGTCATGTGGTCACCATGCTTTATAACTTAGCCATATGTCCACATAGAGATCACATAATCTGTTAATACACATGCTCATAGTGTTCATATCATTATTTCATAATTACCATTGTTTAGTACTTTGAAACATAGTTTAAGCTTATGTTTGATTTACTTGTCATTATATCTAATACACACGAATCATGTTTAGAGACATAATAAACATAAACATGACTTCTTAAGTCTTTAAAATCTAAATGCATCTTGTTTTGAAAACATTTTCATGTTTGCCTTTGAAATCATTTTAAATTCGAATGATGCAATTCAACACATACAAGACTACTTTAAAGCCCTTATCATGTCATGTTAACATCCTCACAAGGTCAGAACCTACATCATGAAATTTTCATGCATTTTTACTTTGATATAACAAGCTTTGCCTTGAAAAAGTTATTTAAGACAAGGTCTATCAAGTTTGGTCATGAACAAAGGAATTATAAACACTATATCATGCTCGTTTACGTTCGAAATCAGTCATGTATATATATCATCAAGTTCAGAACTTGCAGACATAAATTCCCTAAACGTTCATTTGTGAAACTTTATGTTTTGTTAAAAATCTCCTACTAAAATCATGTTGGACACTTCATAGCTCATAAAAAAGCTTTGTACTACTTGTTATGCTTATTTTCAGATATGCTTAAGCCATATCAGTAGGTTAGAATCAACTAGAATGAAAACATCACTCAAATTCATATATTGGGTACGGTGTAGCTGCGCTGTACCCTAGTATAAACTGTGCGCAGCTGCGCCCTACCTGGAACGGATGTAACTACCCCAAAAATCATACAATAATATTCTCCTTCACGATCGTTAACAAAATAACTTTAATCTATATTTACATCATTATTCGATAATAAATTACTAAATAAGGGAAAAAAATTTAAAACTTTTATACATTTCCTTCTGTATTGCCCTAAATCGCAACCTTTACATTACATCTCTTCGATTCAAACTTATATCATGAATCGTTATAACAAAATGACTATCCAAAGTCTTACATCATAACTAAATATCCATATACATTGGATAGCTCAACTTACAATTCAACAACATGTTACATTCAAAATATGAAATACATTTCTCATAAAACATAAGTAATCTTCGTGAATATAGATCTCTATAACTCACTTAGCACATATCTTTACCTTAAAATCATGACCTGCAAAAGTGGTTATTTGCAAGAGTGAGCTCGACAGCCCAGCAAAATCTAACAGTTTTTATGCATCACATAACACATAATAATATGCTCAACATACATCTCATAATAATTAAAGTAACATGGCATACATGCTTTTAATTCACATAGCAAATATAAGGATTGAGTTCCTTACTCAATATTCATTATTTAACCAAAATAATGTAGTTATAAATTGACTTTAACATTTCATGATTTCAACATGTATAACATATCATGCAATTTAAAACAGTTCATCAAGTTCACGTAAAAAATAGTAACCGAAAGATTTGCCTTGATCGTTGTTTACCAATAACAAATTAACAGCTTACAGCTATCTGCACTTCACGTGCCCTACACAATTATATAATCATACACATCAACTATTAGTCACATAACAACGCATAGTAATTGTAATGTAAACTCTACTCCACATCTCATAATCTTTCCTATTAATTAGCACACAATGTTCAATTAGATTGTATTAACTTTTTGACTTATGTAATATTCAAAATTCATTCAAGTATTTAAATCTTGCTAGGAATCATTATTGGTTTTATATTAAACCCATTTCATATTTAATAATATCCATTTCATTTGACTTAAAACACTTTTTAAGTTCATTAACACTTGACACGACGTTTCGACGTTCATTCGTCACACGTCCGATTTTCCTCTCTTGTATATGCTTACTATGCCTCTATAACTTATCTAATACATTATTTATTAATGTTAAGCATCATTATATTTACTAAACATTCATGTTTTATAACTTAGGCACTATACTAGCATATATGCATGCCTGACGCCCTCCGATTGCCCCCGAAAACACAACAGTCCTACAGATGACCATTTTGACTATTGTTACATACCTCAAATTGAAAAACTAAAAGAATGAAAGTTGTAGGTCTATTCGTCCTTGTTCTGGATCATCTTGAATCACCTCAATCGGAGTTCGTATGAAAATGTTATGCCATTTTACTACAGGAGGTCAAAACTGTCCGACCCAGACTACTATTCTGATGCCGCGGCGTGAGAACTAAGCTAGCAAGTGGCGCTGCAACGCGAAATTGGCATTGGGGCGCGAATTTCTGGGCTGGAGCTCTATTTTTATGGTGCTGGGGCGTCGAAACTTACAAAAACCGCACATGAAGAACAGAACACAGCAATTCTTAACGGTTTAATGGCTTCTAGCAGCTAAATTAACATATTTAATTTATGTAAATCACACATAACATTAACAAGCATACATATACTAATTTAGCACAACTTAAACAAATATTTTTGAAAACTTAAATCTTTGAAAACCATATTTTTAACCCAAAAATCCCATCTTTCATATTTCTTGATACAGTGAACACTGTAATCATTATGATACACCAATTTGATTCCGTTGAACTAAGTTCTCTTTATTTCATACCCAATTAACATAATCACACTTCAATTTTACAATTAGCATACAATCAATTACCAATTTTGTTATCCTACAAAACATGTTCATTCATATATTTTTACTATAAAAACTCTTTTCTTTCTTTTTGATTGTAATTCATACAATCACATACATGTATATGCTCATCATACAATCACACACACACACACACACACACACACACACACACACACACACACACACACACACATATATATATATATATATATATATATATATATATATATATAGTTATGAAATTACATATACACATAATTTCATATTCAACTATAAAAATATGAATTACTGATATTATACTATAAAACACAGTGAACCTCAAGAACAAGAACACAGAGACTAAGAAATTATACTATAAAATATATATGTTAAGATTATGTAGCATACCTTTAATTTGCTCAGACAATCCTTGTTAATCACTGAGAATATCTTGAAGAACTCAGAACTTTCTCTTGCTTTTCACTCTCAGACTCTCTCAAACCTCTGACAATCTTTTCTTTCTTAGGCTTAAGCCAATTGCATTACACGTAAACTAAAACAAATGCACATCTTTTTCAAACTTTTTAAAATTGTCCTCTACTAATTGCCCTTATTCAATTTATCAGTTACCAAATATTATTATATATTATTTATATTTTGTTTATTTAATTATTATAATTCAAAATCAAAAGAAATCCAAAAGTCATAAGGCTACGTTTGACAAAACTCTTTAAAATTAAAGACATAAGCTTTGTTTGGCAAAACTAAATTAAACTCCTTTAATTTATTTTAATAACTCTTTTATAGTATAGTTATTTGTCACACTTTCATTTAATTAAGTGTTCATACTTAATTTAATTAATTCTAATAACAATTCATTGCATAATATAACAATTTATTTAATCATTATAAACTCTCTAACTTAATTATTAAATTAAATTAGATTACTATTTCAAAATAATTATTTTCCTTAACTCATTAATTATTTATTAAATAAATAATTAATCAAATCAAGTCAAATCATTTAAACAAATATTTATTCAACGATAAACACATCCATTAAATATTGATATAATTCAATAAATATTTAAATATTATAATTAAAAATCTGGATTGTTACAACAGAAATAGTGACTTGCTCTGTTTTGTAGAGCATCAACCAACAATGATTCTAAATGGTTAAAACATGTTTCACTCCATCATTAAAGGTTCTATATATGTACACATACTTCCTAAACACATGGTAGCATGCTAATTCACATTGATTAACAAAGGATTTTAAGTAATTCTAAGAATTTGGCAAAACCCAACTAGGTACCAAAGTTAGGATTTTTATACCTCTTGAAGCTTAGTATACTTAGTTTCCTCCTTCTGAGTTTGCTAGCCTCTTCTTTGAACAACAAACACTCAAACTCAATTTCTCGAAGTTTCTCAGACAAATTTCAATAACGTAAAACTGAAAATCTAGTTGCTTTATATAGAGAAATGGTGTATTGGGCATTGGCTTTACACTGAAGTTTGAATCCATGGGATAGAAGGCAAACACACTACTTAACTAAGTGTAGTTTAACTACCCACCATCAGCCATCCTTTTAGTCAATCATCACCTATTTTTGAGGTTACTGTTCACAACTTGAAAGTTACGCAAATGGAGTTTGAGCACGTTTTGTTCAACTAATAGATTTTATTTCTCAGCCAAGTGATTAATTTGTTCAGTTAAGTTACTTTACTTCCCAAAAATGTAATTTTAGTGTGTAATTGTTACCCTATTAGGAAAATTAGAGATTATTTATGTACTCACATCATATAATTCATGTACATTAGGTACACGTAATAAAATAACGCAATTAGATATTATTTTCCGAGTATTTCCCATAATTATTTTTACTACTCACCTATCCACATTATAACATTATTCAATATTAAATGTTCATTTTAAACATGTAATTCCTTTCCCAATTTCTAGAATACACATATATTTAATTATTTCTGTATTAAAGGTTATATATGATTTCATTATACTACTTGGTACTTCATGTCATTAATATGTATTACTATCATATGTTTTTAATAATGTCACGCCTTATAATGATGTTCTATTTCATTTCTACAGTAAAACTAACTTATCCCATACTGGCCACTGGCGCAACTGCGCCAGTTTGTAATACTGGGAGGGCACAGCTGCGCCGGTCCCTAGCAGTGCCAAACTGATTTAGCTCTAAGCCAGTTTCGACTTCTATCACCACACTAGTTTTACATGACACGAATCAACTTCCATATTGGTAATATTTCTAGTTAAAGAGTTTATTCATTCCTTATATAGAATCATATAATTACACATAATAAATCTTCCTCTTTATAAACTATTTTTCTCTTAATTCACTTAATGAATTTCCTCATTCCTTATTATGCCACACAAGGTATTTAACAATTCTCATCATCAATTCCACACTTCTCAATTCTTATAAATTCAATTTTCACTAATTGAATTACTCATCTTACAACACATCAATATTTATATTCAAATAAATATTCATTTTCTTATTATATCAAAATAATTATTTATTCATGAAATTCACGGTTCTTACATTTTATGTCTTATATTAAAATTAAACTTTTATACAAGTCAAACCCTTTTTATATAGGTGCAAACGAAGCATAACATTACTTCCAAATAATGCACTTAGGCCCAATTAATCACACACACTTCAAATAAATTATGGAATTGAAAAGAAGCGGTAACTGTGTTTTCACGAAAGTCGTGGGGTGACTAACACCTCCCCCCTGCTTAATCCAGCCCCCGAACCCTATGAATCTCGATTTTCAAGGCCTGTTAAACAGAGTCCAATAATTGGGCCTTTTTGTAAACCTTTTCAAATTCAGTTGAGTTGGTACAACCATTTCAAAACTACCAACTGGTGACTCTGAATTTGCAAATCGTCGACATTTTATGTTGGAATCTTTTCAAGCTCGCCCTTTCAAAAAAAATTCAACACATAGAAAATATAAAGGGTAAAAAGATGAATTCCAAAAAAGGAAATTTTTCCTGACGTTGACAGGTGGTGACTCTACTGGGGACAGTAGAGTGCTTAAGAAACATTTCAAACTTTTCAAAAATCCCTTCTTATATGCTTGTGTGTGAATGTTGTCTTTACATTGAATGGATGTGAATGAATACTTTATTTCCCATACTTTAGTGCCTCGCACAATCTCTACATGTTGTATTATTGATTCACACAATGTCATCATTTCATTCGGTGAGACACGATGTATATGAATGTATGTTGTGTGATTCCTCCACTAGGAGGCAAACCCGTTGGTGTTTGATTACTAATTTTAACAGAGAATAATCCCACGAGGCTCAGGAAAGGCACCACTCAGATCCGCTCCAATTGAAAGATCGGATTAACTTCACATCTAGTAAATTGTGATGATCTGGGAACCTTCATGTCGAAAAGCCACGAGAGTAGCCTAAGATAGGTCAACCTCTGATAAACCAAACGCGAAGGGGAGTCTCTTCATGCCTTTCCCTTTTTAAATTCCATGTGAATTCTGATTTAATGTAAATTACAAATTCCATGTAAATAAAATAAAGGTGTAAATATACATTCTATTCCCTATCATGCTATCCTGTCATAAAAACAACTAACATCTATTTTGCAAGAAAACATTAAAAAACTCCTAAAGCAGACACATTGCATAGCATGCTGACAATTAGTGTTTATCAAGACTAAACTACATAATCATTTTGTAGGGAAATAATTGGTCCAGTTACCCATTTAAAGTCCAAAAAGGCACTAAGCTCACCTTCAGACATGGCTGCAAGTGCCCAACCTAAATCTACTCCTCTTTCTCGAGCTGTGTTCGAGGGACTAAGAAATAAGAAAGCAGAATTAGCTATCTTTTTGAAAGAACAAAACAAAAGGACTCAGGGTCAACAAATACCCACCTAAAAAGAATCCTCTGCACAGGGAGGAATTGAGGGTACTAACAAGAAAGAAAGGAAGTACAGATACCTGAATCTCAAATCCATGAAAAACCCAACAAAACCCCTGAAATCACCAATCTTAAAGAAGATCAAGAAACTGGTGATATTCGAAAGAAAGTTTAGCAAATGGAAGAAACCATTCGGTCATTCAAAGGGACTAGAGCGTATGGAAGTGTGACTTATTTAGACCTTTCCATCTTTCCTGGGGTTCATTATCAAGACAAGTTCAAAACTTCTGATTTTGAGAAATATAACGGATTGGGAGATCCTTACACTCATTTAAAAGTGTTTATTAGAGAACTTGGATCCAATGTCAAGGATGAAAAATTGGGAATGCATTTATTTCAAAAAAGTATGACTGGAGAGGCCAGAGCATAGTATGCCAGATTGGACAATTCCAAAATCCATAGTTGGGAAGAACTAGCGCATGTTTTTCTAAACTAATGTAATTTGCAATCACAAATGGCTCCGTATAGATATCAAATTACCAAAGTTAAAAAATAAAATATTGAGTCATCCAGAAAGTATGCCCAAAGATGGACACGTCTGGATGCTCAAGTAATCCCATCAATGACAAAAACTAAGATGGTAATGACCTTCATTAACATACAAGAAGCTCTATTTTATGAGAGGGTCCTAGCAGGCATAGGAAAACCATTCTAAAAATGATTAAACATGAAGAGATGGCTTAGATAGGGTTAAAGTCTAGGAAGATTAAAGACCTTACTTCTTTAGAAGCCATGGCTGAGCACATTCAAGTTGGAAATTATGGGAATAACCCTCGGAGGGTTCATAAAAAGAAAGAAGAAGATGTATCATTGCTGCTGCAAGGATAAACTCAGAGAGGCAATCAAAAATTTCCCATCCAAAGGAAAAATTATTCCCCTTTTCAAGCATCTGCACAACCCTCCAATCCTCCATTGCAAAAGGTTAGAGAGGTTAGACACCAAAGATATTTCACACCCTTAGGGGACTCATTGGAAAATATATTCAAGCTTCTAACAACACATAAGAAAATTGTTCAAGTTCTTCCTCTAGCCAATCCAAGTGGAAGATATTTTAATACAAATAAGAAATGTGCTTATCATTCTGGAGCTCCGGACATAATACCCAAGATTGCTGGCCTCTCAAACACAAAATCCAGGATCTGATAGACAATGGTGAGATCGTGGTAACAAAACTAAAGCAACCATATATGCAAGATAACCGTCTCCCTCAACTTAAGAAAGAGAATGTCAACATGATCAGTAGGGGGAGTGGAGAAAGTCCCAATTACCTCAAATATGTAGGTGATTCTCCCCAAACTATCAAAGTTAATTCTAATAAATGGGATTATTAAGAATTTCAATTTATAATAGAGCGAGAAATGAAGTATATCAAAGAACAGGTTGATCAATTGGTTGAACATGTGATACATCAGCACCAAGTAACTCGACAGCTGATCAGTCAGGGGCATACAAGTCTCCTCTCCCTTATCACAAGGAATCAACAACAAATCTAAGAAAATGAAACCTTGGAATAAAAACTTGTATGGAAAGTAAGATCCCAGTCTCGTCGGGACTACGCTGACCAAAGGAATTTAACTCCTTTGGGTCAACCAATGGAGGAGATTTTGCATATATTGATCACTGAAAGGAAGATTGTATCACTGTTACCGCCAATCAATCCACGTACTAAGAGATTTGATGCTACCAGAGTCTGTCAATACCACTCAAAGACTCGGGGTTATATCACTAAAAGTTGTTGGGCACTTCATCATCTAATCTAGAATATGATTGACAATGGTGATCTGCAAATGGAAACTAATGATACTGGATTGCCTAAAGAAAAAAATATATTTCTCAAGGAGCATAAAGATGGAGGGAAGTTATAGCAGTCATATCCTCTGAAGGAGACTTGTCTGCAACATCTCTTGTAATCCAAGGAATGAAGGTCAAAGGAGTAAAGAACCCTTTGAAGGTGGTTGCACCAGAACCATTGGTGTTGCCATTCAGGCTGCAGTATCTCATTATCAGCCTAAAAAGAGTTCCATGGAATTATGGCGAGGATGAGAGATCAACTTCAAATCAAACTGATACTATAATAAAGGAAAACACGTTGTATCTGAAAGTAGTATGCACACAAGCCAATCATGTTTGATGATAAAGCATATACTTTGTAACAATCTTATTCATTTATTAATAAAAAGTATTAATTTATTAAAGGCTTTTAACTATCTATATGATGCTGCTTTATAATATGTGATAAACTCATAGTTTTAAGCAATGCTTTTAGAATAATGATGATGATCATTCTAATGAGATCTAAATTCGCAGAAAGCTTACAACTAAAATAGTTCTCAATCGTTAGATTACTGAATTGGGGATTAGTTAATCTGGATAGATTGGTACATATGTTGTTTGCTCATTAGATGAGGATGATTGATCTCATGATCATTTGTGTGGAGATGCTAAAGCAAGTATGTAGGTGCTTATTGGAGAATAAGTATACTGAACGTGGCTCGCTAAGGAATATCTAATGGAGTTTTACTTACATGTCAATAGAAATTCCTGTAGTGATAGTAGTACAAGTGATCCTTGGACTTGAGATTATCATAGTATCTTGTGTATGATGAGTTACACTTTGACTTATTCCTTAAGACCCTTAGGGTATATCAAAGGGTATACCTGGGTATAATAAGTTATATATGGAGATAATGTATGATCAATAAAGAATCAACCGCTTCTAGTAAAAGAAGAGAAATGTCATATGCGATTCGATAAATGACAACCCAGTAGTCATTGGCCAAGGCAGAATGAAATTAGAAAGAAGTTTTTAATTTACATTATTTTGAGTTGTGCATTTAAGAGTCAAAATACATATAATTAAATAAAATAAGACTTGACAGTAATTTCATGTCTCATATTTAATTGGGACACTGTACGGTGGAAGGATTGAATTGTACGATAACTATTTACTCAAATGTTCTATTATAATTAATGTCGAAATCTATATTATCTTGAAAGTCGTTAATCATTAGGGAGACTTATCCCTATTTATTGTAGAATAAATATTATTTATTTAAATAAATTAATAGTTTAATTTATTTATTTAAATAAGATTAAAATTGTTCTAATTGATTTATTCACAACCGATTTAATATGGAGAACCTAAAGGGTCACACCATAAAAGAAAGAATAATTATTTAAGAAGCAAATGTCATAATTGTAATAATAAGTTAAGTATATTTAATTTAATCTATGATGATGGAATAAATTAAATAGCTTAATATTTATTATTTAATATTTTGAAAATATTAAATATAAATTAATAAGATGAGTCTTATTATTATTATTATTATTATTATTATTATTATTACTACTACTACTATTATTATTATTTAATACCTAAAGGAGTTTAGAAATTAATTAATAAAAGTACTCTCATATATCCTAATAAGATTAGGATGCTAATTAACTAAAAGAGTTTAATTAATTATTTGTAATAAAATTGGGAGCCTAATTAATTAAAGGAGTTTAATTATTTAAAATAAAATCTAATCCCTTAATTTTTAAGGAGGGTTGCCTACATCTAAAAATAAGAGAGGTCTTATTATGGGTGTGTGGTTGTGGTTGACTTTTTCATAACAGGCGTAATTCCAATAGTTGGGAGAGTATACCCTTTTCTATGAGAGATAGAAAAACTAGAGTTTTGCCAAATACCTTTCTTCTTGAATATTTTTTCTTCCTTGGTGGATCACCTCCAGAGGCCAAACATTTAGGTGGCTAACATTGATCAAACGAAGGAACCAAACCCGGTGGATTCAAGTTGAATGCGAAAAGGATTGGAGGTGAACTTGTACCTGAGGAAGCTCGAATCTTCAAGGGTATGATTCTTGTTCTTTATCTTTTTGTTTAATTAATAATTGTGTATAAAGAATGATCCGGGTATATGGTTTGTAAAAATTTTAAACTCTAATTTTCCACGTTTCTACTTATTTTGTGCAATTTGACTACGTTCATAAATATTACAAACCTAACAGTGTTATCAAAGCCAAACCTTTACTCGAATTATTAATTGTTTTAATTTGATATGTATATTGATATATGTTTAAAACAATTTAATTTGGCATAATTATTGTATAAAATTTTTTTTTTTTTAAAACCCTATTTTGGTTTCGGTGATTTGCGAGGCCTGATTTATGAAAAAACGTTATCCTGTTATTTCGCTAGTCATGTACCTGCAAGGTTACAGTGGTATGATTATTAGGTTACATGATATCTATATCTATATATAATATATTACTAATCATATAACCAGGATATTTATTGCAGGACCACGCAAATGATTTCGTGAATCACTTATATATATATATATATATATATATATATATATATATATATATATATATATATATAATATTCTTAATAATTTTTTAATTAAAATAAAAAGTTTATTTTAATCTTAAAATTAGATTTCATGCTAACTAATTAGAGTTAGAATTGAATTCCATAATAACTAATTGGAATTAAAATTGGATTCCATGTTTCCTTAAATAAATGAGTTTATTTAGATATGGAATAAGATTTTATATTATTCAAAATAAATGAGTTTATTTATGAATAGGAAAGAGAATCATTGTTTCCTTAAATAAAGGAGTTTATTTAGATATGGAATAAGATTTCATATTATTCAAAATAAAGAAGTTTATTTGTGAATAGGAGAGAATCCGTGTTTTCTTAAATAAATGAGTTTATTTAGATATGTAATAAGATTTCATATTATCCAAAACAAAAGAGTTTATTTTGACTTGGAATTGGATTCCATAATTAATTAAAATAAATGAGTTTATTTTGATTAAATAATTTGATTAAAATAAAATAGTTTATTTTATTCAAAATTGGATAAATTAAAATAAAAGAGGTTTATTTTGATTTAAATTTGGATTAAAATAAATAAGTTTATGTTGTTTAACTAAATTTGTCCATTAAATGATATCAATATATATATATATATATATATATATATATATATATATATATATATTGAATGTTTATTATTCATGAGATGAATGTTATTTATTAATGCATATGGTGATGTGTATGATAATAAATGAGATTGATTATGAACTATTGACCAATGTGATTGGATTTTATTTTAGTTGGATATTTAAATGTATGTGTTTTTATTAAATGGGGTCTGCGTACCTCGTCTTCTCTAATTTTTTCTTAATGTAAATTATAAATCCCTCCTATATACTTTCCCTTGACTGCTGATCAAGGTTTCTATTTATTTTAAATAGTTTTGTAATATGAATAGTTAGAATTAATTTTGAATAATTAGAGATCAAGAAGCAAGGAGCACTAGAAGACCCTTTTGTAATGGAGCCCGGGTTTAAATGTAATAGTTATATTTAAATATTAATTCTTGCACCCCTATGGTTTGACCTTTTGGTTCACTTGGTGGCTCTAGTGAACCAAACTAGAATAAAGTCCATAATCAATCCGGGTAAAATATAGTATTCTATATGTGCATGCTTATACTATATATATATTATGAAAACATGCTTCGCATGTTAATTAATATGACGCGTATTTTATATATATATGTGCATGCGCGCTAAACAAGATGAGACAAATTAATAACAAATCCCTCAAATATTTTATATTAAGTCCTAAGCGTTCAAAGATATTTGTAATATCAAACGTCGCCTTCAAGCATGGTAAAAAATAATAGAGTATCAATTAATTATTATAAGTTTGTTGTGTCACCATAAGGCTTATCTTAATTTTTTGAGATGTTAATTTTATCAAAGTTGATGCTTTTAAAGAAAATTGAACAATGTTGTTTTGTCATGTCACCCCAAGGACAATGTTTTTCTTTTTTGAATATATGGAAGTGCTAGGTTGGACTTAACTTAGATAATTTAGATTCGGATGTGCCACCACTTGATCAAAATAATCTAAGAGGCAAGATAAAATGTAACGCCCGAGAAAATCGTATTTTTATGAGAATTAAAATTTTATTTGATTATGTCAATTAAATGAATTTAATTGATTATTTATGTGAGTAAGCTATGTAAAGGTCGTTCTATGACCTGGAATGTACGGATGTGGTTAGTATTCTGGCTACGTGTTAGAACTAATTATTTTGAATTTTCGAGACGAAAATAAAAGTTTTTTGAGAAATTTTCGTAAAAATACTATTCATCCATTTCTGCTTGGAAATTAAGTTTGAAATTTCGAGAAACGCGTAATAATAGAATATAAAGACGAGATGGAATATTTAATAATATTTCACTTATGACAAATGAAGTTTTCGAATACGAACTTAAAACCTAAGGGTTGATAAAAGAGATTTCTAAAAGGGAAATGAAGTGCATATAATCATTTAGGTTATTATACGTATGAGATACTAGTATTATAATAGTTCGAATACGAGTATGGTATGAAGAATAGTACAATGTATATTACGAATATCGTATGAGTATTATACAAAGAGAATACATGAATTATACGTGTAGAATACGCTTCGAGTAATGGGTTTAGAGTTTATGACTTAGTATAATCCAATTGGGTTTGGATTATACCAAGCCCAAGTAATTGAGTAAGCAAGCCCATAGAATTATGAGTTTAAACCCAAGTCAAGGCCCAATATTAAGTTAAGACAAGTCAATCCAAGAAGTTAAACCGTCGGTCGAACCGGCGGGTCATGGGATGGGTAAAACCCATGGGGCAACCCATGGGGTGATCCAAGGAGGTGGGCCGGCCACTTGGTGGCCAAGTAAAGTGAACTACTTGATCACCAAGTATTTTACTTGGTGATAAAGTAGTGAATAGTAAGGAGGTGGGGGAGGATGATAATTTTGCCCCCATTTTGATTTCCTATAAATATAAAGCTTAAGTTGGACTATTTTTTATTTACAAACCTTGTCCAATACATATACTGAGAGAGAGAAAAGCTAGAATCAAGTAATCAAATTACTTCCAAGAAAAACATAAGACATTTATCAAGAACGCGAAGAACGACAAAGGTAATAGTTCATAAACATTAATCTTCATCTTTTTCGATTTCTTTCTCGTAGAGAATCGTAGATTGGTGGAGCATGTTTAGTGAGGAGGAATAAGAATGTCTATTAATGATCAAATCATAGATAAGTTATGACCAAATAAAAATCATAAGATTTACGTAAGTTAAAAAGCGTAGAAAGTGATAAACGTGAACTTTGTTATGAATGAAAGACTTGACAACTGTCATAGCTAGGGTATGTGCATATTATTTGGTTAGGATGTAGATGATGAATCAATGGAGTGTTCCATTTGATTTGGCTTATAGAACACGAGTAATGAAGTTATGGAGAATTTTACGAAAATAGACGTTAAACGTCAAAATCGTAGAAATCTCGGATTAAGGGTCAAAAGTTGTCGTGTGACTTGAAAACTTTGGTTTCAATGCCAGCACGTGTGATAAGGTACTTAAGAGTCGTAGACGCAAGAATCGTCGAATTCTAACTTATAACGAAGAAAACGACTATTAAACGCTCGAAAACGATAAACGAACGCTCAAAATGAACCAAAAGATGAATTCTGAGTTAACAGATTCGAAAATGTAAAATACTTATATGAACACCTAGAGTATGTAATTTGTGAGTTGTGGGCTTTTGAATGAGCCAATTCGGATGTAAAACGAATAATTTATGAAGCCGGGAGTTTCGTTAGAAAAGCAAACTGTCATGACCAACTGGTGCACAGGGGAGGCGCCGTAGAGCCAAACCAAGCACAGAAGATCCGCGTCGCAGCGCTGGATCCAGCCTTGTCTCCTGTTAGCTGGCGCCGCAGCACCTAGTTTATACTAGGGATGCCGCACCGCAGCGCCGGCAGTATAAATTGGTAGACCAAGTATGGTTTGTAATCCATTTGAATGTAGACCGAAGGTAAGACGATGAAGGTACTTAATATACACAATAAGATTGACTTTAAATCACTTATAAAGTGATAACATTAGAAGAATAGATATGGTTTAATAAAAATTAAAACGAAGAACGCAAGAACATAATAAGTACACCGTGAATGATGTTCAACGTTGGTATTTCACCAATGATGACCGAGTGTAGGTTAATGACATAAGAATGTTAACGAGCCGTAACGAAGCATAGAAAGTTGAATTGACTTTATTAATGAAATAAATTCAAGTAAGACTTAGAAGAGAAAGAAGTTGGTTAAAACCATAAAGTTAGTTTGTTTGATAACTAATTACAGTGTGCTATGTTAATATATCATGTAGATCCTGTAGAGACTGAGAATTGATTGAGTATTATATTCGAAGACGCTCGAAGGCAAGTCTTTCTTAACGCTTGTCTAACCTCCGTGTTAGCCAAGTCCTCTATGATTCGTGTTCTGGAATGCATGAATGATTTTGAAAGAGTCGATGCCTATTTTAACTCGGCTAGACTAGTATTGAAGAGTTGATTGATTTGTTTACAAGTCTTTCGATATAGAACTATTAACGCAATCCCATGCCAAGTATTTGGTACAGATGAGAAGGTAAGTTTGTCTATGAACAAACAAAAGTATTTTCATCGATTATTCGATGGGCACACGAGGTTGCCAAAAGTTAAACGTAAATACGTTTAACGGAAGAGTGTTGATCAACATAAAGTACAATAGGCTTATCACCTAGAAGTGCCCGTAAGTAAAGCCAGAAGGATGGCCTTAGTGCCGGATGTCCTTTTCAAGTATGAAAACGGAAAGAGTATGTTCATGGTCTTTCTACCGGTTTAGAATTCCTAAGCTATTATATATACTTTGGAATCATTGTTATGAAATGAGAAGTACTAGTCAAATGATTTATAGTGCTTTATAGCTATTTGTTTAGATATGAAAGATAATCATATAGCTGGTCAAACTTCAACACAAAATCTACTAAAAAAATTCTTGGTTTGTGTTCTTCAGCGTTTTCGGTCAATGGGTTTTGACCATGAATAACTCCCGATCTACAACAGATATGAACTTTATTCTTTTTGCATATTAACGACCACATATCCGACTACATATAACAACTTTTAAACAACAAAAATCATGATCAAGAAAAGATTTATAAGCTCTGACATTTGCCAAATAATATTTTCTGAACACTCAGAATATTTTCGGGGTTTGAAGAACAGCCGGTCAATGCCGGTCAACCCACTTTGACCTTAAATAACTTTTGATCCACAATAGATATGGACCTGATTTGTTTTGAAGATTAAAGACTACATAACAAGCTACACATATCAACTTTTAGAACACAAAACACATTAAAGATCACAGAGATATAAGGCTTGACATTTGCCAAAAAATCACAGAAAATAAAAATTCTAGATTTTGAAAATCTTCAAATCCGAGCTTCTAAATGTTATGGATCCAACATCTAACAACCCAGATCATCATTAGACACTATAATAAACATGTTCTAACATTTAAACATAACATCTAACACCAAAAATTTAAAAAAAAATCAAGCTAGAGTTTATACCTTTTCTAAGCTTTGATTCTTGATTCTAGGCTACTGATTTGCTATGGGATTTCATGGGGCTGTGTTTAGGACTGATATAGAAAGATATTTTCGGAGGTTTGGTCTAGAGAGAATGGCTAAGTGATTGTTGCACAATTTTAGAATAAATGTGCATTTCCTCTCTCTTTAAATTATACAAATCATGCATACAATGATGTGTGATGGCTGAATTATTTGTGGGTAATGTTATAGTGTCATGATAGATTCTAAAAGATGGTGAATGGCTGGCATTTGTGAAGATTCTAGCAACAATGCAACTAATAATGCACTAATAATACACTAATGGGACAAAAAGGGCATTTTGGTAATTTTACTTAAAATTTCAAGGGCATTCTTGTACAAGGTGATTAAATCTAGGATTTATTCACTAGATTGAAAATCTTACAATTTCCCAAATAATTTATAGGGTTTGGACAATTTAAAATTTAAAGTGTAATACAATTTTAATTTAAAACATACTAATTAAATTAGGGTTTTTAATAGAAACTAGGGTTTTTAAATTAGGGTTCCTAAATATTATTAGGGTTCCCAAATTAATTAGGGTTTCCTAATTATCTTTATAATTCACAAAATAATAATTAGGGTTTCTAAAATTTGCAATTAGGGTTTTCAAATAAATAATTAGGGTTTTTTCCTAATTATCAGCATAAAACAATAATTAGGGTTTCTTCTAATTACAGAAATTCTAATACGCAGAAGATTTCATATAACACAATTACTACTCAGTCTTAACTCATAATTGAGTTTAACAATTAGGATTTCACAACATAATATTAGGTTATGACCCAATTTACCACAATTGACCAACATTAATAGTCTACAGATATACAGTATATATTTAAGCACTGAAAATTAAAATATAATTAATATTACATTATTATTCTCATTAATGGATAAAAATCCAAGTTTAGGATTTGGATTCCATATCTGACTTATCCTTCGTACAAAACATCAATAATCAAGTTAAAATAATTAACTTAAATATTCTGAACAAATTCATATAATAACATATTTATTATTATATTTCTAATTGTCACTTCATATATTATTTAAATAATATATAAATTATATTTTTATGGAAAATAAATAATAAAAACATTTCTGCTTACAGAAATTAATTACCATAAGAATATAATTTGTAGTAATTAATAATTCTAAAATTATTTCTCATTTTTCAAGTAATAAATATATTCGCATTTAACATCACAATACTTGACACTTATTCTCATTGTAAAAAAAAATTTTATATGCAAAATTTCTTATCTATTTATATAAAAAATATCGGGTTATTACATTCACCCTCCCTTATAAGGATTCCGTCCCCGGAATCACCGTTTTAAAACTCATATATACAAGGGTACATAGCATATATAATCATTGCAAGTAGACCTCGATCATAATTGATCGAACTGATCTTTTACTATTCAGCATAACGCTTGTCTACCTGATTAAATAGAAGTTTGATTTCTAAAAGGACTCAAATTCTTCATTCAAAATTTCTTTATAAATTAATTTACTATATATATAAGAAAATCATATAAGATATATAAGTTATTCGAATAACACCTGGAGTTCCATTTCCAGCTGCCACAGTATCCTGGATCGTCATGTTGAAGACCCTCGGAGTTGCTTTTTTTGGGTTATTGGTTGAGGTCGGTCCTGTGATTGCTAAAGTCTCACTGCCTTTCCCCGTGGTTACATTTCCTGCCTCCATTCTCCTCTTTGGACAATCCTTCACCTTATGTTCAGTCGATCCACATATAAAACACCCACTGTTCATCCTTGGGTTGGGGCAGTTGAGAGAGATATGACCCTCCTGCCCGCACTTGTAACATACAAACTTACCCTTCAGGCACTCACTAGAGTGATTCTTCCCGCAATTCTTGCACTGCACTACCTGCTTCTTCACATCTTCCTGTTTCACCTGAACATTCCTAGAAAAATTTTCCTTTCTTTTCTCACCCCTATTTCCACTATTTCCTTCCACCTTCAAATATCCTTCTGCCTTGCTTCTGTTCTTTTTCTCCTTGTTGTAAAGGCTCATGGCATCACTCCCCTCCTCAGCTATGATAGCCTTCTCCATGAGTGCTGTAAAAGTATTGATTTGCAATACTGGCACCTTATTGTAGAGCCAGGGTTTTAAGCCCAGCTCAAACCTCCTTGCCTTTCTAGCCTCCATATCAACTTGATGTGGAGCAAACCTAGCCAACTCATTAAACTTTGCGACATACTCCGCAACAGTCATGTTCTCCTGCTTTAAATCTAGAAATTTCACCTCCATCCTAGCTTGCATACTAGCTGAGAGATAGTTTTCGAAAAATAAAGTCTTAAACCTATCCCAAGTAACTACTCCTTCTCCTGCCCTAGTTTTATTTGCCTCCCACCAAAAGTTGGCTTCCCCTTTCATCATATAAGTGGCAAAAGCAGTCTTTTGCCCCTCATCTACCCTAGCAATTACGAACGCCTTTTCTATTTCATTAACCCATGTCTGGGCTTCAATAGGGTCAGCTGATCCTCTGAATTCTGGTGGTCCTACTGCTTTGAAGTCTTTAAATTTTGCCAAGCGATTATCTGGCTGGTTTCCTGCGGCTGGTATTCCCTGCTGCATAGCCTGAGCTACTATGTTTGCAAAGTTTTGCATCGAGTCTTGTTGTTGTCCCTCAGTGTTGTTGAGAGATTCTTCTACCCTTTGGTTTCGAGTTTGACGTCTTGGCGGCATTATCTGGTTAAGTAAAACCATAAATTATACTTTATTAACTTACATTCTAAACCTTATTGCATAAGATTAATATATTAAACTTATTTTATTTCTCAAACTTAGATTCATATTCATTCATCGAATATTTTACATAGTATAGCACATACTACTTTACACACCAGCTATCCCTTTGTGACTACAAAAGTCGGGATTTACAACATTGACCAACACAAAACTCGAAAATATTTTATTACACAAACATACTTATCACACATATTACCTTAAACATACCTACACAATAGAACTTATACTACCTATTTACTAAGCCTCTCTCTCGGATAATCTTTTGATCGATGACCTTCCATCCCACAAACAAAACGTACGCCTAGATTAAAGTCGGGACAGTGATGAGAGGTATGTCCCTCATGTCTGCAATTGTAACATATCTTTTTCCCTTTCTTCTTATCAGGTTTTCCTAAATCATGGTCTTCTATCTTTCTTTTTCCCTTATCTCTCGGAGCTGCACACGATGTGTTGCTTGAGGCTCCTGTCTGATCAATTTGGATTTTAAGCTTATCCTGCTCTTCCATTGTTTCTATTAACGCCTGACGCAGTTGAATATTCAGCAGCTTTTCTATTTCCCACAACTTTTTCAAAGAAGAAACCATGTTCCTCAAATCCTGCACCTCCGTTGATGCTTGATCAGCTTCAACTTTAGTGTCCGAATCACTATCTGTCAGTTCCACCATTTCCGAATCTTGTACTACATTTTCCACAATAACTACCTCGTCCGAGTTGGTTTCATTGTGAGCCTTTATTTCAGCTATTGGCTTTTGATATTAGCTCGGGTGTATGGATCTGATTCTTCTTCAAGTTATAAGCCCATAACAATCCTTTCCCACCAGACATCTACACACATAAATTATCCTGATTAGCATATAGTATATACACACATCAAACAATAGTTTTATAAGAGTTATCTTTTATTTTGTTCAACGATGAATTTATTCAATTCATCACCTTTTAAAACTCTATATGAGTTATTTGTATTTTCAACGTTTCCCCTTGTCCTAAGGTTATAGCCTAAGGTTGATCCCACCTAAGGTTTCTAACCCTAAAGCTCTGATACCAACCTGTGACACTCATGGTGCTTCCAACCATAGCACCTCACAAGGGTACCTATCAACTTGCCATCAACTGGCTTGGCGTCCCCTACGGAGAGTCTGGCTTCGGTGCATTCCACACAAGGAAGTCACCAGCGAGAGGCTCGGGGCTCTTTGCAAATTCATGCTTATAGCTCTGATACCAACCCTGTGACGCCCCCAAATCTGGGTACTTGAAACCCGAACTCGGTGCTTCACGATACCATTTCTATGAGCGAAATTCTACGAATAATAATAACAATAATATGAATAACAACTTAATTTACATAATTATCAGAGTTTATCTCCCCAGGTACGAGACCTTAAAGTACATTCCATACAATACATGATATTATTTATATATATATCATTGTCTTAATAATATAAACTATTACAACAACTACCACAAATCTTATTCAGTTAGCTTTCCTTTTCCTTTGTTTCTGCACAAGCTTTCTGTTCTTCAAACTTAACTGAAAACATTTAAATTAAGTAAGAATGATGTGACGCCCCCAAATTCGGGTATCTTCCAACCCGACAGATGGTGCTCCACTATACTAACATCCATACCATCATTCCATTGAAATACAACAAAATGAGAGTAAGTACTATATTCTTATTAAAATCAAAGTATAATCCTTCCCAGGTTCATAAACCGGTTACATCGTTCATTGTTCATAAGGTATAATACATACAAACTTACTAAACTATTACACAATGCCTAAGCATCCATCTTAGCTTTGCCCATATCTTTCTTGGCATTCTCCGTACGTTCACCTTTAACTGCAGTTATATAATTCACGCAAGAAGTGAGCAAGACAACTCAGCAAGTTTAATCAAGGATAACAGGAATACCACATTCGTGAATTATATAACAATTCCAACATAACTGAACAATAGTTATGAAGTATTATGAATCAATACTACCATAACAGTATATAACATCAATTCCCAATGTATAGAATAGATTAGGAATTCTGAAACGGTCGATTAGACCATGAACAGTAAATTTCAGTTTTCATACTTGAAAAGGAGTCCACAGCACTAAGGTCGTTCATCCGTATAACTTACGAGCACTTCTAGGTGATCATCCTATAGTACTCTATGTTGATCAACACTACATTCATTAAACGTATTTACGTTTAATATTGTTGGCAAACTCGCGTGCCCATCGAAATATCGATGAAAAATACTTTTGTTTGTTCATAGACAAACCTTACCTTCACATCCGTACCACTTAGTTGGCATAGGATAGTGTTAACATTTCTATATAGAATGATATGAAAAATCATCAATCTATATCTTACGAATAGTCTAGCCGAGTTAAAATCTGGCATCGACCCTTTCTTTTAAAACAAAGCTTGCAATTCAGTTCAATGAATCACATAAAACTTGGCTAACTTAGAAGTTAGACAAGCATTAGGAAAACTTGCCTTTCAGCGTCTTCAAATAACTTACTCAACTAACCACAGCCTTTACAGAATCTACATGATATATTCACATAGCACACCGTAATTAGCTATCAAACAACTATTCACATTATTCCTACAAGCTTCTTTCTCTTCTATGTCTTTGTTAACATAATATCTTTATTAGAGTCAACATGACTTATTACCCTTCGTCCCGGTTTATCTCTCTATGGACGTTTTATTAACCGGACTCAACTTCATTAATAAAGTATAACTTCGTTCATTTTACATATCTTGTTTACTTACATTAGACTCCTAAGTTTTATACCATATATCTTAATATAGGTAGTATAGGATTAGTCTTTATACATTCATTGAGTATATAAACTCAACTCCGATTGATCCCTAACCAACTAAAGTCTAAAGCATAACTTGGTCAACTTTTTCTTACTGTCAGCGCTGCGGCGTGGCACCCCTTGCATAACATTGGCGCTGGGGCGCGAGTTTACAAAGTGCTCGGCCGAGTCTGGCGCTGTGGCGCCACCATTTTGTACTGGTTTTGGTGCTGCGGCGCCGAGTCTGTGCATCAGTTGACAAACCAGTTTTGGTTTTCTAACGAAACTCCCGGCTTCCTAATTTGTTCGTTTTACATCTGAATTGACCCATTCGAATTCGTACAGGTCAGGAATTACATCCTTTACGCGTTCATATAAGAATTCAACATTTTCGAATCCGTTAACTCATAATTCATTATTGAGTTCATTTTATATACGTTCGTAACCGTTAATGAGCGTTCAATGCTTGTTTTCTTTGTTCTAAGTCGAAATCTGACGATTCTCTAACCCACAACTCTTAAACACCCTATCTCACGTGTTGACATTGAAAACCAACGTTTTCAAGTCTCACAGCAACTTTTGACTATAATTCCGGGATTTCTACGCTTTCGACGTTTAACGTCTATTTTCGTAAAATTCGCCATAACTTCATTACTAATGTTCTCTAAGCCAAATCACATGGAATACTCCATGGATTTCATATCTACATCCTAACCAAGCAAGATGCAATTACTAACAGATTGATAGAGTCTAATCGTTTATAAACGATCAATCTCAACTATCCATATTTTCATGGTTCAAAACTATTTCAAACCTTATTATTTTTATAACCTCATGACTTATAGAGATTGAATCTATGGTAAGTCATCTTTAATCCCTCATACAAGGCGTATACCATCCCTCTATGATTCTCCAATACAAAAGACAAATCAAAAAGAGATGGAGATGAAAGATAAGGATTATACCTTAAGAACTCTTGGATATCTCTTGGAAGAATATAAGTTTAAAGCTTCCAAGTGTATGTTTTTGCAAGTATATTTCTCTTTTCTCTCTCAAATAATCTAAGTTGAGTCTTGGTAAAAACATCAAATGAATCAACCTAGCTTCCTATTTATAGAATTTAGAATGGAGGGCAATTTAGACATTAAATCCCACCTCCTTACTATTCATGTGTGGTCACCAAGTAAGATACTTGGTGACCAAGCCTTATGCTTGGCTTGCACACCAAGGTGGCCGGCCCACCTCCCCTCTTGTGACCTCCCATGGGTTGCCCCATGGGTTTTACCCATTGGGTGACCCACCGGTTTGACCCACGGTTCAGTTTTAATGAATTGGGCTTAACTAATTAAACATTGGGCCTTGAATTGGACTTAACCCATCATCTCATTGGGCTAAGTCATTAAACTAATTGGGCTACTCATAATCCAATACAAATGAATTACTCATTGATACATTAGATTAATCCTATGATACGCATCGTATTCTACACGTACGATTCACGTATTCCTTTCGTATACCATAAGTACAATAATCGTATTGTACCTCGTATTTACTCAACGTATTATAGATAGGTACTAACTAGCACCACCAATTGTATAACACTTGAATAAAACCTAACGCCATTCCTTCTACGCATATTATTTCCTTCTCGGAAATCAATATACTCAATCCTTAGGTTTTAAGTCCGCAGGCGAAAACTTCGTTTTTGCCATAAATGAAATATTATCAGATATTCCATCTCATCACGATATTCTATCATTACGCGTTTCTCGGAATTTCAAAATAATTCCTCGAACAGAAACGGATGAATAGTATTTTTATGGAAACTTCTCACAAAACAATTATTATCGTCTTGAAAATTCCAAACAACTATTTCTACCACGTAGCCAGAATACTAACCACGTTAGCACATTCTAGGTTATAGAATGACCTTCACATAGTTTACTTCACAAAGAATTCAATTAAATTCATTTAATTCACATAATCAAATAAAAATTTAATTGTAATAAAAATACGATTTTCTCGGGCGTTACATTCTCTCCCCCTTATAAGGATTCTGTCCCCAGAATCTTAGCTTATAATTACATAAACAAATGAGGAAAATCTTCCTTCATTTTACTTTCGAGCTCCCACGTTGCTTATTCAACATTGTGGTTTCTCCATAACACCTTCACTGAAGGTATGACCTTATTTCTTAAAACTTGTTCCTTCCTATCAATAATTTGAATCGGAAGTTCCTCATAGGACAAGTCCTTCTCTAACTGAATAGATTCATACTCTATCACGTGTTTATAGTCCGATTTATAAGGACGCAACACTGACACATGAAACACATTATGAACGTGTTCCATCTCTGGAGGTAAGGCTACTACGTAAGCTACCTCCCCTATCCTTTTTAAAATCTCAAAAGGTCATACAAACCTTGGACTTAACTTCCCTTTCTTTCCAAAACGTATTTTCCCCTTCCAAGGTGATATTTCAGAAAAACAAAAGATCCTACATCGAATTCTCTATTCTCTCTGTGAGGATCTGTATACTTCCTCTACCGGTCTTGAGCCGCAACTAATCGAGCACGTATTAATTCTACCATGCCCGCCGTCTGCTGAACCATCTCTGGTCCCAACATCTGACGTTCACCCACCTCATCCCAACACAATGGAGTTTGGCACTTCCTACCATACAACGCTTCTCAAGGCGGCATGCCTATACTAGCGTGAAAACTATTGTTGTACAAAAATTCTACTAATGGTAGAAATTCGTCCCAACTCCCTTTGAAATCCATAACGCAAGATCTTAATATATCTTCAAGCGTTTGAATTGTCCGCTCAATCTGACCATCCGTCTGAGGATGATACGCCGTACTCAATCTTAACTGCGTTCCCATTTTCTCTTGCAAACTTCTCCAAAAGTTTGATGTGAATCATGGATCACGATCTGACATAATCGACACAGGCACTCCATGTCTGGAAATAATTTCCTTGACATATAGCTTAGCTAACTGATCTAAGTTATACCTAATTCCTATTGGTAGAAAATGAGCCGATTTCGTTAATCGATCCACTATCACCCAAATAGCATTGTATCCTTTTCTTGTTGTTGGAAGTCCCACCACAAAGTCCATCGTGATGTGCTCCCACTTCCACTCTAGAATTTCTAACGGTTGTAACAACCCGCTCGGTCGTTGATGTTCAGCCTTAACTTTTTGACAAGTTAAGCACTTACTAACATATTCTGCTATCTCCCTCTTCATATTCGGCCAACAAAAGTTCCGACGAAGGTCTTGATACATCTTCGTACTACCGGGATGTATCGAGTACCTCGAACTATGGGCCTCCATCATAATTTCTTCTTTTAATTCGGGATCATTAGGAATCCAAATTCTTCCCTTAAAACGAAGTAATCCCTCCTTATCGAGGTTATACTCAGTTTTTTCTTCGTTTTCTATCTTATTCAGCATCTGCTTGCACCCCTCATTGCTCAGTTGTACTCTCCTAACCCACTCCACTATGGTAGGTTGGGTTTCCATGGAAAATAACAATTCTACCGATTCCCCCGGTAACTTAACTTCTAGTTCCATTTTTGCCATCGCTGTTACCAACTCATTCTGAGTTGTTAACATTGATAATTTCTCTCTACCCTTTCTACTTAGCGCATCCGCTACTACATTTGCTTTTCCCGGGAGATATAAAATATCACAGTCATAATCTTTTATTAACTCCAACCACCTTCTCTGTCTCATGTTCAACTCCTTCTGTGTGAAGATATATTTCAGACTTTTGTGGTCCGTGTATATCTCATATTTCTCACCACAAAGATAATGTCTCCATATCTTTAGGGTAAAAACTACAGCTGCCAATTCCAGGTCATGAGTAGGATAAACCTTCTCATAATCCTTCAATTGGCGTGATGCATACGCAATGACCTTGCCATGCTCCATGAGCACGCAACCCAATCCTTTATTCGAAGCATCACTATACACAACAAAATTCTCGGTATCGTCTGGTAAGGACAATACCGGTGCCTCACTTAATCTCTTCTTCAATTCCTAAAAACTGTTCTCACATTTTTCAGTCCACACATACTTCACTGACTTTCTTGTCAGATTGGTTAACGGAGTAGCTAATTTAGAAAAATCTGGAATGAACCTTCTATAGTATCCTGCTAACCCCGGAAAACTCCGAATCTCAGTCGGCGTCTTCGGTTGCTCCCATTCGTTTATTGCTTCTACTTTGGCCGGATCTACGGAAATGCCATCCTTATCAATAACATGTCCTAGAAACTGCACTCTCTCAAGCCAAAATTCACACTTTGTGAATTTCGCATACAACTTCTCCTTCCTTAGTGTTTCCAACACTATTCTTAAATGTTCCATATGATCTTCTAGCGTCTTTGAATAGACTAAAATATCATCAATGAACACTACGACAAACTTGTCCAAATATTGTTTGAACACTCTGTTCATCATATCCATAAATGTAGCTGGCGCATTACTCAACCCAAACGACATTACCAGAAACTCGTAGTGACCATAACGAGTTCTGAATGCGGTCTTAGGTATATCTTCCTTCCTCACCTTTAACTGATGATACCCCGTGCGTAAATCTATTTTAGAAAAATACTTTGCCCCTTTCAACTGATCAAATAGATCATCGATCCTGGGCAAAGGGTACCTATTCTTAATCGTTAATTTGTTCAACTCTCGATAGTCGATACAAAGTCTTAACGACCCGTCCTTCTTCTTTACAAACAACACCAGTGCTCCCCAAGGAGACACGCTTGGTTGAATGTACTTCCTATCTAATGGTTCTTGTAATTGAACCATTAACTCCTTCATTTCAACTGGTGCCATTCGATATGGTGCCCTTGAAACTGGTGTCGTTCCCGGTAACAAATCAATTACAAATTCTACCTCCCTATCCGGTGGAATACCCGATAATTCCTCCGGAAATACATCCACGAACTCTTGCATAACTGGTATCTGATTCAAGGATGTCCCCAGTCTTTGGGTATCCACCACATGGCATAGATAACCTACACACCCTTTTCTTAACATCTTCCTAGCTTGTGTCATAGACAGACAACAAGAGCGTCTCAGTGAATTACTACCGAAAAATACTACCTTGGTTTTCTTTGAAAGCCGAAGGTTTACACTTTTCCTATGGCAATCTATAATTGCCTCATGGTTCACCAACCAATCCATACCAAGAATTACATCAAATTCTTTTAGCCTTATCGGTACCAAATCTACCGATAACTTATTTCCCCTAATTTCTACGCAACAGTTCTTATGAATATGTTCAATGGGCATTATCTCTTCGTTTGCTACCTTAACGTCTAAAGGTGTAGGTAACTTCTCAAGGATTAACCCTAATCGTTTAGCAAATTCACATGCTATAAAAGAACAAGTGGCACCCGAGTCAAATAGCACATAAGCATTTATCTCATTGACCGGAATGATATCTGCTACCACATCTATTGATGCAACTGTATCTTGAACAGTCATATTAAACGTATGAGCCGAGGGTCTACCCACTAATGGTGTTGGTCCAGTAATGGCTAATTTACCACTACCAGAACTCTTATTCCCCTCTAAACCCTTCGTTGGGCAATTTCTTGCCATGTGGTCATTTGACCCACAGACAAAACACCCCTGATTCTTCTTAGGGTTAGGACAATTGGGTGACAAATGCCCCTCCTGCCCACAGTTGTAGCATATTGCTTTCCCCTTTAAACAGACTCCAATGTGAGATTTTCTGCATGTCTTACATGCTTCTGTTCTCCTTTTGGGATCTCCCTGTTTTACCTTGGTATTCCTGAGATTAAAACCCTTCCTCTTTAGCAAGTTGCCGCTTCCGCTGGCAACTTCAGCCTTATTACTTCCTTCTATCTTACTCTTAATCTTCCGCTCTTTGTGGTACTGAGACAAGGCCTCACCACCACCTTCAGCAATTATCGCCTTTTCCAGAATGGTCCCATAGGAAGCACTCTGGAAAACCAATATTCTACTATAGAGCCAAGGTTTTAAGCCCTGCTCAAATCTGCGCGCCTTCGTTTCCTCCGTATCCACCTGATGTGGAGCAAATCTCGCCAACTCATTAAATTTGGCAGCATATTGGGGATCAGTCATATCCCCCTGTTTAAGTTCTAGGAACTTAATTTCCATCCTATCCTGCATGCTAGTAGGGAAATAGTTCTCGAAGAAAACCTTCTTAAACTATTCCCACGCAACAGCCTCTGTCCTAGCCCCACCCTGGTGAGCTTCCCACCAGTAGTTGGCTTCTCCCTTCATCATGTAAGTCGCAAAAGAAGTCTTTTGCGCCTCACCTACGTTGGTTATCACAAACGCCTTTTCAATTTCCCTAATCCATGTTTGGGCTTCTACTGGATCCGTCGTTCCTCGGAACTCGGGAGGACCCACACTTTTAATTTCCTTAAAGGTAGTTGTTCTTACTACCCCAGGAGCTACAGGAATCCCACCCCCCCCCCACTTGGTTAAATGCAGCCGTTAATAAATTAACGAACTCTTGCATAGGGTTGTTAGGACCCCCTTGATTTTTATTATGAGACTCGGCCTCTTGGTTCCATTGTCTCCTTCTTGGCGGCATAGTTCTGATTAAATAAATAAAGTTTTGTTATTATATATTTAATTACTCGGTTATCATTTTAAATTAACAATAATCATTCATACCACACAAGCATGTTAAATAAAAACGTCATTATATTAAAATGCTTTCATAATCAAAACTATTTACATCATGTTCCCTTAGCCAAAAGCTATCACATACTATCCCGCGATTGCCTTCTACAAAAGTTGGGATTTACAAAAAGACTACCCTTAGTTATACAAAAGAGGGTTTTATGTCACTACTTATATACAAAAAGTTCTAGCGACCTGCTAACACTGTCGAACGGCATTTTCATATTTCTGATTTGCCAGAATCGACACTATATCTCGACTTATGGTATGTCGAGTCTGCCCAGACTCAATAGAATAACAAGCAATTTTTAGCTTGAAATCCTCATGAGCGCATTCATGAATGTATGACATCCTAGCTATTTTCTGATATTTCTCAACCAGTTTCTGTTTTAGCTCGAGGACCTCATCCTTATAGCTATGAGCCTTATCAGTCATAAGCACTTTTTCATCGTGCTCCGACTCAAAGTCTGCCTCTGCAGATTCTTTCGCCTCATATAGGGCAGTTATCTCCTCAATTTGTGCCTCTACCTAAGTACATAGGTGCACATTCCTATCCAACACCGCTAGATACAGTGCTCTAGTTGCATCCAAAGATGCTGGCTCCAGAGTAGGTAACACCGTGTTAATCGATGTCACCTCCATTTCCTCCTCCACATCTAATATCTCCTTAAGGTATGATGCTAATCCCATAGTCTCCTCAGAGTATTCCTCCTCAGAGATGTACTCCTCAATGTCTGAGTCTTCTAGTACAACTATCGGTACCTCCATCACTGGCATTGGTACTACCTCAACTTGGTTAACTGAGTCCTCACTTATCATTTCCACGTTTCTAAACATCAAGCTATCGGTTGACATCTACAAACACATAACACGTTGATTAGTACATAATACACAATATTATAAGCACAAATCACATTTAATATCTTTAAGATTAATTTTCATCTTTTAATTCTTTCGATACTGAGTTATCTCAATATCTTCTTAATTCAATAGACTTGAATTTCATTTCTCGGACTTTACCTTCCTTACAAGGTTATTAGCCTAAGGTTTTTCCCCCCTTAAGTTTTATAACCTAAGGCTCTGATACCAACCTGTGATGCCCCCAAATTCGGGTATCTTCCAACCCGACAGATGGTGCTCCACTATACTAACATCCATACCATCATTCCATTGAAATACAACAAAATGAGAGTAAGTACTATATTCTTATTAAAATAAAAGTATAATCCTTCCCAGGTTCATAAACCGGTTACATCGTTCATTGTTCATAAGGTATAATACATACAAACTTACTAAACTATTACACAATGCATAAGCATCCATCTTAGCTTTGCCCTTATCTTTCTTGGCATTCTCCGTACGTTCACCTTTAACTGCAGTTATATAATTCACGCAAGAAGTGAGCATGACAGCTCAACAAGTTTAATCAAGGATAACAAGAATACCATATTCGTGAATTATATAACAATTCTAACATAACTGAACAATAGTTATGAAGTATTATGAATCAATACTTCCATAACAGTATATAACATCAATTCCCAACGTATAGAATAGATTTGGAATTCTGAACCGATCGATTAGACCATGAACAGTAAATTTCAGTTTTCATACTTGAAAAGGAGTCCACAGCACTAAGGTCGTTCATCCGTGTAACTTACAAGCACTTCTAGGTGATCAACCTATAGTACTCTATGTTGATCAACACTACATTTATTAAACGTATTTACGTTTAATATTTTTGGCAAACTCCCATGCCCATCGAAATATCGATGAAAAATACTTTTGTTTGTTTATAGACAAACCTTACCTTCACATCCGTACCACTTAGTTGGCATAGGATAGTGTTAACATTTCTATATAGAATGATATGGAAAATCATCAATCTATATCTTACGAATAGTCTAGCCGAGTTAAAATCTGGCATCGACCCTTTCTTTTAAAACAAAGCTTGCAATTCAGTTCAATGAATCACATAAAACTTGGCTAACTTAGAAGTTAGACAAGCATTAGGAAAACTTGCCTTTCAGGGTCTTCAAATAACTTACTCAACTAACCACAGCCTTTACAGAATCTACATGATATATTCACATAGCACACCGTAATTAGCTATCAAACAACTATTCACATTATTCCTACAAGCTTCTTTCTCTTCTATGTCTTTGTTAACATAATATCTTTATTAGAGTCAACATGACTTATTACCCTTCGTCCCGGTTTATCTCTCTATGGACGTTTTATTAACCGGACTCAACTTCATTAATAAAGTATAACTTCGTTCATTTTACATATCTTGTTTACTTACATTAGACTCCTAAGTTTTATACCATATATCTTAATATAGGTAGTATAGGATTAGTCTTTATACATTCATTGAGTATATAAACTCAACTCCGATTGATCCCTAACCAACTAAAGTCTAAAGCATAACTTGGTCAACTTTTTCTTACTGTCGGCGCTGCGGCGTGGCACCCCTTGCATAACATTGGCGTTGGGGCGCGAGTTTACAGAGTGCTCGGCCGAGTCTGGCGTTGCAGCGCCACCATTTTGTACTGGTTTTGGCGCTGCGGCGCCGAGTCTGTGCATCAGTTGACAAACCAGTTTTTGTTTTCTAACGAAACTCCCGGCTTCCTAATTTGTTCGTTTTACATCCGAATTGACCCATTCAAATTCCTACAGGTCAGGAATTACATCCTTTACGCGTTCATATAAGAATTCAACACTTTCGAATCTGTTAACTCATAATTCACTATTGAGTTCATTTTATATACGTTCGTAACCGTTAATGAGCGTTCAATGCTTGTTTTCTTCGTTCTAAGTCGGAATCCGATGATTCTCGAACCCACAACTCTTAAACACCCTATCTCACTTGTTGACATTGAAAACCAACGTTTCCAAGTCTCACGGCAACTTTCGACTATAATTCTGGGATTTCTACGCTTTCGATGTTTAACGTCTATTTTCGTAAAATTCGCCATAACTTCATTACTAATGTTCTCTAAGCCAAATCACATGGAATACTCAATGGATTTCATATCTACATCCTAACCAAGCAAGATGCAGTTACTAACGAATTGATAGAGTCCAATCATTTATAAACGATCAATCTCAACTATCCATATTTTTATGGTTCAAAACTATTTCAAACCTTATTATTTTTATAACCTCATGACTTATAGAGATTGAATCTATGGTAAGTCATCTTTAATCCCTCATACAAGGCGTATACCATCCCTCTATGATTCTCCAATACAAAAGACAAATCAAAAAGAGATGGAGATGAAAGATAAGGATTATACCTTAAGAACTCTTAGAAATCTCTTGGAAGAATATAAGTTTAAAGCTTCCAAGTGTATGTTTTTGCAAGTATAGCTCTCTTTTCTCTCTCAAATAATATAAGTTGAGTCTTGGGAAAAACCTCAAATGAATCAACCTAGCTTCCTATTTATAGAATTTAGAATGGAGGGTAATTTAGACATTAAATCCCACCTCCTTACTATTCATGTGTGGTCACCAAGTAAGATACTTGGTGACCAAGGCTTATGCTTGGCTTGCACACCAAGGTGGCCGGCCCACCTCCCCTCTTGTGACCTCCCACGGGTTGCCGCATGGGTTTTATCCATTGGGTGACCCACCGGTTCGACCCACGGTTCGGTTTTAATGAATTGGGCTTAACTAATTAAACATTGGGTCTTGACTTGGACTTAACCCATCATCTCATTGGGCTTAGTCATTCAACTAATTGGACTACTCATAATCCAATACAAATGAATTACTCATTGATACATTAGATTAATCCTATGATACGCATCGTATTCTACACGTACGATTCACGTATTCCTTTCGTATACCATAAGTGCAATAATCGTATTGTACCTCGTATTTACTCAACGTATTATACATAGGTACTAACTAGCACCACCAATTGTATAACACTTCAATAAAACCTAACGCCATTCCTTCTACGCATATTATTTCCTTCTCAGAAATCAATATACTCAACCCTTAGGTTTTAAGTCCGCAGGCAAAAACTTCGTTTTTGCCATAAATAAAATATTATCAGATATTCCATCTCATCACGATATTCTATCATTGCGCGTTTCTCAAAATTTCAAAATAATTCCTCGGACAGAAACGGATGAATAGTGTTTTTATGGAAACTTCTCAGAAAACAATTATTATCGTCTTGGAAATTTCTAACAACAATTTCTACCACGTAGCCAGAATACTAACCACGTTAGCACATTCTAGGTCATAGAACGACCTTCACATAGTTTACTTCACAAAGAATTCAATTAAATTCATTTAATTCACATAATCAAATAAAAATTTAATTGTAATAAAAATCCGATTTTCTCGGGCGTTACGAATGAGTATTTGAGTGCCAAGCAAGTAATAACAATAATATATATTAGCTGAAATAATTAAATGTTTCATTTGAAAAACACTTCTACAACGAATAAACAGTTCTGAAGTAAGCTGTACCAAGAATAATAATAACATAACAACTCTATTTCATATTTTTTAAACTACATATAGACTATAAGTAGGGTTAAGTGACATATCATGAACATTATTTTCTTTTTCGAAAAGGTTAAAAAGAAATTCATCTGCAAACCGTCATAACTTACGGACACGGAGGTGATCAGCCCGTTGTGCCCTGCATTGATCAATACTACATTTCAAGAAATCTCTCTGCCTTGGGCGCATAAAAGTTTTCCCTATGTAAGGGATGTTCATACTTGTCTGGGTTCTAAAGCAAAGGTTTTATCTTGTTCAACAATAATCTATAATTCAACCTATATATATATAAGGGTAATTGACAAATGTATATCAACATGTGATTAAATACAATGATTATCCAAGTGGGGACACTTATATAACCATTTTATAGAAATTGACGAACATAATATATATCTGAATTACCATATACTAACATGTTGATAAACAATGAGCGGATATAGAATATGTCGTAGTAGAGTTGATAATATAGCATAATAATAATTTAATTCTGAAACTTCTTACTCATGTCCATTGCATAAAGGAAATACAAAGGTAGGATACTTGCCTGAGCTGCTGCTTACAATAACGCAACTTAGATTAATCTTTTATACAGCGACCTATCAGTAATAAGATCATTCGTTCGATTAGAATAATATACTATAACACATAGTACTGCATTTCGCAGTCCGCACATAACCTAATCACATTATCACACATATCCAACAGTCATTGAATCATAATTAATCATTAATACAGTCAAAATATCTAAGTCTAGATGAATTTCTGAAACATGTCGGTGTACCGACAGCTTTATTGGATAATTATTGAGTCTAAGACTCTATTTTGTATCTCAATATTCATAAGTATCAGTCATATTATTTTTAATTGAATTGAAATAATTTTTAAACACTTATTATAATTTATCAAGAATTTTCAAACATCAGAATCATAATTAAATGATTTAAACATCAAATAATTATATTATCATTAACATTTAATCAATATTAAATTATTAATGAAACTGTTGCCAAAATATTAAAGTTATGTATAATAACTCAAAATGCTTTTAAAACATTTATATTACTCTTAAATGATTTTTAAAACATTCAAAATTATTTTTAAATAATTACCATTAATATTAAAATATTAATGCACTATTTATCCAAATATTAAAAGTCATTTATTATAACTTAAAATATTTTTAATTTATTTATATCCTTTTTAAATGATTTTTAAATAAATAAAACTATTTTTAAACTATTTATTTAATATAATTATTAAATAAACTAAATATCATCAATATTAGATTAATATCATTAATATTAAATTAATAATATTTTTCATGACAAAATATCCACAGTCATATTTTATAACTCAAAATATTTTTATGATACTATAAATGATTTTTAAAATCATTAATTCTATTTTCCATAATTATTTCATACATTTATTAAATAACTTAAACATCATTAATATTAATTAATTAATGAAATTTCATCACAAAATATTAAAATTCATCAAAAATAACTTAAAATATTTTCTAACACAATAATATAATTTTTCATGATTTTTCATGAATTAAAATCATTTTTAAATAATTTATTTAATATTATAATTAAATAAATAAACACCTTTTTATATTCCAAAAATACTAAATATTTTTGAAATATACTCAAAATAGTTAAAAACTATTTTTCAGACTTTAAAATAATTTTTCAGAATTTATTAAGTATTTTTAGTAATTAAAATCTAATTTTTCTAATTTTTAAATCATTTTCGGAATTTTCAGAAATTAAAAATTTTAAAATAAATCAAAACCGTCGCTAAAGGCTTTAGCGACGCTTATCTGTTGCCTTAGGTGTTCTTGAGCCTCAAGAACACTGACAAGGCAGTTATCAAGGTTCCTAGTTTGACCGATTATAATTCTCAATCCATTACGTTTCTGGGCAATCTAACACTTGGATCTTGTAGTGCTCATGTAATACTACAATTACCAACAAACATCATGACTAAAAAACATCAGTTCTAAGAGTTATTAGCCATCAAAAAGTCTGACAAGTCTGTTCTTCGACTGAAGAACAGTCAAGGTGCCTACTTTGGATCCTTATAACTTCTAATCTGTGTATTGTTTGTGTGATCTATCAATTAGAATGTATAGAAAACATGTAGGACTACAACTACAAAGTATCATAACACATTAACATCATAACATGAGCAAGATTTAGCTGGTCAAACTTCAACACGAAATCTGCTAAAAAAATTATGGGTTTGTGTTCTTCAGCGTTTTCGGTCAACGGGTTTTGACCATGAATAACTCTCGATCTACAACAGATATGAACTTTATTCTTTTTGCATATTAACGACCACATATCCGACTACATATAACAACTTTTAAACAACAAAAATCATGATCGAGAAAAGATTTATAAGCTCTGACATTTGCCAAATAATATTTTCTGGACACTCAGAATATTTTCTTGGTTTAAAGAACAGCCGGTCAATGCCGGTCAACCCACTTTGACCTTAAATAACTTTTGATCCACAATAGATATGGACCTGATTCGTTTTGAAAATTAAAGACCACATAACAAGCTACACATATCAATTTTTAGAACACAAAACACATTAAAGATCACAGAGATATAAGGCTTGACATTTACCAAAAAATCACAGAAAATGAAATTTCTAGATTTTGGAAATCTTCAAATTCGAACTTCTAAATGTTATGGATCCAACATCTAGCAACCCAGATCATCCTTAGACACTATAATAAACATGTTCTAACATTTAAACATAACATCTAACACCAAAAATTAAAAAAAAAATCATGCTAGAGTTTATACCTTTTCTAAGATTTGATTCTTGATTCTAGGCTACTGATTTGTTATGGGATTTCATGGGGCTGTGTTTAGGACTGATATAGCAAGATATTTTCGGAGGTTTGGTCTAGAGAGAATGGCTAAGTGATTGTTGCACAATTTTAGAATAAATGTCCATTTCCTCTCTCTTTAAATTATACAAATCATGCATACAATGATGTGTGATGACTGAATTATTTGTAGGTAATGTTATAGTGTCATCGTAGATTCTAGAAGATGGTGAATGGCTGACATTTGTGAAGATTCTAGCAACAATGCAACTAATAATGCACTAATAATACACTAATGGGACAAAAAGGGCATTTTGGCAATTTCACTTAAAATCTCAAGGGAATTCTTGTACAAGGTGATTAAATCTAGGGTTTATTCACTAGATTGAAAATCTTACAATTTTCCAAATAATTTATAGGGTTTGGACAATTTAAAATTTAAAGTGTAATACAATTTTAATTTAAAACATACTAATTAAATTAGGGTTTTTAATAGAAATTAGTATTTTTAAATTAGGGTTCCTAAATATTATTAGGGTTCCCAAATTAATTAGGGTTTCCTAATTATCTTTATAATTCACAAAATAATAATTAGGGTTTCTAAAATTTGCAATTAGGGTTTTCAAATAAATAATTAGGGTTTTTTCCTAATTATCAGCACAAAACAATAATTAGGGTTTCTTCTAATTACAGAAATTTTAATACGCATAAGAATTCATATAACACAATTACTACTCAGTCTTAACTCATAATTGAGTTTAACAATTAAGGTTTCACAACACAATATTAGGTTATGACCCAATTTACCACAATTGACCAACATTAATAGTCTACAGATATACGGTATATATTCAAGCAATAAAAATTAAAATATAATTAATATTACATTATTATTCTCATTCATGGATAAAAATCTAAGTTTAGGGTTTGGATTCCATATCTGACTTATCCTTCGTACACAACATCAATAATCAAGTTAAAATAATTAACTTAAATATTCTGAACAAATTCATATAATAACATATTTATTATTATAATTCTAATTGTCACTTCATATATTATTTAAATAATATATAAATTATATTTTCATGGAAAATAAATAATAAAAATATTTCTGCTTACAGAAATTAATTACCATAAGAATATAATTTGTAGTAATTAATAATTCTGAAATTATTTCTAATTTTTCAAGTAATAAATATATTCGCATTTAACATCAAAATACTTGACACTTATTCTCATTGTAAAAAAAAAATTTATGTAAAATTTCTTATCTATTTATATAAAAAATATCGAGTTATTACAAAATGGTCATTTTGCCAAATCAAACTCAACTCAAGTCAAATAATCTCACTTCAAAAGAAGTCCCACAAGAACCATATCTTAACTTCCCTGCGCAAACTACGCAAAACAGATCAATGGACAACCTGACAGACACTCAGAAATGCTATTTCGGTCATGAACCCATCTTTCCATATTCAAAAAAGGGCAAATCCTATGTCATTGCATAGCTCTCGGAAAGAGCTTTTCAGAATGGTATGGCACGCTTCCATCGGACTCTCAAAATGAAAGTTATGAAGGTTCGAGCGAACATCGGGTTTTCCGGTGCACGTATTTCGAGACGGCAGGACCCACATTGCCCGGGGCACCCCAAACAGCCGCAGGTACAACCGCGGCTGCCGCAAGTACACCTGCGGCTCCCCCCTCTATAAATAGAGGGCTTGGGGTGGCCATTTTGTGAAAGAAAAAGGTGAGGAAGCCCTGTCCAATTTGGCTTGTACACATTATAAATTGAGTGCTTTCTCATTTCAAACACTTGTGAGCGTATATTTGGCTACTGTTTACATGGAGGAACCGAGTTTTCATCAATTTAAAGCTATTGAAGTCTTCTTTGGCAGTCCACTGTAAACCTTCTTGCGTTACTTAAAGCCTTCTCTTCATTTCTTGCACACAATATTATTCACGTTGAGAGTCGCGTGTGTTTGTATGCCCGGGGCGTCGGTCCGTGGTTTTTATTGCTTATATATATATATATATATATATATATATATATATATATATATATATACTATCAAGTTATCTCGATTGAGCCTGAATATAATATTCGGAGCGTTTATTGCTTTTTATATATATAAATACTTATATATATACTTCCTGTCATCAAACTCTGTTCGATTGAGTCTGAATTTTACATCTGGAGCGTTTACTGCTTATATATATATATATATATATATATATATATATATATATATATATATTGTTATCATCAAACTCTGTTTGATTGAGCCTAGATTTTACATCCGGTGCATTTACCGCTCTTATATATTCTCGAACACGAGTTAACGAACTGAGCCTGGATCAATATATATCCGGTTACAGCTTATATATATATATATATTTATATTTATGTCAGCCATGGAGTTTACTTCGTGGCCATTTACTAGTTTTATACACACACACACACACACACACACACACACACACACACACACACATATATATATATATATATATATATATATATATATATCGCTTTTATATATTTACATTTCAGTCCTGCCTAGAGTTTACTTCGAGGTAGTTGATCGCTTATATATATTATATATATATTTTTACATTTTCCGTCCTGCCTGGAGTTTACTTCATGGCAGTCGATTGTCCATATATATATATATATATATATATATATATATATATATATATATATATATATATATATATATAACTGTTTACAGCTTTCATACAAACTGCTACATCATGTGAGCCTAGGAATCATGTGATCACACATTCAGTCCCTGAATCTAGATTTGGTTCCTGTGATGGACATTCTCGGTTGTGACCAGCTTGTAAATTATTCACGGTGTTTAAATTTCCTTAGACGACTCTCATGCCCACAAGGAGTTCGACACTGCTTTTTTTTCTTATTTTCTCGAACATGCTTCGCATCTCGGAATTAGAAGCAATCTAGCCGAACACGTAATAAAATGGAAGTATCAAAGGCCTCAATTACTATTGAGCATAAGGGTTTAAAAAACCTCTTTTACAAAATATCATTGCTATATCTTGTTAAAACTGAACTTTTATACAAAATTCAAACCCTTTGTATATAGGTGCAAACGAGGCATAGCACTACTTCCAAATAATTGCACATTGACCCCCACACACACATTTAGATAAAAGTTTAATTGAAAAGTGGCGGTCACCGTGGTAACACAGATGTCGGGGGGTGCCTAACACATTCCCTCCGCATAATCAAGCCCCCGGACCCTAATGAATCTCGGTTTCATAGACCAGTCAAATAGTGTCACATCACTAGGTCAATGTGCAAACCTTTTCTCGGTTGAGTTAGTTCAACCATTTAAAAATACCAACTGGCGACTCTTACAGTCCAATCGTCGACATATACATGTCGGACCTTTTCACAACTTATTTTTTCAAACAAATCTCACCTAACATGAGAACACCAAAAGATAAGAACAGAAAAGGGACAAATAAAAATCCGACGTCGACAGGTGGCGACTCTGCTGGGGACATCGAGTAAGAGGGCTTAAGCCACTATTACAAACTTTTCAAAACATTTATCTACTTGAGTGTGGATGTTGCATTTACATTTAAATGAATGTGTACGAATGCATTTACTTATTGCACTTATTTCACTTAGTGCTTTGCACCATATCTACTTGTGATATTAGTGCTTCGCACATGTCATCATTTCCATACGGTGAAACACGTTGTATGTGATTGAATGTTGTGTGGTTCCCCAACCAGGAGGCTATCCTGTCTGTGTTTGATTACTGGACTCGTAGGAAGACTAATTCCAACGAGGCTCAGGAAAGGCACCACCCAAATTCGCTCCAGTTGAAATACTGGATTAACTTCCCTTCAAGTAAATTGCGATGATTTGAGAACCTTCATGCCAAAAAGCCGCAAGAGTTGCCTAAGATAGGTTAGTCTCTAATAAACCAAACGTGGATGAAAGTTTCTTCATACTTTCCCATTACTTACAAATTGCTTGAAATTTCATTTCCATGTCAACTTCAATGTAATGGAAAATATAAAGGAATATGTGTACATGCATTCCCTTTCATATCAAAACCTGTCATGCTATATTAAAACAACTGACATCCGCTTTGCAGGATAATACTCCTAAATGGACACATTACATATCATGTAACATTTCTACATTCCCTAAGACTAAACTACATAAGTCTTTTTGCAGGGAAATAATTGATCACGTTGCCCATTTGAAAGTCTAAAAAGGCATTAAGCGCACAGTTAGACATGGCTATAAGTGCCCCACCTGATCCTACTCATGTTTCTCGAGAGGAGTTCGAATGATTAAGGAATCAGATAGCAGAATTGGCTGTCTTTTTAAAAGAACAAAGTAAAAACACTCGGGGCCAGACAATGCCTACTCAACCAAAGTCATTAACACAAGGGGGCAGTCAGCGTATTGGCAAAAAGATGGAAACCCAGATACCTGAACCTCATTCTAATAAAGGAACCAACAAAACCCCTGAAATCACAAAACTCAAGGATGATCGAGAAAGTGGGGATATAAGAAAGAAAGTCCAACAAATGGAGGAAACTATCCGGTCAATCAAAGAGACTAGAAACTATGGAGGTGTCACCTATTCAGATCTCTGCATATTCCCAGGGGCTCGATATCATGACAAATTCAAAATCCCAGAGTTTGAAAAGTATAATGGGGTAGGCGATCCTTATACACACCTAAAAGTGTACATTGGCGAACTGGGGTCTTATATGAAAGATGAAAGCCTCAGAATGCAGCTTTTTTAAAAGAGTATCATTGGAGAGGCTAAAGTCTGGTATGCCCAACTTGACAATGCCAAAATCCACAATTGGGAAGAATTTGCCCACGCCTTTCTAAATCAGTATAGTTTTCAGTCACAAAAGGCACCATATCGATACCAAGTGACTAAAGTCAACAAGCAAAGTATTGAGTCTTTCCGAGAATATGCCCAAAGGTGGAGACGTCTGGCAGCGCAAGTCATTCCATCAATGACAGAAACTGAGAAGGTAATGACATTTATTGATATCCAAGAGGCGCCTTACTATGAGAGAATCCTAGCAGGCATAGGAAAGCCATTCGTGGAGATGATCAAATACGACGAAATGGCAGAGATGGGACTAAAGGCAGGCAAGATTAAAGACTTCACTGCCTTGCAAGCAGTCACCGAGCACATACAGATGGGCAAGTATGAGAGCAATCCCAAGAGGGTACTCGAAAAGGCAATGAAGATGTATCCCTTATTTTCACAGGGGCAAGCTAGGAGACCAACCTACAGTCCCCCCATTTAGAAAAAGCAAGATAATCTGCCATTTCAACAACAAGCTACATGCAACCAATGCCAAGACCGAAAGAAAAAATTTGAAAAATGAAAAATCGGGTGTTCACTCCACTGGGCGATTCCCTTGAAATTGTATTGGCGATATTAATAGATCATAAGAAAATTACCGAACTGGCTCCACCTCTGGAACCAGGGAGCAAAAGATACAATCCAAGTCAGAGATGTAATTACCACTCAGGGTCTCCAAGACACGACACACAAGATTATCTATCCTTAAAACATAAGATTCAAAATTTGATCGAAAGTTGCAGTATTGTGGTCCAACGACCCGACCAACAAAAGGTCAACACTAACCTTCCGTTGCAGCATGATACGGAGGAAGTAAACATGATCGGGTCAGGAAGCGCTGAAATATATCCGAATCGTAAGTACATACGAAGGGTGGAGGAATACCCCCAAAGGCACAAAACAAATGTCCTAAAGTGGGAAAACTCAGAGAAGGGTATAACAGTAATGCAAAAATTAGTGACGATTCAGAATCAGGTAAATTGGCTAGCTAAGCTGATAGTGCGCCAACATAAGGATATGAGGTAGTTTTTCACTCAACTATAAGAAAGCCAAGAGAAAAAGGAGGTTAGCCATAATGCAAGCCCATATCTCTCGACGATGAGCCAGCTAAATGAAGAAGATCAAAGCAGGCTGAAAGTACAAGAAAAGGGGGATGATAAAATTACTAGAAGATCTCGGTAGCGAAAAAATCACTCTGGGGAATGCGAATTCTCAAAGAAGAAAGATCAAACAACCTCCAAAAGAGCCCAAAAATTCACCCCCTCTGAGCAAATCAAGAGAAGAAATGCTACACTTTCTGATAAGCGAAGCAAGGATTACTGAGTTGCTGCCTCCTATAATCTCCAAGATAAAGAGTTATGATTCCACCAAGATATGTCTCTACCATTCTAACTCACCTGGACATGCGACTGAGGAATATTGGTCTTTGTGACATAAAATCCAGGATCTTATTGAAAATGGAAAGCTGAAGATAGAATCCCCCATGACCAGAAAAGACGAAAAAGAAATAAAAAGCTTAAGCTATCCACTCAAGACATGCAGTTCAAAGGAGTTAAAAGCTATGAGTACCAATTCTGGCATAACACAAGGTGGACTAATCCTAATGTAGGGAATAACAGAGGAGACAAGAGAATCCGCAAAGGAGATTCCTCCGCCAACATCAAACATCCCGTGTCCCAATGATAGCAACCACGTTCCTGATTTTATCATCTTGGATGATGAGGAGGAAATACTAATCCTTTCCAAGGAAGAAAAAACCAAAACGGAAAGTTCCTTGCAAGAAATGCCACAATAGTTTGAGGGAGATTTCATGGTCGAATCCTCTTCAGCCCAGGAAAAAGGTGAAAGAACATATGAAGGAAAAGATGGTGAGGTTGTCAGGCAAACCAACCCATCTAAGAATCAAGAGTTCATACGGAGGGGTTCAATTCAAGCGTCCCTGAGGAATGTATCGAATCAGGAAGCGATCAAGTCATGGCCATAAGTGAAGATATTTCAAACCAAGAGGTAACCTCTATCACGAGCCTCGAAGGCAACATAACCACTAACAACTAGACTATCAGGCCTCAGCTAGCCAAGAAGATGTAGATCTAGAGGATAAAATGGGGAGTTCCAAGAGATATTGGGACGATATCACTTTCTTCACAGTATGCCTTTTATTTTCCATGCATGTAAATATTTTTAAAAAAAACAAAAAAAAATAAAATTAAACAAAACAAATAAAGAACAAAAAAAAACAAAAAAACAAAACAAAATCAAAAAGTCAAAATCAAAATCAAGTAAGTCAGGTTTCAGCTCATCAAGCCTGAACTACGAAAGACCTGATCTCCCCTCATTAATGGGAGTACGTAGGTAGTTATTTATGGTGAGGTCAAACTAAACAAAAGCCCAAAAACCCAAACAAAAACTTCTCAAGCCGTTTATCTTATCAAGTAGGAACTACGCAGACATGATCTCCCACACACATAGGAGTACGTAGGCAGCCATCAGTGGTACGGTCAAACCCTCAAAAGAAATATCCAAACTCAAACATCAATCCCAACAACCAACAATAGGGATGAAATGACCATCATCATAAGATGCAACTCGTCAGTAACTCATATCTATTGAAATGCGAAAAGACTTGATCTCTTTTGACCTCCAACAATACATGAGGAACCGTCATGGCAAATTCTATCTTATACTTGACGACATGTTCCCCCAGATAAAGATAACAAATCAAATCTTGCAGATCGAATCAAACTTGGGTGAAGTCATCACCAACCAAGCTGAGATCTTTGGAGTCAATTTAGTGTAGTCTAAAGGCCTCTCGACATCAATCATCAACGTTGTAACAACAACACAACGATATATCAAACATGATCAGCAGCGAGAACCTTCAAAGAGTCGGCACCCTCAATCACAAGTCTTCATAAAATCAGAAGAAAACCATCAAGGACGATTGCGCGAACAAGTCAAGAACAATTATTGAGGGCATCAAAGCCCAAGTCCATTACCTATTCACCATATGGTACAGAGGTGAAAGCGTCTTGTGATCTCGACATCTTATCAGCCCATCTGTCAAAGCAACTATCCTAGATAATAAGCAAGTCTGGGCTAATTTTAAAATTGGCGACAAACCGATATTGGGACCCTTACAAAAAGATTGGGGCAATCTCAGAAACAGCGATAACTCAACACTGGGGCATTTATCAACCATCCTAAAGAGGAAAATGAACTAGTCAGCACCATCAGCATGGTACATCATCATCAGAGCTTCGCTCACATCATCTCACTGGCTATTGCATTTAAACCCAGGCTCCATTAAAAACAGGTCTTCAAGTGCTCCTTGATCCTTGATCTTCAATTCTTCAAAATTAATTCTAATTATTCCTATTACAAAACTATTTAAAATAAATAGAAACTTTGATCAGCAATCAAAGGGAAGTACATAGGAGGGAGTTAGAATTTACATTAAAAAAATTAGAGAAGACGAGGTACGCATATCCCATTTAATAAAACTCATACATTCATGCATCCAACTAAAATAATATTAAATTACATTGGTCAATAGTCCATAATCAATCCCATTTATTATCATATACATTATCATATGCATCAATAGATAACATTCATTTCAAGAATAATAAACATTCAATATATATATTGATATCATTTAATGGACAAAATTAGTTAGTATAAAATCTAATTTTTAATCAAAATAAACTCCTTTATTTTAATCCAAATTAAAATCAAAATAAACCTCTTTTATTTTAATTTATCCAATTTTGAATAAAATAAATTATTTATTTTAATCAAAATCTTTAATCAAAATAACTCATTTATTTTAATTAATTATGGAATCTAATTCCAAGAAAAAAATAAATAAAATAAAAACTCTTATATTAAAGGAAACACGGATTCTCACAAATAAACTTCTTTATTTTGAATAAAATCTTATTACATATCTAAATAAACTCCTTTATTTAGGAAAATATGAATTCTCTTTCCTATTCAAAATTAAAATCCTTTATTTTGAATAATATGATTTCATATTTAAATAAACTCCTTTATTTAAGGAAACATGGAATCTAATTTCAACTCCAATTAGTTATCATGTAATCTAATTCAAATTCTAATTAGTTTGCATGAAATTTAATTTTGAAATTAAAATAAACTTTTTATTTTAATAATAAAATAATTAAAAATAATATATATATATATATATATATATATATATATATATATATATATATATATATATATTATATTTATATTACAAATATATATATAATCTAACTTTTCATGATGGAAGCTTATATATGCTGTAGACACTCGAAATTTTTTGTACATCTGTCACTAACATTGCAGGAGAGCATATTCGTCTTTTAAAAGGGAACCCTGAAAGACGATCCATATCCATGTCGGATACTACCGGAAGTTCAGCATCAACCCCGGATCGCAATCTGGGAGTAACAATTCCAATTTCGGAGATAACCCCGAGGCATGTAGATACAATACCGGAACACACACCGGAGAAGGCCGATTAATCTCGGAGATAACCCCGATGTATACAGTCTCAGTCCCAACCATAGGAATAGCCACTAACCTTGGTGATAACCCCAATGAATGCAATTTCAGCGGTAACCCCGGAAATGCTTGTTACAAATGCAACCAGCTTCAATCTCGACGCTCACAACGAGATCCACTATACCAACCCGGCGATAACATCGGGAAGACAGGCATGCTTCAAAGATGACAATGAGGACCTTCAACAAATTACAGCAGTCCAATCTCAGCGAAGCTGAGCAACGTCTGCTTTATCAGCCCAATCCAGCGATAACATTGGTGAGGGGAAACATCGTCATATGACCGACACGATGTCACGCCACGTCATCTCAACATAGCTACGCAACAATGTCCCACAAGACTAGCCAATCCCGAGTGACTATTGTGCGGGGTAACGGATGAAAGTTGAAGCTTGAAGACCGGAGGGCACCGTCCCATCTTCAATGACTTCGCACAAACTCTAATCCCATGCCATCGTACAACTCTCGACAACGGCGGTCCGAAATAGGTCCTGTATACCTCAAGCGGATGCCCGAATTGCACTTCTAAAAGTTTGAGTGGACATTACAGTGCCCGAGTACACGTACTTCGAGACGACCCGAGCCGAAAAACCCGAGCCCACCCGGGTTGCCTCTGGTACACCTGCGGCTCCACCCTCTATAAATAGAGGGCTTGGGGTGGTCATTTTGTAAGAGAAAACGACGAGGAAGCCCTACCCAATTTGCTCTGTACTCACCCCAGACTGAGTGCTTTCTCATTTTAAACACTTGTGAGCTCACATATAGGTTATTTTATTCCAACAAAAGCCAATGTTTATCCACTTTAAAGATATTGAAGTCTTCTTTGGCAGCCAACTGTAAGCCTTCTTTCACACTTTAAAGTTTTTCTCTTCATCTTTGCACACACCATTCTACACGTTGAGAGTCGTGTTCCACACTTTTGCCCGGACTTCGGTCCGTGGTTTATTTTTAGTTTGTATATACATATATATTTATATATATGGACTAACATTATCGAGTTATGCCTTGATGGAGCCTAAACTTCGGTTTGGAGCGTTTAATTGCTTTTGTATATATATACACTTATATATATGAACTGCGTGTTGAACTCTGTTCGATGAGCCTAGACTTATGTCTGGTGCGTTTAATGGCTTTCTTATATATATAATTATATATATGAATTGCTATCGAACTTTGTTCGGTGAGCCTGGATTTCACATCTGCTGCGTTTACTACTTTAATATATATATACTTATATATATTAACTGTTGTTGGACTTTGTCCGATGAGCCTGGATTTTATATCCAGTGCGTTTACATACTTATATATATATATATATATATATATATATATATATATATATATATACATTTCGTCCCACCTGGAGTTTACTTCGTGGTGGTTGACCGTTTTTATAGCTTTCGGTACATTTCGTCCCACCTGGAGTTTACTTCGTGGTGGTTGACCGTTTTTACAGCTTTTTGTACATTTCGTCTCACCTGGAGTTTCCTCCGTGGCGGTTGATAGCTTTTACAGCTTTATTTACATTTCTGATCCCCCATTGAGGTACTTCGTGGTTGGTGATCATGTCTGTCTATATACATTTACATCTTTTATATATATACCTGCTTACTGCTTTCATATAAATTGCAGTATTCTGTGCGCCTAGGAATCATGTGATCACAGATTCATCCCATTGGATCTAGATTCGGTTCCCGTGATGGACATTTTCAGCTGTAAACAGCTTGTAAATTATTCTGCGGTGTCTGAATTTCCTCAGATGGTTTACATACCCACGAGGGATTCAGCACCTTTTTGTACATTATTTTCGTACGGATGCCTCGCATCTGTCAAATAAAATCAATCCAACCGAATACGGAATAAAATGGGAGTGTAAAAAGTCTCAATAACTATTGAGCATCAGGGTTTGAAAAACCTGTTTTATAAAACATCACTGTCATATCTTGCTAAAATTGAATTTTTACATAAATTCAAATCCTGTGTATATAGGTGCGAACGAGGCCTCGCACTACTTCTAAATAACAGCACATTGACTCATACACACACATTCAGATAACAGTTTCTTGAAAAGAGGCGGTCACCGTGGTAACACGGATGTCGGGGGGTGCCTAACACCTTCCCCCCGCATAGCCAAGTCCCCTGACCCTAATGAATCTTGGTTTTACCGACCCGTTTAGCAGTGTCACATCACTGGGTCAATGTGCAAACCTTTTCTCGGTTGTGTTGGTATAACCATTTAAAAAATCAACTGGCGACTCTTAACAGTCCATCGTCGACAATATACATGTCGGACCTTTTTCACTTATTTTTTCAAACAAATCTCACCTAAAATGAGAACACCAAAGAACAAGCAACGGAAAGGGACAATTAAAAATCTCGACGTTGACATATGCAGAAGAATGTTAACCAAGGAATCATGATTTCCTGCCACATGAATCATGCTAATATATTATAGGACCACGTTAAGAATATATATATATAAATATATATATATATATATATATATATATATATATATATATATATATATATATTAACCAAACTAACTAACACCATCAACTTCACGCAAATTACGAAATAACAAAACAGGTTTTCGAAAAAATAAATAAAATTCGGCTCCTTTTTTTATTTTAAATTTTATACAATAAATTATGCCCAATTAAATTATTCTAAACACATATCAACATACATATCAAATCGAAATAATTAATAATTCGCATAAAGATTTGGCTCCGATGCCACTGTTAGGTTTGTAATATTCATGAACGCAATCAAATTACACAAAATAAGCATAAACGTGAAAAATCAGAGTTTTAAAATTTTACAAATCATATACCTGGATCACCCTTTATGCGCAATTATTAATTAAACGAGAAGGTAAAGAATAAGAATCATACCCTTGAAGATTCGAGCTTCCTCAGGTACAAGTTCACCTCCAATCCTTTTCGCGTTCAACTTAAATCTACCGGGTTTGGTTCATTCCTTTGATCAACATTAGCCACCTAAGTGTTTGGCCTCTAAAGGTGATCCACCATGGAAGAAGAAATATTCAAGAAGAAGGGTGGTTGGCTAAACCCTAGTTTTCTATCTCTATAGAAAAATAGTGTACTCTCCAACAATTGGAATTATGTATGTTGTGAAAAAGTCAACAACAACTCCACACCCATAATAAGACTCCTCTTATTTATAGATGTATGCAGCCCTCCTTAACAATTATGGAATTGGGCTTTATTTTAATTAATTAGGCTCTTAATCTTATTAGGTAAAATTAATTAAACTTTTAATTAATTAGCCTCCTAATCTTATTAAGAATAAATGAGACTCCTTTAGGAATTAAATAATAATAATAGTAATAATATTAATAAGACTCCTCTTATTAATTTATATTTAATATTTCTAAAATATTAAATAATAAATATTAAGCTATTTAATTTATTCTATCACCATAGATTAAATTAAATATACTTAACTTATTATTACGATTACGCAATTAACTTCTTAAATAATTATTCTTCCTTTTATGGTGTGACCCTTTAGGTTCTCCATATTAAACCGGTTATGAATAAATCAATTAGAACAATTCTAATCTTATTTAAATAAATAAATTAAACTATTAATTTATTTAAATAAATAATATTTATTCTACAATAGGGATAAGCCTCCCTAGCGATTAACGACTTTCCAAATAATATAGATTTTAACATTAATCATAAAAGAACCTTTGAGTAACTAGTTACCGTATAATTCAATCCTTCTACCATACAATGTCCCAATTAAATATAAGACAAGGAATTACTGTCAAGACTTGTTTTATTTAATTATATATATTTCGACTCTTAAATGCACAACTCCAAATAATGCAAATTAGAAACTCCTTTTTAATTTCATTCTGCATTGGCCAATGACTACTGTGTTGTCATTTATCGAATCACATAGGACATTTCTCTTCTTTTACTAGAAGCGGTATATTCTTTATTGATCATACATTATCTCCATGTACAACTTATTATATCCAAGCATACCCTTTGATATACCCTAAGGGTCTTGTTGACGAATAAGTCAAAGTATAATTCATCATACACAAGATACTATGATGATCTCAAGTCTAAGGATCACTTGTACTACTATCATTACAGGAATTCCTATTGACAGGCAAGTAAAACTCCATTAGGTATTCCTTAGCTAGCCACGTTCAGTGAACTTATTCTCTAATAAGCACCTACATATTTGCTTTAGTGTCTCCACACAAATGATCACGAGATCAATCATCCTCATCCAATGAGCAAGTAACGTATGTACAAATCTATCCGGATTCACTAATTCCTAATTTAGTAATCCAACAATTGGGAACTATTTTAGTTTTAAGATTTCTAATAATTTAGATCTCATTAGAATGATCATCATCATTATTCTAAAAGCATTGCTTAAAACTATAGATTTGTCAAATTTTATAAAACAGCATTATGTAGATAATTAAAAACCTTTAATAAATTAATACTTTTTATTAAGAAATGAATAAGATTGTTACAAAGTATATTCTTTATCATCAAACATGATTGGCTTGTGTGCATACTACTTTCACAAAGTGGAAAGCCAAACCCTTTGCTTAAACCTTAACCACATCAAAAGACCAGTCCCAAGACACCAAAAAGATGGTACACCGAAAAAACCCATGCATCAACGACCCATTATGAAAGAACCTAGGACATCTCAATGTTAACCCATCAAGGAGAAGTTCGGGACACTTCAAGATAGCAAATCATAAAGAAAATGGCAACTATCAAGCAAGTGACAAGACATATCTAAAAGGGAAGTGAATCAAAAAATATTTCCTTTCCATATAATTTTGTTTGTTATATACAATGTATCTTGTGCATGACAAAAATAGCTAACCTAGTCTGTGCAGGAAAATGAAAGCTAGTCTATAAATCTGTAGATAAACGGGCCGGCAAATCCTATGACGGCCCCGAATCCGAGGTCCCGAATCACCACGGATCCGGCTCGATCATTCTATACTATTACTATTTTTGCGGAAGATATAAACATAAATTGTTTATACATTAAACTTACATACTTTTCCCCAAGGTCGAGTAACCTTAACTTAATACACAATTCATAACTTTTCTAACACATAACATTATTATCTTACAACACAATTACAAATCTATTACACAAGTATACTAAAGCTGGAACTGTCTTTAACCTTTTCTTGTATCCGATGCGTTCGTCTTAATCTGTAATATTTTATCATGATATAGCAAGGGTGAGTATAAAAGTTGCCCAGCAAGTTTAAATTCAATAATATAACGATATATCATGATTGAAAGAGTCTGAATAATAAGCTGGCTATAATTCAATAATATAATTATGAACTAGCAGGAACAAACTTTTGACTGAACAAGTATTAAACATGAACAAAAATATATGGGCCAACTGGTAATGAAGGTGATCAGCCTTTCATACCTAACTTATACATGCAATATGTACATAGTATAATTCATGGCAACCAGCAATGATTAACCATAAGCTTATCCGAATGAAACACTCTTAGTAGAGTTAAGTAAAAACAAACTTGCCTGAACCGTTGATTTTCGCTATGCAATTTATATCGCTTTATCCGAAGACCTAATATTAGTTATGTAGATCTCCAATATTAGAATAATATCATCATCGTATAATATTACTATATATATAAACATAGAATAACCTAAACACATAACACATAGCCCTATAAGTTTATAACACACATAAGACTCGGTATCAAGTCAAACTATTTCAGTCTATCTTGATTCGGACAAAATTCTAAATGTGACGCCCCCAAAATAGGTCCAATCCACCCAACCTATTCTGAGTTGCCAAAATACATGGTACAGAAACAACTACAACTTTATTAAAATAATTGTCGTGCAAAATACGACAACACTTAAACTGTGAGTTTAAATACAAATATTGTCATCTAGACAATATCCACACTCAAATAAGTCCTCATTACAATTATTAATACACAATTTTATAGAATAGTGAGGACTACTAGAACCACTTCTAGAACTATCATTCCACACCCCGACTAGTACTCGCTACATTCTCGCCTCCTGAGAAGAAAAATGGAACAACAAGGAAAAGGGTGAGCTCAACTAGCCCAGTAAAGAACATTATGACTAAGATAATACATAACAAATTGTCGTTAGTCTTTAACAGGAAAAAATTTAATAGAATACAATAGACAACAAGTTTGAAATCAATATTCGCAGCGTAACTAATAATCATTAGAATAGTAGTTTAGTAGAGAATGAAATCTACTATCTTCTATATATGAATTTAAAAGTTCATCGTCTATCTTTTATCCCTGTAACATCAATCAATATATATATAGAATCAATTATTCATCTTTGCACTACAGACCAAAGATATTCATCAGTTGGTCATGTTCATCTAAACACCTGTTCATCTTTGCACTACAGGCCAGAGATATTCATCAGAAATCATTCATCTTTGCACTACAGGCCAAAGATATTCAGTAACGTCATCATTTAGGACTGAGGATGATGAAAAATATTTTAAAGAAAACGAATCCAGTGAAACAAAAGAATAAATATTAAGGATTCGTATTTCAGCTATTCCATGTCCAAAAATACCTCATAAATAATCTTAGTGGAGTAAAATTCAAGAATGATCAAAACATGGATACAATCAAATCTAGTATCCAGAATAGATATTTTAGATGAAAAGAAGAAAAATTCATTTTTTAGTGAATAGTGCAGTATTCGTGAATAGTACCGTATACGTGAATAGTGTCGTATACGTGAATAGTAACTCCGACACTAAAAGATAGAAATTTCACAAAAAACATCATCATGCTTCGTGAATAGTACTCGTGAATAGTAACTCGTGACTCATGAATAGTAACCCCGACATGAAAAAGTTCTAAATTTGATAAAAATTTCCAACCAATATTTCGGCATAATGATATTAAAGTAATACTATCATTTTCGAATAGAATAACATCCCTTACCTTAAAAAGAATAGTACTTCTGACTGGAATACTTGATATAGTGCTGAAAGAACTTGCACCGTATAGCAATACTCAAATTACTAAAATACTCACAAAATATTCTCGATATTACGGAGAGAGAAAGAGAGAGAAATCTGTAGTTTCTGGTATAATTTTTAGTTCTAACCTAAGCACCCTATTTATAGGAAAATGCTTAGAACACCAAAGTAGAAAATTGAATATAATAATAATATAATTACAAAATATTCAAGCCCACCTCTAGATACTTGAATTCAGCCATTAACATGTGCAAGTGAGGGCCACCAAAGTACAAAAAATGTTTTTCTAACAAAAATCATTTAAACTCCAAAAATCAATTCACACCCGATATACCGAAACTTCAATAATTCACAATAAATATCCCTTTATCAGAAAATTCGAATCTCGTGAGTTTTATAGGAAATTCAATTCTCTACAACTTTGCAGAAGAAAATTTTTCCAAATTTCAAACAGAAATTGACCGAAATCCACAAACGGACGATTTTACAGGCTATAATCAAATTTCAGTCAAGAAATGGGGTCCACCGACACACAAAACATGTGTTAATCATTTAATGCAACAAAAATACTTTTTCTCCTCATATACTCGTATATCCCACATTCATTATAAAAATATCATCATTATTATATTATAATAATATAATAAAATACTATTTTATCAGAAAAGATAAAATATCAATTTTTAACAATTGTCACTTTAAAAATTTTCTCCATCTATATCCACATAAAATCAATATTTTCCTCATCATATAAATCAATAATTAATTATTCACAAATAATATTACAGAATCGCAGTACTGGCAACCAGGCCGTTCCTAGGAAAGAGGGGGCTTTCCAATAAGAATTTTTCCTTACTGGCGAGCAATTAGGTGACCAAACCTCTCCTTAGACAGAACTTTCTAGACATTGCCAATAATGTTAACTAATAATATTATTTAGATAATATGAATTATTGCTCCGATAATGAAAAATACTGTGTAGTGACAATTATTGAAACAACAGTAATATAAAATATCAACGCAGCAATTATTGAATCAATAAAATAAAATACTGAATAGTAATTGCTGTACCCATTATTGAGTAGTGCCCTCTTACGTAATAATCAATAATTAGTGCAATACAGTGTGCTACTGTGCAACAACGCGTATTATTGTGTTTTATCCACCGGGTATTCCAATAGTATTAACGGTAACAACTACGCCGTTATTTATAAACAACTTATACTTGTCGTTTTCTTCATCCAATCGCTTTCCATTATGGGGCCCAGAAAAGACTGCATCGTCGTACGAATATTTCCCGACAGGAAGAATATTCCACGACCAAAAGAATATTCCCCGACAACAATGAATATTTTATAACCACCTACTTATTTTTAAAATATTCGCGCATTTTACCCATAACTAACCACATTAATCAAATCAACCCTTACTATTTCTAAATAATAAATAGAGGAAATTTAAATTTCATTTATTAATAATTTGGGGTCTTACAACCTCCCCTCCTTATGAAATTTCGTCCTCGAAAGTGACGTACGCACCCGGTGTTTCGAAAAGATGAGGATACCTCGCTTTCATTTCCGTTTCTAACTCCCAATTCATTTTCTCAATAGCATGGTTTCTACACAAAACTTTAACTTGTGGTATGTCCTTCGTGCGTAGGACATGATCCTTCCTATCCAAGATCTTGACAGGTACCTCTTCGTACGTTAAGTCTTCAGCTATCTCGTCCGGTTCTAACTCAATAATGTGGTTTGGGTCTTTCACATATTTTCGTAACTTCGATACGTGAAAAACGTTATGAACACGCGTCATACTTGACTGTAAAGCGAGTCTATAGGCCACAGTTCCTACTAGATCGAGGATTTCAAATGGACCAATAAATCAAAGGTTTGGGCTTTCCTCACATCGCCAATTCTCGCTTTTGGAATAACAACTTCTTGCACCTCCTTCTTCATATGATCAGCTCTAGTGTGTAGCTTGAGCGATTTTAACTTTATTGATAAAAGTCAATTCTACTCGTATATCATCACATGGGTACCTAGAGTCTTCAACTCTATCTCTATCATTTGTAAGTCATACAAAATGGGTCTTTCACAATATCACACTTGTACTCGTATACGATGTTTTACTCAACACGTTAGCTACCACATTCGCTTTTCCAGGATGCTATGGTCAGAACATGTGCCGAAATGAGTCTCCTCTTGAGTTCTTCGAAGCTCTTCCCACATTCCTTGCTCCATTCGAATTTTTTATCTATATGAGTCAACTGAGTTAATAGAGTAGCAATTCGAGAAAATCTTTCTACAAAATCTTTGATAATAACTAATTAAGCATAGAAAGCTACGTATTTCGATTACTGACTTAGGTTGCTCTCAACTGTGACTCATATCCCAATATTGGATAGCACGTCACAATGACACCTATCAATTTACTACCACACGAATATGGTGTCCCCTACGGAGAGTCTGGCTTCGGTGCATTCCACAAAGGAAGTCACCAGATAAAGGCTCGGGTACAAACTTCTATAGTTAGGTTTTTAACTCCTGAGGTTCAATATGAGCCATTCGATATGAGATTTTAGAAGTGAGTTTTGTACCAGATTCAAAGATGATACAAAATTCAATATCACGCTCTGGACGTATACCAAGAAATTCTTCAGGAAATACGTCAGGAATTTTACTAACAACAGAAATATCATTCAAATCTGACGTATTTTTTGTTCAAGTCCATGACATGAGCTAAGAAAGCTTGACATCCGTTTTTCAATAAACGACTGGCTTTATGGCTTGATATTAAAGAGTTTGACTTCAATGGTTTGGTTACTTGAATTCGAATAACAGGTTGCTTAGGAATATGAGAACTAACATCCTTACGAAAGTAATCAATTTTGGCATGATGAGTAGTTAATCAATCAATCCCTAAAATCACATCAAAAGCAAGTATCTTTAAAGAAATAAGGTCAACATGTAATGTGATGGTGCTAACTTGGATCAAACAAGATTTATAAATAGTGGATGTAACGAAAGTTTCTCTTAACGGAGTTTCCACAGATAGGTCAAAGTCTAACTTCTCCGGAATCAAGTTTAAATGTTGAGCACAAGTAGGAGAGATAAAAGAATGGATAGAATCGGTATCTAATAAGGTATAAACTTCGTAAGAATTTATAATTAACTAACCCGTGCTAACTTCGTTCGGGTTCCTCACATTCTGACCAGTAACGAAAAATACTCTTCTAGGAACCGTTGATTTTGACTTTTTTGGGATAGTTTTTTGAGTCACCATCTCCGCTGGACTTGGTTTCGCTACAGTGAAATCTCGAGCGATATGTCCTTCCTTTCCATAACTATAACATAACTTAAACTATTGTGGGCAGTTTGGGCTGATATGTCCTTCTTTTCCGCACTTATAGCATATAATCGATGGTCGTTCTCCTCCCTTGGAACCAGTTGCTGCTGGTGCTGACGTCTTCGTATTGTCATTGTTGAATCTCCTCTTTTTAAAATCTCCTCCCGACTCACTTCTTCTATTTTCATAGCCACGATTACCACCAGAGTGGTTGCCACTCTTGTCCTTATTTTTCTTTCTCCGCTGGTTATCGTTGTTCTAATGACTGCTGTCACCGGTATGATTCTAGTTGTGGTCCCTCGGTTGAACGTACTCGTTATCTCGCTCTAAAAATTGAGCCCTGTTGACAACATCTGTGTGACGCCCCCAAAAATAGGTATACATCACCCATCTTGGGTCGCCAGATACATGGTACAGAATTCATATACAATTTACTAATACAACTATTGTGCACAATACGACAAAATATAAACTGTGAGTTTAAATATAAATATTATCTTCTAGAGAGTATCCATACTCAAAATGATTCTCATTACATTTATTAACACACTATTACATAGAATAGTGAGGACTACTAACTAATACTATCATTCGAACCATTACTCCGTTCCCCGACTTGCCCCAGCTACGTTCTCATTTCCTGAAGAGAACAGTGAAAGAAAGGGTGAGCTCAACTAGCCTAGTAAGAAATATTATGACTAAGATAATGCAGAATAAATTATCATTAGCCTTCAACAATGTTAAACTGATAGAATATAATAGACATAAAGTTTAACTGCAGCGGAACAAGCAATCCATTAAATGAGTCAAGTAGAAAATAAACTCTACTATCTTTTATGATTTAAAAGGTTTTTCAACATTGTGATCGCTGACACTCAGCTTAATAAAATAATTCACATCATCGAATCACCCCTGCACTACGGCCAAGGATATTCGTGTATTCATTAATGGACATGATCATGCTAACAACTGTCCATCAATGCACTACGGGCCAATGAGGACTTTTACCACATCATTTGTAACATTACGATCATGATTATACCGAATAATCCCTAGTCATAATCATACCAAGTCCATCTATGCACTACAGGCCACAGATGACTTTCAACATTTTATAAACATGAGGATGATGACAATGATATAAGAATTCAATAAAACAAGTTCAAGAATTAATTTATCCAAGAATTAACGTCCAAATTGTCAACATGATACTGCTTTGTGGAGTAAAATTCAAGAATACTTAGAAGAATATTTTCATGAAAAGATACTGGATGAACCGCAATTATCAAGGATATTTCACTAATTTTATGGAGTATAGAAGTTAAAACTTATCTAACTGAGTATAATAAAGAATGGAATAACAAAAGAAATCACCATGCATGCGATAGACCGCACAGACAGATTATTCCAACAGAATAATAAATAATAGAACCAGTTCCGGCGTAAAACGCACAGACAGGATATTCCAACAGAATAATAATAAAGACGGAACCAGGTCCGGTGTAAAACACAGACAGGATGTTCCAACAGAATAATAATAAAGACGGAACCAGGTTCGGTGTAAAACACACAGACAGGATGTTTCAACAGAATAATAATAAAAACGGAACCAGGTCCGGTGTAAAACACACAGACAGGATGTTCCAACAGAATAATAGAAGAATGCCACCAAGTATAGGGTAGACTGCGTATACATGTTATTCCAACAGAATAATAAGAAATAGAATAACAACATTTCTCTTTATGAATAAGAAAGAATAACACCCTTACCGTTTTAAAGAAGAGCTGAAATAAGGAAGTAGTTAAGTAGTAGAATACTCTTCTTCTCTCTCTCTATAGTTTCTCTCTATAGTTTCTCTCTCTAGAGTTCAGTGAATTCGTAAGAAATAATGAAGGAATGAGCTGCTATTTATAGAAAAATAAAATGCATAGTAACTAATCCATGAACGGTCTAGATTGATTACTTTAATCTGACGGTCCATATTTAAAGAAAAATCATTTAAATAAAATATAATATATTCTATTTATAGAATAAATTTAATAAAGTATTTTGTTTTATATAAAAAGATGTTTCTGTTTTATTACGTTAATAATACGAATAAAACAAAACGTCATTATCGCTAAATAATTCATATTATTAACTGACAATAATTGAATCAAACTGAGTGACTTCTCACATAAGCATTAATAATCAATATCGTGTGTTACTATGCAACCACACGTATTACTGTATTTTTACTACCAAGTAGTTCAACAATATCAATGGTAAAACGTCCGCCGTTATTTTTAATAAAATATTTTTGTCGTTTTCTCAATTCGACAATAATTCCGTTGTAGGGTCCACCAATGATTGTGCCGTTGTATGAATATTCCCCGACCAATCGAATATTATATAACAACTTGCGTACTTTGCAAAATTTATAAATATTACCCACAACTATAACATTATATCAAATTAACTCCATAATATTCAAAAATGATATTTATATAAAATTCATCTTTATTTATACAAGTTGGGGTCTTACAATCTGAATATAAAAAAAATTTATGAGAAATAAGATATTACCGAATCTCGGGTTTTAAACCTCTCAGAAATATCTGCGTCATACGTTCCTCATTCTCCACCAAATGAGGTGCAAACCTGGACAACTCTGCAAATTTCGCCTCATACTGGGACACCGTCATGTTATTCTGCTCCAGTCTAATAAACTCTACCTCCTTCATATGGCGAATACTTTCAGGAAAGTATTTTTCATTAAATAGTTTCTGAAATATTTCCCAAGACATGCTGAGTGCGGCAGGCTGTGTACGCTTCACAGACTCCCACCAGTAGTCTGCCTCACCGCGGAACATAAAGGTGGCGAATGGAACCTTCTGTTCCTTCGTGCATCTCAAGACATCAAATATCTTGGTAATTTGCGTGACCCACGTTTCCGCCATGATCGGATCCGGCTTTCCCTTAAATTCTAGTGGTCCCAACTCTTTGAACTACTTGGATGTGACAAACCGTGAATTGCTCTCCTGTATTTTGAACACGAGTCTCCCTCGTCTGATTTTGCATAAATTGCAAAAAGCTTCTAAACATCCCATCGTTCATCATCTGCTCATTGGTGTTGTTCACAGGAGGAACATTGCCAGCCTGTTGCACGTTCTACTCGTTGGTGAGTACATGCATCTCCACGGTTTCATTTACTCCACTGTTAACATTCTCAGTCGACATTCTCAAATACTGCCATAAAACAAGGGTTAATTTACAAATTAACAAATCACATAATATCCCTACATTATGACCGACAAACAGATAAGCTTAGGTAGGACACAGTAGCGAAGGATTTACTCGTCTCCCCTCCTAGTTCTATTCCCCGATCTCCGCCAGAGATCATATCCCTAAGCTCTGATACTAACTGTGACAAATGTCCCATCAGTGGACAGCACCTCACATTGGTACCTATCAGTTTGCCACCGCAGAACGGCGTCCCCTACGGAGAGTCTGGCTTCAGTGCATCCCCCATCAACAGGAAGTCACCAGCGAGAGGCTCGGGGCTCGGGGCCCTTTACTTATAGCTCTGATACCAACTGTGACGCCCCCAAAATAGGTCTAATCCACCCAACCTATTTTGAGTCGCCAAAATACATGGTACAGAAACAACTACAACTTTATTAAAACAATTGTCGTGCAAAATATGACAACACTTAAACTGTGAGTTTAAATACAAATATTGTCATCTAGACAATATCTACACTCAAATAAGTCCTCATTACAATTATTAATACACTATTTTATAGAATAGTGAGGACTACTAGAACCACTTGTAGAACCATTATTCCAAAACCCGACTAGTACTCGCTACATTCTCGCCTCCTGAGAAGAAAAATGGAAAACAAGGAAAAAGGATGAGCTCAACTAGCCCAATAAAGAATATTATGACTAAGATAATACAGAACAAATTATCGTTAGTCTTCAACAGTAAAAAAATTAATAGAATACAATAGACAACAAGTTTTAAATCAATATTCGCAGCGGAACTAATAATCATTAGAAGAGTTGTTTAGTAGAGAATGAAATCTACTATCTTCTATATATGAATTTAAAAGTTCATCGTCTATCTTTTATCCATGTAACATCAATTAATATATATCTGGAATCAATTATTCATCTTTGCACTACAAGCCAAAGATATTCATCAGTTGGTCATGTTCATCTAAACACATGTTCATCTTTGCACTACGGGCCAAAGATATTCATCAGAAATCATTCATCTTTGCACTACAGGCCAAAGATATTCAGTAACATCATCATTTAGGACTGAGGATGATGAAAAATATTTTAAAGAAAACGAATCCAGTGAAACAAAAGAATAAATATTAAGGATTCTTATTTCAGCTATTCCATGTCCAAAAATACCTCATAAATAATTATAGTGGACTAAAATTCAAGAGTGATCAAAATATGAATACAATCAAAGCTAGTATCCAGAATAGATATTTTAGACGAAAAGAAGAAAATTTCATTTTTAAGTGAATAGTGCCGTATTCGTGAATAGTGTCGTATACGTGAATAGTGCCGTATACGTGAATAGAAACTCCAACACTAAAAGATAGAAATTTCATAAAAAACATCATCATGCTTCGTGAATAGTACTCGTGAATAGTAACTCATGAATAGTAACTCGTGAATAGTAACCCCGACATGAAAAAGTTTCAAATTTGATAAAAATTCCTAACCAATATTTCGGCATAATGATATTGAAGAAATAATATCATTTTCGAATAGAATAACATCCCTTACCTTAGAAAGAATAATACTTCTGACTAGAACACTTGATATAGTGCTGAAAAAACTTGCACCGTATAGCAATACTCAAATTACTAAAATACCCACAAAATATGTTCGATATTATAGAGAGAGAAAGAGAGAGAAATCTGTAGTTTCTGGTATAATTTTCAATTCTAACCTACGCACCCTATTTATAGGAAAATTCTTAGAACACCAAAGCATAAAATTAAATATAATAATAATATAATTACAAAATATTCAAGCCCACCTCTAGATACTTGAATTCAGCCATTAACATGTGCAAGTGAGGGCCACCAAAGTACAAAAAACATTTTTCTAACAAAAATCATTTAAACTCCAAAAATCAATTCACGCCTGATATACCGAAACTTCAATAATTCACAATAAATATCCCTTTATCAGAAAATTCAAATCTCGTGAGTTTTTATAGGAAATTCAATTCTCTACAACTTTGCAGAAGAAAGTTTTTCCAAATTCCAAACAGAAATTGACCGAAATCCACAAACGGACGATTTTACAAGCTATAATTAAATTTCAGTCAAGAAATGAGTCCACTGACACACAAAACATGTGTTAATCATTTAATGCAACAAAAATACTATTTATCCTCATATACTCATATATCCCACATTCATTATAAAAATATCATCATTATTATATTATAATAATATAATAAAATATTATTTTATCAAAAAAGATAAAATATCAATTTTTAACAATTGTCACTTTAAAAATTTTCTCTATCTATATCCACATAAAATCAATATTTTCCTCATCATATAAATCAATAATTAATTATTCACAAATAATATTATAGAATTACAGTACTGACAACTAGGTCGTTCTCAGGAAAGAGGGGGCTTTCCAATAAGGTTTTCTCCTTACTGGCGCACAATTAGGTGACCAAACCCCTCCTTAGACAGAACTTTCTTGACATTGCCAATAATATTATCTAATAATATTATTTAGATAATATAAATTATTGCTCCGATAATGGAAAATACTGTGTAGTGACAATTATTAAAACAACAGTAATATAAAATATCAACGCAGCAATTATTGAATCAATAAAATAAAATACTGAACAGTAATTGTTGTAACCATTATTGAGTAGTGTCTTCTTACGTAAAAATCAATAATTGGTGCAATACAGTGTGTTACTGTGCAACAACACGTATTATTGTGTTTTAACCACCGGGTATTCCATCAATATTAACGGTAACAACTATGTCGTTATTTATAAACAACTTATGCTTGTCGTTTTATTCATCCAATCGCTTTCCGTTATGGGGCCCACAAAAGACTGCGCCATCGTACGAATATTCCCCGACAGGAAGAATATTCCACGACCAAACGAATATTCCCCGACAACAATGAATATTTTATAACCACCTGATTATTTTTAAAATATTCACGCATTTTACCCATAACTAACCACATTAATCAAATCAACCCTTACTATTTCCAAATAATAAATAAAGGAAATTTAAATTTCATTTATTAATAATTTGGGGTCTTACACTAAAGTCCCGACAGTCTAGTCGGACTTTTATCGAGTCTAAGTTCAATTAAACTCTGCCTAACACTTAACAATTATCTCAGATAATTTTAATATCCGTCAAAATATTTTTCTAAGTCTCGTACTAATTTTTAAATAATTATTACTATTTATCTTGATTTTTTAATCATTAAAATTGTATTTAAATGAATTAAATACCACATGATTACTTTATCATTAATATTTATTTATTATTAAATATTAATGAAATACATGTCATAATATTATATTATATTTATAATATCACAAAGTATTTTTTATACCTTAAAATCATATTTATATGATTTTTAAACAATTAAATTCATTGTCCGATAATTGCTATTAATATTAAAATATTAATATTTTCATGACAAAATATCAAAAGTTATATTTTATAACTTAAAATATTTTTATAACACTTAAATCATTTTTTATATGATTTATAAATCATTAATTCTATTTTTTCATAATTTATTTAATATATTAATTAAAACTAAACATCATTAATATTGATTAATTAATGAATTTCATCACAAAATATTAAAAGTCATTAGAAATAACTTAAAATATTTTTTAATACAATAATATAACTTTTCATGATTTTTCATGAATTAAAACAATTTTTAAATAATTTATTTAATATTATAATTAAATAAATTAAATACCATTTATATCCCAAAAATATTAAATATTTATGAAATATACTCTAAATAATTAAAAGCTATTTTTCAGAATTTAAAATAATTATTAAGAATTTATTTAGTATTTTTAATAATTAAAAACCAATTTAATCTATTTTTAAATATTTTTCGAAAAATTAGAAATTAAATAAATTCAAAACCGTCGCTAAAAGGCCCTATAGCGACAGACCCTTCGCTATAGGTGTCCTTGAGGCTGTTCTTGAGCTTCATGTCAGTGTCTAGGCTAGCTAGTTTAACCACGATTAAAACGTATGTGTTGGTGTTATCTGGGCTGTTTAATGCAATAATGTGGTAGTACAGATGTAGTACTACAATCTTAAACACATTCCATGTTCAAAACATAATCAAGTTGTAAGATCCGAGCTCCAGAAGAACATGTCAGAGCTGTTCTTCATTTCTGGGTTTTCCAGAAATGAAGAACAGTTGCAGGGTACCACTTTTGATTCTCTGAAATTTTGATTCTAGAGCTTGTTTGTGTGATCTAAGAGTTTACACCTCAAGTATACATGTTAGGCTACAATATAAAATCATTAAATCTATATAACAACCACTCAAATGAACAATGAAATCTGGTCAAACCTTGCCCCAAAAATTGCCTGAAGAAGATCGGAGTTACCCAGAATTTTCATCCAGCGTGATGGTCAACCCTGGTTTGACCGAATATAAAATCGTTTCTGTTATGAATCTGGGTGATCTTAAGGCTTTAACATGTAGTCCTTATGCCAGGCTACAACTACAACACAACAACAAAGCTAAACAAGCAAACAGCTACAAGATCAGAAGCCATAAAAATCTTGTCAGACCGGTTCTGGGTTTCTGGGCTGCCCAGAAACTCAGTCCTCGTGAACGGTCAACGGGTTTTGACTGTCTATATCTTTCGATCTACATGTGATCTAGATTTGATACAAGTACCAGATCAAAGGCCATACAACATACTACAAGTAAAAAAACTTAAAACACATAGACAATTAACAAGAAATGATCTAGAGGCCCTGACATTAGGCTGTCAGGCCTTATTTTTCCCTTTTTGTCCAGATTTGAAAATTTTGCCATTTTGTGTACTTTGATGTTATGGATTCATTATATAGAAACCCAGATCATCAAGTGACACCTTCTAACACAACTTAAATAATAGATCCTAACATCTAACATCAAATCATAAAAATTTTAGGTTTAAGGTTTTATACCTTTTGAGCTTTGATCCATGAATCTGACTTTGAGGATCTGTTATTGGATAGTTATGGACTGATATTGGCTCATCTTTTCTCTCTCTATCAGTCTATATCCCGAATTTCTAGAGAGAGAAGGGTTAGTAGAAAATGAAATATAAAGTTGTCTTTCTCTCTCTCTCTCTAAATCTCTTATATTTGATTCAATGACTCCAAGTAATGTAAGATGACACTCTTGGTCAGATTGTATATTGATTTTCCAAAACATGGCCCATACCTAACATGATGAGTCATGAAATTTCTAGAAAAACTTTAAGCTTACAAGTAAGGGCATTTTAGTCTTTTTGCATACAAAATTATTTGCATTCTTGTCAATTAGCCAAACCCTTAGGGTTTAGGGTTTGGGTTTGGGTTTAGGGTTTAGAAAACTTTAGAGTTTAGGGTTTAAAACCCTTGGGGTTTGTAAATTAATTTTCTAAAATTTCCAATTTATGTTTTAAAAATAGAAAATTAATATTTCTAAATTATAATTAGAATTTTCTAATTATATTAAAACAATTTATTCATAATTTAGATATTACTAATTAGGATTAAACCCAGAATTAGGTTTTCTAAATAAAAATATTTTTTTTCTAAATTAGAAATTAGGTTTCCTATTTAGACTAGGGTTTCGTACTTACCATAACTTGAAAATTAGGATCAATACTTCCTAATCATCATTAAATGTATTAAATTAACACTTAGGTTTTCCGTAATTATAAATTAGGGTTTCGAATCCAGAAATTAGAGTTTTCTAAATTTGAAATTAGGGCTTCCAAAACCAGTTTTTTCTAACCAAACATTGACGTTCTTATTATATACTTAGGGTTTGTTACAGATATCGTTTATCTGGTCAACCCTTGACCCTTAACCACACACTGTACACCTATACCCAAAACTTAAACACTTATTCCCTTAATCCTGAATAATTCACTTAAATCCTTCACAGAATTTTGAAATCCTCAAAATTCCATCTTAAAAATATGAAACGCATACACTTATTTTCTTTCTAGGTTCTAATTTTGAACCCTAAATTAATTAATTAAAATTTAAAAATATTTCAAAATTCTCGGGTTGTCACAAGTCCAACGTGGCTCCCCTCTCAGAAGATGGAGGCGAATCTATAAGCTCAAGCCCTAAGGTATCCATGTGAGCCAGAAGGTCCACGGCCATCTGCATAGTGCTATCATGATTATCTATGAATGCACTCATATATGCAGTAATGCTAGCCGTGTGGGACCTAAGTGCAGTACTATTACCAGTGGAAGTGTTTCGGGTAGCTCGAGCCTTATCCCGCTCAGTAAAGGCAGCATCCCGAGCCGCTCGAGCCTTATCCCGCTCAACAAAATCGGCATCCAAGGTAGCTCGAGCTTCATCCCTCTCAGTAAAAGCATCATTTCTACCAGAAAGAGCTGTCAACATCAGAGCCCTAGCCTAATCCCTTTAAAATGTCATCAAATGTAACCTCAGCTCTAAATACTTTACTGAAGGTGAAGTCGTAGCATTGGGAAAACTGCGGGAATCATCGACCAGATCTACTGTCAAACTAGCAAATAACTCATCCTCGGCAGGAGATTCAGGGTCCTAAATAGGCTTCTCATCATTAAAATCAATACTCGACTATGAGTGAACAACCATAATCGATGCAATATCTACCTCCAGCCATGCATAATACCCTAAAGAGCGGCCCGGATGACTAGTCAAAAAATTAGCCCTCTCTCGACGAGTCCAACAATCATAAATCCTGGTCCAGTCATCTGATAACGTAACGTATATGATGAATGTTATACGAACTAGTATACGAGAAGAATATGAGGATTATACGGTAAAAGCCTAAACCATTGTTAATGGACTTGTAAAACTTGAATAGAAACTTTGGCAAGCCCAAATTGAAGATGATTGAGGTCCAATGTCAATTTTAATCAAGGTCCAAACATAATTTAATTCAAACCCAATGTTTGGCCCGAATCAAATTAAACTTAAGCCCGAACCAAGAAATGAACCCGTGGATCAAATCGATGGGTCACTGGATAGGAAACACCCATGGAGCAACCCATGTGGGCCCCCATGATGAGTCATGGCCAGCCACTTGGTGGCTAAGAAATGGAGGTGACTTAGTTTGCATGTTTTCAATAGTAAGAGGTGGAATAGTAAGGAGGTTGGGTGATTTTTGACCCTTTTGCCCTCACTTTGCCAAGTCTATAAGAGAGCTTGGATTGCTTTTGTTGGTTATTTAATTCACCAATACTTAGAGCTTTATATTAATAGAGAAGTGAGAGCTATTTCAACTAATCAATGAAGAAGAAGAAGAAAGCTAGAACATCAAAGGTAATGAAACTTTAACCTTTAATCTTCATCTCTTCATCTGTAACCTTGATAGAGAAGTGGATATTGGTGGAGCATGTATATTAAGAGATAACAAGGATGGCTATTAGTGGACTTTAAACATTAATAATCATGTTACAAGTGGAATCATAATCAAGAAAGTAAGAACTAATGAAGAAAACATGAATATTTAAAACATGTTGTTGATGGACAAGTTTAAAACCAGTATAGGATTAGATGATTTATGCCTGGTTAGGATGATAGATGTATGAATAATGGAATGAATCCATTTTGAACGGAGTAAAAATTGCAAGTAACGAACTTATGATGAAATTTACGAGATTAGAGGATAATCGTTGAAATCGCAAAATTCTCGGAATGATAGTCAATAGTCGTCGTTTAACTCAAAAACCTTAGTTTTCGATGGCGTATCTTAGAACTTTTCATTTAAGAGTTGTGGACTCGAGAATGGTCGAATTCTGACTTAAAACGAAGAAACAAGCTATGAACGTTCACGAACGTTTAACGAACTCGTAATAGAAGATTTAAATCGTGAATTTAATGTTAACAGATTCTGAAACTTAAGTTGTCCTAATGAAATAAAAGTATGTAAGATATGTGAGATAACGGCTTTTGAACGAGCCAATTCTGACTTATAACGAGTAAGTTACGAGCGGGAAAGTATTTGAATTGAAAATCTTAAAAATAATTCAGAGGATCAAGGCCGGCACCGCAGCACCGCCCAAGCCTATGAAAGTGACGCTGCAGTGCCGTAAATAGATCCCAGGCACTGAAGAGTTGCACTGCAGCATGATATATAATGAAGGACTCGGGGCCGCAGTGCCAGTACTAAACCAAAGGCAGAGAAGAATGAAAATGAATACAAAAGAAAGATAAGTTGATTGACAGTGAATTATGACCTTAATTAAACTTAAAGTAACATCTTAAAAGATGAGTAAAACCTTCAGTTCAACGACTAAAAGTCAACGAAAGGTTACGAAAATGTAAACACAAAGTAAGTTAAATAATACGATAAACCATAAGGAACGTTAACTAACCTATCGAATGTTAGTAAGTTAAGGAAACGAATAGTTAAACTAAGAAGTAGGAGAAGATAGGGTAATGACAATACCTATTGATTGTTTATGACCTAATGTGGTATGCAATGTAATTATGTGATGTAAGATCTTTAAAGACCTAATGTGGTATGTTATGTAATATATATTCATATGGTTTCGGCATGTTGCTCGATCATAACTGTTATACTTGTTGAGCTAGCTATGCTCACCCTTGCTCGAACCATATGAATGCAGCTAAGAATGAACAGATCGAAGGATCCAGTAAGAATAAAGGTAAGGCAAAGGCGGACAAGTAGTTATCTTTGTAATAGAATAGTTTTACTTTTGTAATAATTCGATACTATGACGAAGAACATATGTAATGGTTACAAAGAACCTGGGAAGGGAAATATTATTATGTAATATATATAAGACATATTCACTCTCTTGATATATTTTGATTGAATGTATATCTGAACAGTAGCACCTTGTAGCACCATCTATCGGGTTGGAAGATACCCGGATTTGGGGGCGTCACAGGTTGGTATCATAGATGTAGGTTATAAAACTTAAGAGGGGGAAAGAACCTTAAGCCATAACCTTAAGAAGATTTGAAGAATTAAAAGATGAAGTTAACCCTAAAAATGCATTGTAGCGCCCCCAAATTCGGGTGTCTTCAAACCCAGCAGATGGTGCTATACTGTACAAACATTCATACATTAATTCAATTGAAAAGTCTAAAAGAACGAATATATCTTCTATATATTTAAAGTAATATTTACATTTCCCAGGTTCTATACCCATTACAAAGGTTCTTTGTCACAATATTAGTTACATTATAACATTACACCTATTCTATTACAAGACAGCTTAACAATCAGCCTTAGCTTTTTCTTTATCCTTTTTCGATCCTTCGGGACGTTCAGTCTTAGCTGCATTCATATGGTTCAAGCAAGAGTGAGCATAACTAGCTCAGCAAGTATAACAATTCAATAACAATATGCTTGACACATACGAATCATATATCTTCAATAACTGAATAATAGTTATGAAGTACTATTGATAATTCAAAATAGCACTTTACCTTTCTTTCAAAATGTTTTACAGTAATAATAATATTTAGTAAGAGTATTCATTCTTTATTGAAAAAGGACAACCCGGAACGAATTCCGTAAGCCCGATATTACTTATGAGCACTTCTAGGTGATCAGCCTATTGTACTCTATGTTGATCAACACTACATCCATTAAATGTATGTACGTTTAATCATTTGGCAACCTCACGTGCATGTCGTTTTACCGACAAAACATTTGTTTAACATTTCAGTCTTCTTTTGAAAACCATATGGAGTAGTTGATAAGAGACAATAACATTTGATAATAGATGAATAAATTAGCAATTCTAGCCAAGGGATTGGCTTTAACTTCAACATACCTTAATTCATGCGAAAGAATACATGAACCTCAAAAACTTGTTCAGATTGAACTGAGACAAGAGTGAGAATACTTGCCTTTAGCGTCTGCTACCGTAAATTAACTTTATGTTTAAGTCTTTCAAGTCTCTATAACACATGATCACATAATGCCTTACATTAGGTCACATATAATCAAGTATATATATGATTATATCTTACCCTTCTTCTCAATCTAATTGTGTATTAGATTCAGTTATTATTCGTTCCGGTTTATCATTATCCTTGCATTTATATTCAACTAAGTTATCTCAACTTTTATACAACATCCTTAAGGTTTAACAAAGTTTAAACAAAGTTACATTACATTCCTTAAGTTATGTTTACTTTCAAAACAATTAGCTTTCCTTTATGTGTACTTAGAAACATTCATTACTATCTTTGTTCTGAGACTGGCGCTGCGGCGCGAGTCCTTACTTAATGGGTCGCGCTGCGGCGCCACACTCTAGAAGATTTTCTTACTGTACATGGCGCTGCGGCGCCACAAATTATACTACGGTTCGCGCTGCGGCGAACTCTTGCAGTGAACTCGGCTACTGTTACGCGCTGCGGCGTGACTCATTTAGCCTAGGGTTGGCACCACGGCGCCAACTCTGTGCACCAGAAAACAATTTCAGTTTTTTAAATTTTGTGAACTTCCCGGACGCATAACTTCTTCGTTATAAGTCCGAATTGGCTCGTTCAAAAGCCTACGATTCACAAATTACGTAATCTACGCATTCATGCAAGAATTTTATCTATTTGACTTCGTTTGCTAAAAATTCACCTATTGGCTCATTTTTTTAACGAAAACGATAAACGTTCGTGAACGTTCAACGCTCGTTTCTTCGTTTTAAGTCAGAATACAGTCATTTTTGAGTCCGCAACTCTTAAATGTCAAATATGACTTGCCTCCATTGGAAAACAACGGTTTTGAGTTTAAACACAAAATTTGACTTCTATTCCGAGAATTTCACGAATTCGACGATTATCGTCCTATCGTGCAATTTCTGGCAAATCTTCATTCTTATGGTTTGTTCCACACTACCAATGAATTCCATTCATCATGTGAACATCTTAACATACTTATTACAACAACTTATATTCATTGTTGGATTTTAGATTTATTTCTTCATGAGTTTATAACTTTATCCAATTATAAACTACTTAAGATTTCATTGTTCATGACTTATGACAATTAAAGTGGATACCTTCAAGAATACGTGGATTCCTACGTTAAAATTTTGTTGTTGATGATGTGGATCAGCGTATTTCCTTTGTCAATCTTGAGATGCTTGTAATCGTTCACGTATAATTATGATGGTTTCAGTTGTTTGTTAAATTATTTTAGGTCCTAACATTTGTCTTTTCCCGACTTCATCATAACACAAAGGTGTTCTACATTTTCTCCCATATAAGGCTTCATAGGGTGACATACCTATGCTAGCATGATAACAATTGTTATAGGCAAATTCTACTAGAGGTAACTGATCTTCCCAACTTCATTTGAAGTCTATGATACATGTTCTCAACATATCCTCTAATGTTTGTATGGTTCTCTCACTTTGTCCATCAGTATGAGGATGATAAGTTGTACTCAATCTTAATTGTGTTCCTAAATGTTTTTGAAGGCTTTTTCAAAAATTTGAAGTAAAACGTGGATCTCGATCTGATATTATGGAAATAGGCACTCCATGCCTAGAGATTATTTCATTAATGTACAATTTGGCAAGGTGATCCAAGTTATGAGTAATTTTAATAGGTAAAAAGTGAGCTGACTTAGTTAAACGGTCAACTATTACCCAAATGGCATTATGGCCCTTTTATGTATCTGGAAGGCCAACAACAAAGTTTATGGTTACATGTTCCCACTTCAACTCAGGAATCGATAAGGGTTGAAGTAAACCACTCGGCTTTTGATGCTCAGCCTTAACCCTTTGACACGTGAGACATTTGCTTACCCATTCAGCTATTTATCTTTTCATATTCGACCACCAAAAGTGTCGACTTAAATCCTTAAACATTTTAGTACTACCATGATGTATGGCAAATTTAGAATTATGAGCTTCGTTTAAGATTTCATCTTTTAAAGATTGGTTTAACGGAACCCAGATTCTACCTTCATATCTTATTATTCCATCCTTATCTATTCTGAATTTGTTATATTTGTCAAAAGTTAGATTTGACTTATATTTCTGACATTCTTCATCCTTTTCCTGTATCTCTTTGACTTTGTTAAACAGAGATGAAACTCCCTCTAAAATATAAAAATTTTGGGTAAAGGTAGTTGGACATTCCACCTTAATTTTTAAAATTTCAAAATCTTTTATTAACCTATCATTGGTGGTTAATACATTCAATTTTTCCTGATTCTTTCTACTTAACGCATCAGCTACGACATTGGCTTTACCGGGATGATATAAGATTTTATAGTCAAAATCCTTTATTAGTTCTAACCATCATCTCTATCTTAAATTTAATTCCTTTTGTGTAAAAATATATTTCTGACTTTTATGATCTGTATATATCTCGCACTTCTCCTCGTACAAGTAATGTCTCCAAATTTTTAGAGCAAAAACTACCGTGGCTAACTCTAGGTCATGAGTATAATCTTTGAGTTGTCGTGATGCATAAGTAATCACTTTCCTATGTTGCATCAACACTGTAAAGCCCCCGAATCTCGGTACATGAAACCCGAATTCAGTGCTTCACGATACCATTTCTATGAGCGGAATAATACTAATAATAATAGCAATAATATAAATATTAAACCTAATTTACATAATTATCAGAGTCTAGCTCCCAAGTACGTAACCTTTAATCATTCCTTACAATACATGATAATAAATATATAACATTGTCTTCGTAATATAAAACTATTACATAAGATAATATTGAAATCATTCAGCAACCTTTCCCTTTCCCTTGTTCTTAACAGAGCCTTCAGGTTGTTCACACTTAGCTAAAAACATTTAAATTAAGCAATGATGAGCATTTGAGTGCCCAGCAAGTAATAACAATTATATATATATATATATAAGCTGAAAGAATTTAAATGTTTTCTTTATACTACCCTTCAACAACAAATCAATGGTTGTGAAGTAATCTGAACCTATAATAATAACATAACAGCCCTCTTTCAAATTTTTGAAACTACGTACTGACTATAAATAAGGTAAAGGGGACATACTATAAACATTGTTTTCATTTTCGAAAAGGTTAAACAGAACTTCATCTGTAAACCGTCGTAACTTACGGGCACTGGGATGATCAGCCTGTTGTATCCTATATTGATCAATACTGCATGCAAGAACAATAGGATCGTTCACTCTGTCCGCCTTGGGCGTATAACAGTTTTCCCGTGTAAGGGATGTTCATACTTGTCGGGGTTCCAAACCAAAGCAATTCGGTTGGATAATAATAAGGTTTTATCTTGTTCAACAATAATCTATAATTCAACATTTATATACGGGTATTTAACAAAGTTGTATCAACATGTGGTTAAATGCAATGATTATCCGAGTGGGGACACTTATATAATTATTTATAGAAATTATCGAACAGAATATATATCTGAATTACCATATACTAACATGTTGATAATCAATGAGCGTATATAATATAGGGTTAATAATCTGTACAGTAATAATATAATTCTGAAACATTCTTACCCATGTCCATTGCATAAGGAAAATGCAAAGGTAGGATACTTGCCTGATTCGCTGCTTACAATACGCAACTTAGTTTAATCTTTTATATCACAACCTATCATTAATAAGATCATTCGTTCGATTAGAACAATATACTATAACGTATAGTACTGCATTTCACAGCCAGCACATAATCTAATCGCATTATCACACATGTTCAACAGTCATTGCATCACAAACAAACATTAATATAGTCAAAATATCTAAGTCTAAATCAATTTCTAAAATATGTCAGTGTACCGACAGCTTTATCGGGTAATTATCGAGTCTAAAACTCTATTCCAACATTCAATATCCGTAAGTATCAGTCATATTATTTTAAATGACTTAATAAACATTTATTAATTTATCATAAATTTTCAAACACCGAAATCATTATTAAATGATTTAAATATCAAATAATTCTATTATCATTTAATTATTATTAAACTATTAATAATACTTTTATTCATTTACCAATAGTATTAATATTTTATTCATTTACTAATATTATTAATCATTTAATAATATTTTATTCCTTTACTAATGTTATTACGTTATTAATAACATTTTATTTAATCTCGAATATTATTATTTACTTAATAATATTTTAATCATCCAATAATACTTTTATTTAATATTATTAATCTTTTAATAATATTTTAATCTATGATTAATATTTTAATCTAATATTATTAATCATTTACTAATACTTTAGTCATTTATTAATATTTTAAATCCAATATGATTAACCAGTTAATAAAGTTTTAATCTTAATATTTTTATTTACTTAACAATATCATATTCTAATATTATTAATATTATAATAACATTTTAATAGTTTATTAGATCAATAAACAATTTATTTTAATTGTTCACCCTTTATAAAACTATTTTTTTAATATTTATAAAAGGTCATAAATAATATTTCTTATTATAAATTACAAAAATGCCCCAAAATAGTCATAATATTATATATTAGGAGTATTGAAGCATTAAAATCATATTTTTCTTATTAAAAACATCATTTAACTATTTATTTCCTTTTATTCATAACTTAATCATTTTTGGAAAAATAGCAAACTGATTCCAAAAATTCTCATCTTCTGGATTTTGACATAATATGAACCTAAAAGTTTCCCCAAATTTTTTTGGAATTTTAGAAAATGATCTACTATTTTTAAAGTTCCTAAAACACTCGGATCTTGCGTCATTTTTCATAAATTGACTTTTGCTCAGAAAAATTTGAAATTTTCATGGTATGCTCTCCTAACATATATGAACCTACTGTAAAAATTTCGGAACTTTCCAGTGTATACACAGTGAGATATTCGAAAGTAAATATTTTAGAGTCCTTCACGGAAATAGCTATTACGCACAATCTATAACTCGAAACGTGTCCGTTCTTTTTCCTACATGTAGATAACTTCTCAAGGTACCTCTGTGATGTTTCCCATAATTTTAAAAGACATGCAACTATCTAAAACAGTCCCTAGAAAAACAGGATAGAAGCAATTTGAGGGTTTTGAACCTTTAACATTCAAAGTGGACTGTTTTGGGGATAACAGCCACAAAGGTTTCAAAACTTGCTAGATTTGTGTTCTATCACTTGAGTTTACTAGATAACTCATGTATCTAACACTCCCTTTGACGGATCACAAATCTAAGTTGGAAAACTTGAGTTACACAAGATTTAGTGGAAGAAAAACAAGAGTTTTCACCCTTGGAGAACATATGCTAATATTCTTCCTCTAAGCCTTTGATCTAACACTCAAGATACTTAGTTCCATACATGATGATATGTAGAACTAGGGTACTCTGAGTATTAGACCATAACCCCCATATATGATGAGGTAAAAACCAAAATAGAAGAAGAATAAGAAAGAACGGAGGAGAATCCTCACCTAGTTTTCTTTGCTATACTTCTTGTTCTTCCAAAGTATGATATAAACTTAGGATTCATGAACAATAATGTAAGACCCCAAATTTTATGAAATAAAAGTATTCAATTTTTCTTATAGTTACTATTCAGTAAATGGTTAAATTGATAAAAGTTAAAGTTAAGGGTGATATATGAAATTTTTTCAAACTACGCAAGTGGTTATAAAATATTCATTGTTATCGGGGAATATTCATTTTGTCGTGGAATATTCTTTCTGTCGGAAAATATTTGTACGACGGTGCAACCATTTATGGGCCCCATAACGGAAAATGATTGGATGAAGAAAACGATAAATATTGAGTTTTTATAAATAACGGCGTAGTTGTTACCGTTAACACTGTTGGAATACCCGGTGCTTAAAATACAAGTAATGCGCGTGGTTGCACAGTCGCACACGGATTTCACATTATTTTTTTCAATTATTGATTCTTACGTAAGAAGGCACTACTCAATAATTGTTATAGTAGTTACTGTTCAATATTTTATTTTATTGATTCAATAATTGTTGCGTTGATATTTTATATTATTGTTGTTTCAATAGTTGTTACTGCACAGTATTTCCCATTATCATATCAATAATTCATATTATTTGAATAATATTATTAAATAAAATTATTGGCGATGTCTTGAAAGTTCTGTCTAAGGAGAGGTTTGGTCATCTAATTGCGCGTCAGTAAGGAGAAATTCTTATTGGAAAGCCCCCTCTTTCTTGGGAACGGCCTGGTTGTCATAAATGTGATTATGTAATATTAATTGTGAATAATTAATTATTGATTCATATGATAAGGAAGTATTTATTTTATGTGAATATAAATGTTGGATATATTTTGAGGTTAAAAATAAAGGAGTTAATGTTGAGGTGTTTTATCAGTATTTTGTCGGATTGGAGGTACTAAAAATCAAACTAGTGTTTTTTGAGATATATTGCGGGAGTTATAATTTTTAATCCGACCGTTGGATCGTTGTAATTTTTAGATATGTTATACATATATAAGTTGAGTATATGTCCACAAATTTTGAACCGTTAAAAATGAGCGTATGATTTGTTATGAATTTTAAGAGGTGACTGATTCGAAAATTAGGTTATAAATTATTTTGGTGAAAAATTCTAGAATTGGTGGGCCCCACTTTTGGTTGGTGAGAAATGTTCTCAATTGAATTTTAAATGTAGTGGGTGGAAATAGTAGTAGGTAAAGCCATCAGGTAGCAGGTCAAGTCTGCTTCGGCGTGCTAACATTTTCCTATAAATAGAGGGCTAAGTTAGAATTGAAAATCACACCAGAATTTATAAGTTTTCTCTCTTTTTCTCTCTAGATTATCGAGTGTATTTTGTGAGTATTTAGATACTTGGTGAGTTGCTATTCATCAGTGCAAGTTTCCTTCAGCGTCATATCTGATATCTAGTCAGAAGTGCTGCTCTTTTGAGGTAAGAGATAGTAAGGGATAGTAATGGATAGTAAGGGATATTAAGGGATGCTATATTCTTTATAATGATGTTATTCTTTCAATATCATTATACTAAAATATTGGTATGGATTTTGTTGTGGAATTTCTACCTTTTTGAGTCGGGGTTACTATTCACGAGTTACTATTCATGAGTTACTATTCATGAATTACTATTCACGAAGTTACTATTCATAGGTTACTATTCACGAGTTACTATTCATGACAAAATTGGTTTCTTTTTCTAACCAAATTATAGTTGAGTTATGAATATCATTCTTGAGATTAAATCTATATGTTGATCATATTGTTTTTATTATCATATATAACATTTTTATAACCCTGATGTTGAAATTCTCTTTGACTTGAGTGTAAAGATGGGTAGATTTTTGGTATTATCATGACTATGGGTTCCCTTTGGCCAGTAGTGCAAAGTTGAATTGTTGACTGGTATGATCATGACCATTGAATTTATAATTGAATATCTTTAGCTTAAGTGCAAAGGTGAAATAATCATCATGGTTATAATTATTGTTTATATAAATTCTGAAATGATTATATATTTCTTTGATATATGAATATATTTGGCCTGTAGTGCAAATATGAACTGTTGTTGATTATCTATGGCATGTAGTCAAAGATGACCTGTAGTTGAATATCTTTGGCCAGTAGTGCAAAGATGAATTGTTGATGAATATCTTCGGACCATAATACAAAGATGACATGTTGTTGAATATCTTTGGCCAGTAGTGCAAAGATGAACAGGTGTTGAGATGAACATGACCAACTGGTGATACAAATGAATATCTTTGGCCGTAGTGCAAAGATGAAGTTACTAGTATGATTATGAACAGGAAATGTGATTTGGTGTAACTATGATCTTTGATGTTTCAGGTAAAGATAGGTGATAAAAATTATCTTCGTCCTAGATGAGAAGAGGAATTTAGAACTACAATTATGATTATGAGATATTCATATGATTGTGGAAAGGAACTGTTGATTGATGTTACAGGGATAAAATATTGTTGGTGGATTTTTAATATGGAGAAGATAATAGACTTTATAGTCTATTTGACTCATCTAATGGATTGCTCATTCCGCTGCAACTATGGTTGAAAAGTTTTATCATCTACCATATGTTCTAAATCTCTAATTTATTACTAATGAAGGCTATTGATAATTTAATTATCTTTATTCATGATATTCTTTACTGGGCTTGTTGTGCTCACCCTTTTGCTTTATAATTCCTTTTCAGGTAATAAAAGTGTAGCTGGGTCGAGCGAGGGTAACGGGAAAATAGAACGGTGGTCTATAGCTGTGGAGGTTCTCCTTAAGCAGTATAGAAAAGTGTTGTATACATCATTTAGTAGTTATATTTGGTGAATCAAATAGGGTGAGGCGAACCCAACGTTGGAAGGGTGTTTTGCCACTATCATACAAGATGTCTAATGACATACAACCTCGTGTCATCATAAGATAGGATTGTGCTCATCCACTTGCGGAGTATATTTATGAGCACTACCTATATAATCTTGGTGTTTGTTTGAAGTATAATTCTCAGTTAGAGACAGTGGAAATAATGATAAGTCAAGAGAAGACTCACCATTGGGAAGAATATGATATTAATCTTCTCGTTTTTCTTTGGGATATATTGGGTCAACCAAGGATAATTCTGTGGCCATATGATATCTATCATAACCTAAAAGAATGGCCTCCCATGTACGAAGGTTTCCTTGAGCACTTCTCAAAACTTCTAATTTCTAAAACAGTTTTGACTATACCTTTATGTAAGGTACCTTTGTAAGGTGCTATCCAAGGATGGGATAAGTGTCAAAGTTGATATATATTTGTATCCAAACTCACAGAATATGTGTTGTTGCATTTTGCACGATAATTGTTGTAATAAAGTTGTAGTTGTTTTCTGTACCATGTATTTGGCGACTCAGAATGGGTTGGATGGAATAGACCTATTTTGGGGTCGTTACATTTTGGTATCAGAGCTTAGGGATATGGTCTCTGGCAGAAATCATGGAATATAACTAGGAGGGGAGAGATGAGTAAATCATTCGCTAGTGTGTCCTACCTTAGCTTATTTGTTGGTCAGTCATAATATCGGGATATTATGTGATATGTTAATTTGCTAAATTATCCCTTGTTTTGAAGATGTATTCTAGAATGATATTTGAAATACAAGAGATAAGCAGTGGAGAAATTATGATGACAGGGAAGATGAAATCTGAAATGAAAGGAAGGTATTCCCAACTCTTTGAAATACCAGGTACGTAAATTTCGAGGACGAAATTTTATAAGGAGGGGAGATTGTAAGACCCCGAATTTTATGAAATAAAAGTATTTAATTTTTCTTATAGTTACTATTCAGTAAATGGTTAAATTGATAAAAGTTAAAGTTAAGGGTGATATATGAAATTTTTTCAAAATATGCAAGTTGTTATAAAATATTCATTGTTATCGGGGAATATTCATTTAGTCGTGGAATATTCTTTCTGTCGGAAAATATTCGTACGATGGTGCAGCCATTTATGGGCCCCATAACGGAAAATGATTGGATGAAGATAACGATAAAAATTGAGTTTTTATAAATAACGGTGTAGTTGTTACCGTTAACACTGTTGAAATACCCGGTGGTTAAAATACAAGTAATACGCGTGGTTGCACAGTCACACATGGATTTCACAGTATTTTTTTCAATTATTTATTCTTACGTAAGAAGGCACTACTCAATAATTGTTACAGTAGTTACTGTTCAATATTTTATTTTATTGATTCAATAATTGTTGCGTTGATATTTTATATTATTGTTGTTTCAATAATTGTTACTGCACAGTATTTCCCATTATCATATCAATAATTCATATTATTTGAATAATATTATTAGATAACATTATTGGTAATATCTAGAAAGTTCTGTCTAAGGAGAGGTTTGGTCATCTAATTACGCGTCAGTAAGGAGAAATCCTTATTGGAAAGCCCCCTCTTTCCTGGGAATGGTCTAGTTGTCATAAATGTGATTCTGTAATATTAATTATGAATAATTAATTATTGATTCATATGATAAGGAAATATTTATTTTATGTGAATATAAATGTTGGATATATTTTGTGGTTAAAAATGAAGTAGTTAATGTTGAGGTGTTTTATCAGTATTTTGTCGGATTGGAGGTATTAAAAATCAAACTAGTGTTTTTTTGAGATATATTGCGGGAGTTATAATTTTTAATCCGACCGTTGGATCGTTGTAATTTTTGGATATGTTATACATATATAAGTTGAGTATAAGTCCACAAATTTTGAACCGTTAAAAATGAGCGTATGATTTGTTATGAATTTTAAGAGGTGACTGATTCGGAAATTAGGTTATAAATCATTTTGGTGGAAAATTTTAGAATTGGTGGGCCCCACTTTTGGTTGGTGAGAAATGTTCTCAATTGAATTTCAAATGTAGTGGGTGGAAATAGTAGCAGGTAAAGCCATCAGGTAGCAGGTGAAGTCTGCTTCGGCGTGCTAACATTTTTCTATAAATAGAGGGCTAAGTTAGAATTGAAAATCACACCAGAATTCATAATTTTTCTCTCTTTTTCTCTCTAGATTATCGAGTGTATTTTGTGAGTATTTAGATACTTGGTGAGTTACTATTCATCAGCGCAAGTTTTCTTCAGCGTCATATCCGATATCCAGTCAGAAGTGCTGCTCTTTTGAGGTATGAGATAGTAAGGGATAGTAAGAGATAGTAAGGGATAATAAGGGATATTAAGGGATGCTATATTCTTCGTAATGATGTTATTCTTTCAATATCATTATACTGAAGTATTGGTATGGATTTTATTGTAGAATTTCTACCTTTTTGAGTCGGGGTTACTATTCACGAGTTACTATTCACAAGTTACTATTCACGAGTTACTATTCACGAAGTTACTATTCACGAATTACTATTCATGACAAAATTAGTTTATTTTTCTAACCAAATTATAGTTGAGTTATGAATATTACTCTTGAGATTAAATCTATATGTTGATCATATTATTTTTATTATCATATATAACATTTTTATAACCCCAATGTTGAAATTTTCTTTGACTTGAGTGTAAAGATGGGTAGATTTTTGGTATGATCATGACTATGGGTTCCCTTTGGCCAGTAGTGCAAAGTTGAATTGTTGACTGGTATGATCATGACCATTAAATTTTTAATTGAATATCTTTTGCTTAAGTGCAAAGGTGAAATGATCAACATGGTTATAATTATTATTTATATAAATTCTGAAATGATTATATATTTCTTTGAGATATGAATATATTTGGCATGTAGTGCAAATATGAACTGTTGTTGAATATCTTTGGCTTGTAGTGCAAAGATCACCTGTAGTTGAATATCTTTGGTCATTAGTGCAAAGATGAATTGTTGATGAATATCTTCGGACCGTAGTGCAAAGATGACATGTTGTTGAATATCTTTGGCCAGTAGTGCAAAGATGAACAGGTGTTGAGATGAACATGACCAACTGGTGATACAAATGAATATCTTTGGCCGTAGTGCAAAAATGAAGTTATTAGTATGATTATGAACAGGAAATGTGATTTGGTGTAACCATGATCTTTGATGTTTCAGGTAAAGATAGGTGATAAAAATTATCTTCGTCCTGGATGAGAAGAGGAATTTAGAACTACAATTATGATTATGATATATTCAAATAATTGTGGAAAGGAACTGTTGATTTATGTTACAGGGATAAAACATTGTTGGTGGATTTTTAATATGGAGAAGATAATAGACTTTATAGTCTATTTGACTCTTCTAATGGATTGCTCGTTCCGCTGCAACTATGGTTGAAAAGTTTTATCATCTACCATATGTTCTAAATCTCTGATTTATTACTGATGAAGGCTATTGATAATTTAATTATCTTTATTCATGATATTCTTTACTGGGCTAGTTGTGCTCACCCTTTTGCTTCACAATTCCTTTTCAGGTAATAAGAGTGTAGCTGGGTCGAGCGAGGGTAACGGGGAAATAGAACGGTGGTCTATAGATGTGGAGGTTCTCCTTAAGCAGTATAGAAAAGTGTTGTATACATCATTTAGTAGTTATATTTGGTGAATCAAATAGGGTGAGGCGAACCCAACGTTGGAAGGGTGTTTTGCCACTATCATACAAGATGTCTAATGACATACAACCTCGTGTCATCATAAGACAGAATTATGCTCATCCACTTGCTGAATATATTTATGAGCACTACCTATATAATCTTGGTGTTTGTTTGAAGTATAATTCTCAATTAGAGACAGTGGAGATAATGATAAGTCAAGAGAAGACTCACCATTGGGAAGAATATGATAGTAATCTTCTCGTTTTTCTTTGGGGTATATTGGGTCAACCAAGGATAATTCTGTGGCCATATGATATCTATCATAACCTAGAAGCATGGCCTCCCATGTACGAAGGTTTCCTTGAGCACTTCCCAAAGATTCTAATTTCTAAAATAGTTTTGACTATACCTTTATGTAAGGTACCTTTATGAGGTGCTATCCAAGGATGGGATAAGTGTCACAGTTGATATATATTTGTATCCAAACTCATAGCATATGTGTTGTTGCATTTTGCACGACAATTGTTGTAATAAAGTTGTAGTTATTTTCTGTACCATGTATTTGGCGACTCAGAATGGGTTGGATGGAATGGACCTATTTTGGGGTCGTTACAAATAAACTCATCTCCCTATCTAGAATCTGAACTTTTCCTCTCCCTCTTGCTAGGCTTTGTGTTTTGATGGGTTGGGAGAAAATAGAAGAAGAAGAAGAATGGTGGAGGAGTAAAATAAAATGAGATAGATATTATGTTGGTGAATTTGAGTGGAATGCTAATATCCTCCATGTTTCTTTTGCCCATTGGACAAAAGGGTTAGACTTATCCCTTCCTAATCGTGCCTAATTATGCCATTAAGGTTGCTAAGTGGATTTTCTACCAATGGGAGCATGGCACACTTGTCCTTGTGTGTAAGATTTCTACTTATAGAACATGATTAGCTTAATATTATTGCCTTAAAAAGGCTAATGTGGCCAGCCATATTTATGCCCACTAACTCCTTCATTTAGCTTTTATTTTAATGCATAAATTAGATAAATCAAATGTCTAAAATACCCTTAATCAAGTGGGCTAAGTTTGGGCGTGCATTTTATTTCTTTTGGGTTTTTCCTTTAATTATTTTGGGCCATGTAATAAACATAGTCTAACAATTTTAATATATGTTACCCAAATTAATTATTTAGGGTTTTCATTTCCAATCTTATGAAATTTAATTACTTATACATGTGACTTTAGCTCATAACCTAATTAGGTTTACGAGAAATAAGTTTAAAATTAGTAGTCACTTGAAATAATAAGATTATCAACTTAAGTTAGTATACATATTAAATACTAATCCTTCCTTATTACCATAACCCTTAGGTTATTTAATTGTCTCACCTAATGTATAATTAGGTTACGAAGCTTTTATTTAGGGTTTAAAATAAAATAAAATTAGTTCCTAAAATTTGTAATTAGGGTGTCACACAGTAATACAAGGGTTTGTCACATAACACCATAATTGACCAACCCTTATTGGTCCACATATACAGTACATATTTATAGCACTGAAAAATCGTAATATAATTATTATAATAATTCTAAAAATCATTTCATATATTATATAAATAATATATGATTATATCTTCATGAAAAATAATTAATAAAATATTTCTACTATAAAATTAATTATGATAAGAATATAATTTATAATGATCAATAATTCTAAAATAAAATTATTTGTAACTATTCATATTTTTATTTATCACATAAATACATATACACATTATCTTGGCACATATTCCCCATATTTAAAATAAAAAATATATTATACGCAAAATTTCTAATTTATTTGTATAGAAAATATCGGGTTGTTACAAACACACACCCTAAACATCTGTGTGATGCATCACTAAATACCACAAGGCCTCCTTTATCATCTGGTAAGGACAACACTGGAGCCATGGTTAGTCGCTTCTTCAACTCTTGGAAGTTCTCTTCATATTTATCTGTCCAGACGTATTTTACCGTCTTTCGAGTTAAATTGGTTAATGGGGTTGCTATTTTTGAAAAATCTTTTATAAATCGTCGATAATAACCCGCTAAACCGAGAAAAATTCGTACTTCTGTTGGAGTTGTTGGTTGTTCCTAATTCACAACCGTTTCAATCTTAGTTGGATCTACAGATATTCCATTCTTGTCAATTACATGACCTAAAAATTGAACACTCTTTAACCAGAATTCACAAATGGAAAACTTTGCATAAAGTTGTTCCTTTCGTGATGTCTCCAAAACGACTCTCAAGTGTTCAGTATGCTCTTCCCGTGTTTTCGAGTATACCATAATATCGTCGATAAACACTACAACAAATTTGTCCAAGCATGGTTTAAACACTCGATTCATTATATCCATAAATACTTCCGGTGCATTTGTCAATCTAAACGACATTACAAGAAACTCATAATGTCCATAGTGTTTCCTAAACGCTATTTTTGGCACATCATCATTTCTTACCTTCAATTGATGATAACTTATTCTAAGGTCAATCTTTGAAAAATGTTCGGTCCCCTTTAATTGGTCAAACAAATCATCAATCCTTGGTAAAGGATATTTATTCTTAATAGTTAATTTATTTAGCTCTCTATAGTCTATACATAGTCTCATAGTTCCATCCTTCTTCTTTACAAACAATACTAGTGCTCCCCAGGGTGAAACACTAGGTTGTATGTACTTTTAATCTAAGAGTTCCTGTAATTGTATAAGTAACTCTTTCAGTTCTATAGGTGCCATTTTGTACGGTACCTTAGAAACTAGTGCCGTTCCTGGTGCAAGATTAGTGACGAACTCAATTTCCCTATCTAGAGGTAAACCTGGTAAGTCATCCGAAAATACATCGGGAAAATCCTTAACTTTTGGTATTTGATATAGTTTTACTCTGTGACACCCCCAAATCCGAGTATCTTTCAACTCGACAGATGGTGCTACACGGTACTACAATTTATACAGTCATTTTATTGAAATAACAATAAAATGATTGTATTTACTATATTCTTATTACAATAGTAATAAATCCTTTCCCAAGTTCGAAAATCGAAAACGTTCTTCATTATTCATAAGTATATTACACACAAATACACTTGTCTGTTACAGGATAATTAACTATCCATCTTAGCTTTGTCTTTATCCCTCTTAGAACTCTCTGTTCGTTTAGCTTTAGCTGCAATCATAAAATTCAAGCAAAAAGTGAGCATAATTAGCTCAACAAGTCTAACAAAGGATAATATGGATACCACATCGAGAATTATATAATTATCTTCTATAACTGAACAAATAGCTATGAAGCACTATGAAACATTGATTAGTACTTCTCATTTCATAACAACGATTCCAAGGTTTATATAATAGCTTAGGAATTCTGAACCGATCGAAAGACCATGAACATATTCTTTTCGTTTTCATACATGAAAAGGATATCACGGCACTAAGGCCGTACATCCGGCATTATTTACGAGCACTTCTAGGTGATCAGCCTATAGTACTCTATGTTGATCAACACTCATCCGTTAAACGTATTTACGTTTAAGTTTTAGTAACCTCGCGTGCCCATCGAATAATCGATGAAAATACATTTGTTTGTTCTTAGACAAACTTACCTTTACATCCGTACCAAATACTTGGCATAGGATAACGTTAACAGTTGTATATCAAAAGACTTGTAAACAAATCAATCTAACTCTTAAGAATAGTCTAGCCGAGTTAAAACTGACATCGACCCTTTTGTAAAACAATTTATGCATTTCATAACATGAATCACAGAAAACCTGACTAACACGGAGGTTAGACAAACATTAAGAAAACTTGCCTTCAAGCATCTTCGAATATAATATTCAACAATTCTCAGTCTTTACAGGATCTACATGATATATTTACACAGCACACTGTAATTAGCTACCAAACAAACTAACTTTATTGTTTTAACCAACTTCTTTCTCTTCTATGTCTTACTTGACTTTATTCCATTAATAATGTCAATTCGACTTACTATACTTTATTACGACTCTTTAACGTTCTTACGTTATTAACCGACACTCGATCATTATTGGTGAGATACCAACGTTGAACACCATTCCCGGTTTACTTGTTTACATTTTTGCGTTCTTCCATTAATTATTGTTAAACCATACTTAACCTTCTAATGTTATCACTTTATAAGTGATTTAAAGTTAGCCTTACCATGCACATTAAGTACATTCCTGTCTTACTATTGGTTTTAATTCAATTGGAATTACAAACCTAAGTTGGTCAACCATTTTTCACTGTCGGCGCTGCGGCGCCAGACTCTAGTATACCTTTGGCGCTGCGGCGCCAACTAACAGTAGGCAGAGCCCGGAGCTGGCACTGCGGCACGGCCATTAACACTGGGTTTGGCGCTGCGGTGCCACCCCTGTGCCTCAGTTGGCTTTTACAGTAAATTTTTTCTACGAACTTCTCGGCTTCATAACTTATTCGTTTTACATCCGAATTGGCTCATTCAAAAGCCCATAACTGACAAATTACCTATTCTATGTGTTCATGCAAGAATCTTTCACTTTCAAATCCGTTAACTCGAAATTCACCTTTTGGTTCATTTTGAGTGTTCGTTTATCGTTTATGAGCGTTCAATACTCGTTTTCTTTGTTATAAGTCAAAATTCTACGATTCTCGAGTCCACAACTCTTGAATACCCTATCTCACGTGTTGGCATTAAAAATTGAAGTTTTCAAGTCACACGACAACTTTTGACTACTAATCCGAGATTTCTACGTTTTCGACGTTTAACGTCTATTTTCGTAAAACTTGCCATAACTTCGTTACTCGTGTTCTATAAGCCAAATAAAATGGAACACTGTGAAAGCCCCGAACCCGGGTCCCAAATCACCGCGGATCCGGTACAATAAATCTATCACTATTACAATTATTCTATAACTATTTGCGGAAGATATAAACATAAATTGTTTATACAATAAACTTTACACATTATTTCCCCAAGGTCGAGTAACCTTCAAATAAACACAATTCATTAACCTATCTAACATACAACATTGTCATCATACTATACTATTACAATTTAGCTGCAAATAAAATCCCAAGCTGAACTTGGCTTAATCCATTCCAATATCCGACGTACGCTTCTTAATCTATAATGTTAAATCATGATATAGCAAGGGTGAGCATAAGATTGCTCAGCAAGTTTAAGTTCAATAATTTAACGATATATCATGATTGAAAGAATCTGAATAATAAGCTGGCTATAATTCAACAATACAATTGTGAACTAGTAGGAACAAACTTTTGACTGAACAAGTATTGAACATGAACAAATATATCTGAACCAAATGGTAATGAAGGTGATCAGCCTTTCATACCTGACTTATACATGCAATATGTACAGGATACAATTCTATAATGGCAATCATCAATGATTATCCATAAGTATATCTGAATGAAACAACTCTAAGTATAGTTAAGTAAAACTTACCTAAGCCGTTGATTACCGCTATGCAATTAATAAGCTTTGTCTGAACCTAATATATAAATAATATCGATTACTAAGTTAGAATAATATCATCACAATATTTAAAATAATCTAAACACATTATCACATAACCCTATCAGTCTATATAACACATAAAACTTATCATCAAGTCAAACTATTTAAGTTTGAGTTGAATCTGACACAAATCTGACATCCCGACGGTCTAATCGGACAATTATCGAGTCTAAGTTCAATTAAACTCTGCCTAAACACTTACCAATTAACTTAAATAATTTTATTATCAGTCAGAATAATTTTCACGAGCTCGTAATAATTTTTAAATAATTATTACCATTTAAAATGATTTTTAAATCATTAATATCGTATTTATATAAATTAAATACCACACAATTCCTTTATCACTAATATTTATTTATTATCAAATATTAATGAGATACATGTCATAATATTATAATATATTTATAACATCACAAAGTATTTTTAATATTTTAAAATCATATTTATATGATTTTTAAACAGGTAAATTCTTTATCCGATAATTGCTATTAATATTAAAATATTAATATTTTCATAAAAAAATATCAAAAGTTATATTTTATAACTTAAAATATTATATAATACTTAAATCATTTTTATATGATTTATAAATTATTAATTCTATTTTTTCCATAATTTATTTAATATATTTATTAAACAAACTAATTACCATTAATATTAATTTATTAATGAATTTCATCACAAAATATCAAAAGTTATTAAAAATAACTTATAATATTTTCTTATACCATAATATTATTTTTCATGATTTTTCATGAATTAAAACTATTTTTAAATAATTTATTTAATATTATAATTAAATAAATAAATACCTTTTATATTCCAAAAATATTAAATATTGTTGAAATATACTCAAAATAATTAAAAACTATTTTTCAGGCTTTAAAACAAATTTTCATAATTTATTATGTATTTTTAATAATTAAAAACTATTTATTTCTATTTAATTAATTAATTAATTAATTTCCAAAAAATAATAATTACAAAAAGGCCTTATAGCGACAAACCCATCGCTATAGGTGTTCATGAGCTGCCCAGAACGTTTATAGTCAGTCACTGAGGGGCTTGGTTTGACCGGTTCTAATTTCTTGATTATAACGTTTCTAGATTTGCTAAGGAGTTATAATTGTAGTTCTCATATAATATTACAAGTTAAATCAAGGTTCAGGGTCATACAACCTCAGATCAGAGAGATCTAAGCTTCCAAACTTTCTGACAACATTGTTCTTCATTTCTGAATTTTTCAGAAAATGAAGAACAGTCGAGGGTACTAGTTTTCGATTGTCATAACTTGTATATTGTAACTTGTTTGGGTGAAATATTGGTTCAATACTATAGTTGTGATGTCAGGGTACAACAACATAACAACAGATCGGTCTAACAACACATTGAATAAATCAAGGCCGGTCAAAGTAGTAGTCAGAAAGTGGTCTTTGAAGATTCTAGGTTTACCTAGAATCTCCTTCCGGCTAGTTGGTCAACGTGGTTTTGACCACGATTAGATACGATTATGTTACGGATCTAAGTGATCTAAAGGTATTTATGTATAGCCTATATGTCAGTCTCCAATATAAAACCAACAAAATCACATAACAACTTAAACGTAGCAAGATCTAGCGACTGCAAAAGCTTGTCAGGAATTCTGAGAAAATTCTGGGTTACCCAGAAACGTTTTTCGTGATCGGTCAACGAGGTTTGACCGAGCATAACTGAAGATCTAGACTTGATCTGACCCTGATTCCAGTTTCAGATCACAGTCATCATGTCATAGAACAGATTCAAAACATAAAACACAAAAATACGACTAACACACACGGATCTAGAGGGACTGACATATGGCTGTCAGGCCATCATTTTCAACATTTCCAGATTTTTGAAATCTTTAGATTCGAGCATCTAGATGTTATGGATCCATGATCCAACAACCCAGATCTCAAAAAGGCACCTTCTAACACATATCTAACCAATCATTAACATCAAAACATATGATTTACAAAAATTAGGGTTTATACCACTTTGAAGCTTGATCTTGATTTCTGATCTTTGGGATCTGTTCCGGCTAAGCTAAGAAGCATTCTTGGCTTATCCTATCACTCTATTTCATTCCCATTCCCGAAATATAGAGAGAGAAGGTCTTGGGAGAAATGAGAAATAAAAGTGGCTTTTCTCTCTCTTTAATCTCTATAAATTAATTTGATACAATGAATCATGGCTGATAAAAGGGGCTGAAGGCTGTATTTTTAGAGCACATGCTAGGCTAGGGCTAGGGTTAGTCATCAACCTAAAGATATGACAAGATTTTGTAAGCTAACTTACAAAAATACAAAAAAAGGCAAAATGGTCATTAGACTATTAAATTTAATGGCATTCATGTAAATGGTCCAAACCCTTAGGGTTTAGGGTTTAACCCTTAGGATTTAGGCTTTGACCCTTAGGGTTTATAACCCAAGAATTAGGGTTTAAAATAGAAAAGTAATATTTCTAATTTAGAAATTAGATTTCCTAATTAGATTAGGGTTTTATTATAACTTGAAAATTAGGATTAACATTTCCTAATTAACATTAAAATTATTAAACTAACAATCAGGCTTTCCCTAATTATAATTAGGGTTCCTAAACCAGAAATTAGGATTTTAAATTTTGAAATTAGGGTTTTCTAACCGATTTGTTAAGATTAACCCTAATTAATCTTATAATTATTTACACTTACGCCATTAAGTTCCCAATTTAGGGTTTTTACTTCCGAATCAGGGTTTCGAATTCTCAGAACTGAATTTAGGGTTTCAGTGCCGATTTCTAGGGTTTCTAATCAGTCATTAGGGTTTTCTAACTAAACGTTATTGTTCTTAACATATACTTAGGGTTTGACACAAATATAATTTATTTGGTCAACTCTTGACCCTTAACCGCATACTGTACACATATAATAACATTTACACAAAACATATTCACATATTCACTTAATCCTGAATAATTCACCAAAATCCTTCATAGAATTTTGAAATCCTCAAAATTCTTTCTCAAAAATATCAAATGCATACACTTATTTTCTGTATAGGTTTATTATTTAACCTTAATTCAATATTTTAAGAGTTTAAAAATTTTCTAAATTCTCGGGTTGTCACATTCACCCCTTCTTCTAAAAATTTCGTCCCCGAAATTTACCTTACACCTTACACCATACAACATACACCATTCATACATAGCATCGCAAGGTACCCAATACATTCCTCACCAGAGTAAAAATTTTAAGTATTGCTGAGGGTTTTATATACTATTGTCTGTCATTTTCGCAAAGGTTTTATGAAAATTCATCCGCAAACCGTCATAAATTACGGACATAGTGGGTAATTAGCCCGATATGTCCTGTACTTGTTAATTACTGCTGGTCGAATCTGTTTCTCGTCTCTGCCCTAAGCACAAAATTTTACCTCAGTCTTTATCGGAATCCGCACCAAAATAATTTGGTTCGGGATAATTTCCAAAGATCGCTTAGAGTTTTCATAAAAGTTGGTCTAGCCGAATCGAATAGCTTAGACTGATACCAATAATTCAATTCAATCGAATTATTTAGGTGTAGCCAAACCCCGTTGGCAAATTAAAACATTTAAAATTAGTTTGAAAATGACGTCATTATGTCGTACTGTATTAATAGCTCGTTTGAAGATGTCGTCATTGTATGACTTTGTCATAACACATCATACAATAGTGGAACAACGATTTTAGATCAATTCAACCCTAAGTATTCCTGCATTTACAACTCCATCAACTTTTTATCATATCTGCACCAGGTTACATGGTACATAAGTGATAAATAAAAATATATTTTGATATTTCAAATCATTTGCGTCTAGCTGAAATAAGTAAAATAGACTATACTTTAAACCATTTCAAAAATGATTACGAGTCTACATTTTTTTTAAAGCACATAGTGCGTATTTAGCTTGATGTCAAAATTTTGAAGTCTAGCATAGCTAGGAGTTTTGGAAAACATATATATCCACTAATAATCATTTGCTTAAATACTCTATCTATTCCTATTATCCTTAATACTCCATTCACACAAAACTCTACCCAGTTCGTCAAACTTACCACACTTATAAGTTCAGGAACTTGCCACAATCATATGAGTTTAAGAACTTGTCATAGACAGACCTTTGGCGTCCATTGTCTGAGGGGTTCATAAATATTACATATAATTATGAGTCACGAACATACCATAAGTATGAGTTTTAAGAACTCGCACCTAACCTTGTATTCTCTACCTATAACCTATCTATCTGTTATACATATGAGAAAAGAATCATCTTCTGGACACGCATATAGCAAATAACATGACACATACATTTCAATGATTATCAGTGCCAGAAACTAAGTGGTTGTTACACCAAGTATAATTCAACTCCCATACAAAGAATCATACGACCTAGCTTCTGTCATGAGTCCTCAACTGAATCCCCACCTAATACTAACTACATTCTCAATACGAATTTCATTTAATCTGTATTCATAATCCTTTCCTGAATCTGTACCAATTCATATATACACAGCAATCTTGCTGTAAACTTTTTAATCATTCGCTTAATTCTTCTCCATGTTATCACCTTATCAGATCACGGGATGATCTCATCGTATATATTACGATTCATTTCTGTATTATGATCGTTTTATTTTACGATCTCCTATCACTGTACTTTTAGTCTTTTAGGCTCTATCTATTCGCCACTACTGTTCAACTTTATTATCAGAGTTAGGGAACTCTGTATCTTTATAACCCGCCGAGATTCATCTTTGAATCTTACCGACACACTAACTCTATTTGAGTTAGTACTTATCCTAATCACTGCGGTTATTAGTCTTAGGTAACCCTACCTAAGGTTTATAACCAACAGCTCTGATACCAACTGTGAAAGCCCCGAACCCGGGTCCCAAATCACCGTGGATCCGGTACAATCAATCTATAACTATTTGCGGAAGATATAAATATAAATTGTTTATACAATAAACTTTACACATTATTTCCCCAAGGTCGAGTAACCTTCAAATAAACACAATTCATTAACCTATCTAACATACAACATTATCATCATACTATACTATTACAATTTAGCTGCACATAAAATCCCAAGCTGAACTTGGCTTAATCCATTCCAATATCCGACGTACGCTTCTTAATCTGTAATGTTAAATCATGATATAGCAAGGGTGAGCATAAGATTGCTCAGCAAGTTTAAGTTCAATAATTTAACGATATATCATGATTGAAAGAATCTGAATAATAAGCTGGCTATAATTCAACAATACAATTGTGAACTAGCAGGAACAAACTTTTGACTGAACAAGTATTGAACATGAACAAATATATCTGAACCAAATGGTAATGAAGGTGATCAACATTTCATACCTGACTTATACATGCAATATGTATAGAATACAATTTTACAATGGCAATCAGCAATGATTATCTATAAGCATATATGAATGAAATAACTCTAAGTAGAGTTAAGTAAAACTTGCCTGAACCGTTAATTACCGCTATGCAATTAATAAGCTTTGTCTGAACCAAATATATAAATAATATCGATTACTAAGTTAGAATAATATCATCACAATATTTAAAATAATCTAAACACATTATCACATAAACCTATCAGTCTATACAACACATAAAACTTATCATCAAGTCAACTATTTAAGTTTGAGTTGAATCTGATACAAATCTGACATCCCGACGGTCTAGTCGGATAATTATCGAGTTTAAGTTCAATTAAACTCTGCCTAAACACTTAACAATTAACTTAAATAATTTTATTAATAGTCAGAATAATTTTCATGAGTTCGTAATAATTTTTAAATAATTATTACCATTTAAAATGATTTTTAAATCATTAATATAGTATTTATACAAATTAAATACCACATAATTCTTTTATCACTAATATTTATTTATTATCAAATATTAATGAGATGCATGTCATAATATTATAATATATTTATAACATCACAAAGTATTTTTATTTATATGATTTTTAAACAGTTAAATTCTTTATCCGATAATTGCTATTAATATTAAAATATTAATATTTTTATGAAAAAATATCAAAAGTTATATTTTATAACTTAAAATATTTTTATAACACTTAAATCATATTTATATGATTTATAAATCATTAATTCTATTTTTTCCATAATTTATTTAATATATTTATTAAACAAACTAATTACCATTAATATTAATTTATTAATAAATTTCATCACAAAATATTAAAAGTTATTAAAAATAACTTACAATATTTTCTTATACCATAATATGATTTTTCATGAATTAAAACCATTTTAAAACAATTTATTTAATATTATAATTAAATAAATAAATACCTTTTATATTCTAAAAATATTAAATATTGTTGAAATATACTCAAAATAATTAAAAACTATTCTTCAAGCTTTAAAATATTTTTTCATAATTTATTATGTATTTTTAATAATTAAAAACTTTTTATTTAATTAATTAATTAATTTTCAGAAAATAATAATTAAAAAAAGGCCCTATAGCGACAGACTCGTCGCTATAGGTGTTCTTGAGCTGCCCAGAACGTTTATAGTCAGTCACTGTGGGGCTTGGTTTGACCGGTTCTAATTTCTTGGTTATAACGTTTCTAGATTTGCTAAGGAATTATAATTGTAGTTCTTATGTAATATTACAAGTTAAATCAAGTTTCAGGGTCATACAACCTCAGATCAGAGAGATCTAAGCTTCAAAACTTTCTGACAACACTGTTCTTCATTTCAGGGTTTTTCAGAAAATGAAGAACTGTCGAGGGTACTAGTTTTCGATCGTCATAACTTGTATATTGTAACTTGTTTGGGTGAAATATTGGTTCAATACTATAGTTGTGATGTCAGGGTACAACAACATAACTACAGATCGGTCTAACAACAACACATTGAATAAATCAAGGCCGGTCAAAGTAGTAGTCAGAAAGCGGTCTTTGAAGATTCTGGGTTACCCAGAATCTCTTTCCGGCCAGTTGGTCAACGTGGTTTTGACCACGATTAGATACGATTATGTTACGGATTTGAGTGATCTAAAGGTATTTATGTATAGCCTGCATGTCAGTCTCCAAGATAAAACCAACAAAATCACATAACAACTTAAACATAGCAAGATCTAGCAACTGCAAAAGCTTGTCAGGAATTCTGGGAAAATTCTGGGTTACCCAGAAACGTTTTTCGTGATCGGTCAACGAGGTTTGACCGAGCATAACTGAAGATCTAGACTTGATCCGACCCTGATTCCAGCTTCAGATCACAGTCCTCATGTCATAGAACAGATTCAAAACATAAAACACAGAAAAATGACTAACACACACGGATCTAGAGGCACTGACATATGGCTGTCAGGCCATCATTTTCAACATTTCCAGATTTTTGAAATCTTTAGATTCGAGCATCTAGATATTATGGATCCATGATCCAACAACTCAGATCTCAAAAGGGCACCTTCTAACACATATCTAACCAATCATTAACATCAAAACACATGATTTACAAAAATTAGGGTTTATACCACTTTGAAGGTTGATCTTGATTTCTGATCTTTGGGATCTGTTCTGGCTAAGCTAAGAAGAATTCTTGGCTTATCCTATCACTCTATCTCATTGCCATTCCCGAAATATATAGAGAGAAGGTCCTGGGAGAAATGAGTAATAAATGTGGCTTTTCTCTCTCTCTTTAATCTCTATAAATTAATTTGATACAATGAATCATGGCTGATAAAAGGGGCTGAAGGCTGTATTTTTAGAGCACATGCTAGGCTAGGGCTAGGGTTAGTCATCAACCTAAAGATATGACAAGATTTTGTAAGCTAACATACAAAAATACAAAAAAAGGCAAAATGGTCATTAGACTATTAAATATTAATAGCATTCATGTAAATGGTCCAAACCCTTAGGGTTTAGGGTTTGACCCTTAGGGTTTATAACCCAAGAATTATGGTTTAAAATAGAAAAATAATATTTCTAATTTAGAAATTAGATTTCCTAATTAGATTAGGCTTTTATTATAACTTGAAAATTAGGATTAACATTTCCAAATTAACATTAAAATTATTAAATTAACAATCAGGCTTTCCCTAATTATAATTAGGGTTCCTAAACCAGAAATTAGGATTTCAAATTTTGAAATTAGGGTTTTCTAACCAATTTGTTAAGATTAAGCCTAATTAATCTTATAATTATTTACACTTATGCCATTAAGTTCCCAATTTAGGGTTTCTACTTCCGAATCAAGGTTTCAAATTCTTGTAACTGAATTTAGGGTTTCAAAACCGGCTTATAGGGTTTCTAATCAGTCATTAGGGTTTTCTAACTGAACGTTGTTGTTCTTAACATATACTTAGGGTTTGACACAAATATAATTTATCTGGTCAACTCTTGACCCTTAACCACATACTGTACACATATAATAACATTTACACATAACATATTCACATATTCACTTAATCCTGAATAATTCTCCAATATCCTTCACAGAATTTTGAAATCCTCAAAATTCCTTCTCAAAAATATCAAATGCATACACTTATTTTCTGTCTACGTTTATTATTTAACATTAATTCAATATTTTAAGATTTTAAAAAGTTTTCTAAATTCTCGGGTTGTCACAAACACTCCATTGATTCATCATCTATATCCTAACCAAGTAAGATGCACATACCCTAGTTATAATGGTTCTCAAATCATCCATCCACAACCAAGTTCACGTTCATCGATTTCTACGGTTTTTAAACTTACGCAAACTCTTATGATTTTTACTTGAACATGACTTATCAATGTTTTGATCATTAATAGCCATCCTTATTCCTCCTCAATAATATGCTCCACCAATCTACGATTCTCTATGAGAAAGAAACAATGTTTACGAAATATTACCTTTACGTTCTTCATGTTCTTGACTAAACGTATATGGTTTGCTTCGAAGTAGATTGATTACTTGTTTCTAGCTCTTTCTCTCTCTCAATATATGTTGGACAAAGTTTACAAACCACTAAATGACCAACATAAGCTTTCTTTTTATAGGCAACCAAATGGAGGGCAAAATGGTCCAAAAGCCACCTCCTTACTATTCCCCACCTCCTCAACAACTTAGCCACCAACTAATCACTTTACTTGGTGGCCAAGTGGCCGGCCCACATGTCCATGGGTCTTCCCATGGGTTGCCCCATGGGTTTTACCCATCCCGTGACCTGCCGGTTCGATCCACGGTTTGACTTCTTGGATCGGGCTTAATTAATTATAACATTGGGCCTTAACTTGGGCTTTCTTACACGATTCATTGGGCTTGACAGGATCCAAGTCTAATTGGATTATGCAAAGTCCTTAAATTCAATATCCAATAAGAACTAATCGTATACTACATGTATAACTAACGTATTCTTTTCGTTTAGTATTCATACGATATTCATATTATACGTCATACTATTCTTCATACCATACTAGTATTCAACCTAGTATCATACTCGTATATCATACGTACAATAACCGAAATTATTATACACATTACATTTCCCTTTCGGAAATCACTTTTACCACTCCTTAGGTTTTAAGTCCGCATGCAAAAACTTCATTTGTCATAAGTGAAATATTATTGAATATTCCATTATATCTTCATATTCTATCATTACGCGTTTCTCAGAATTTCAAACATAATCTCCGAGCGAAATCGGATGAATAGTATTTTTACGAAAATTTATCGAAAAACCTTTATTTCGTCTTGGTAATTGAAAAAATTAATACAAGCACATAGCCAGAATACTAACCACATCCACACATTCTAGGTCATAGAACGACCTTCAAATATCTTACTCACATAATTAATCAGTTAAATCTATTTAATCTACATAATCAAATAAAAATTTAATTCATTAAAGATCCAAATTTCTCAGGAGTTACATTCTCCCCCCCTCCCTTATAAGGATTCTGTCCCCAGAATCTCGCTATAATTACATAAACAAATGAGAAAACTTTTCCTTCATTTTACTTTCGAGCTCCCACGTTGCTTCTTCAGCATCGTGGTTACTCCAAATTACCTTTACTGAAGGTATTATTTTATTCCTCTAGACTTGTTCCTTCCTATGAACAATATAAATCAGAAGTTCTTCATACATTAAGTCTTTTTCTACTTGAATAGATTCATACTCTATTACGTGCTTGTAGTCTGGTTTATAAGGACGCAACACTGACACGTGAAACACATTGTGTATTATTTCCATCTCTAGGGGTAAGGCTAATTCATAATCTACCTCTCCTACCCTTCTTAAAATTTTAAAAGGTCCTACAAACCTTTGACTTAACTTACCTTTCTTTCCAAAACGTATCTTCCCTTTCCAAGGTAATACTTTCAAAAAGACATATGATCCTGCTTCAAATTCCCTCTTTTCTCGATGAGGATTTGCATACTTCTTTTATCTATCTTGAGCCGCTACCAATCGGGTTCGTATTAGCTCAACCATGTCTGCTGTTTGTTTTACCATCTCAGGTCCCAACATTTGACATTCACCTACTTCATCCCAGCAAAGTGGTGTCATGCACTTCCTCCCATACAACGCTTCGTAAGGCGGCATGCCTATACTAGCGTGAAAACTATTGTTGTAAGTAAATTCCACCAAAGGTAGATGTTCACCCCAACTCCCCTTGAAATCCATAACGCAAGATCTTAACATATCTTCTAGCGTTTAAATTTTCCATTCACTTTGTCCATCCGTTTGTGGATGATACGTCGTACTCAATCTCAAATGCGTTCTCATGTGCTATTGCAAACTCCTCCAAAAGTTCAACGTGAATCGTGGATCACGATCGGACACAATCGAAACACGTACTCCATGTTTAGAAATAATTTCCTTGACAGAAAGTTTAGCTAGTTGTTCTAGGTTATACCTAACTCCTATTGGTAGAAAGTGAGCTGATTTTGTCAACCGATCCACTATTACCCAAATAGTGTCGTATCCTTTTCTTGTTATTGGAAGTCCTACCACAAAGTCTATGGTGATATGCTTCCATTTCCACTCTAGAATCTCTAGTGGATGCAATAACCCACTCAGCCGTTGGTGTTCAGCCTTAACTTTCTGACAAGTTAAGCATTTACTAACATATTCTGCGATTTCCCTCTTCATGTTCGGCCACCAGAAGTTCTGACAAAGGTCTTGATACATCTTAGTACTACCAGGATGTATCGAGTACCTCGAACTATGAGCCTCACACATAATCTCTTCTTTTCAATCAGAATTATTTGGAACCCAAATTCTTCCTTCAAAACGAAGTAAACCTTCTTTATCAAGGTTATACTTAGTCTTCACTTCATCCTTCATTATCTTTTTTATTCGCTCACATTCTTCAGTACTTATTTGTAATTCCTTAGCCCGTTCCACTATCGTTGGTTGATTCTCTATTAAAAATAACATCTCCACCATTTTACTTGGTAACTTTACTTCTAACTCCATTCTTGCCATTTTTGTTATTAACTCATTCTGAGTCGTTAACATAGATAGCTTTTCCCAACCCTTTCGACTTAACGCGTCGACTACTACATTCGCCTTCCCTAGATAATATAAGATATCACAATCATAATATATTATCAACTCTAACCACCTCCTTCGCCTCATATTCAACTCCTTCTGTGTGAAGGTATATTTCAGACTTTTATGGTCCATGTATATCTCACACTTTTCCCCGTATAAATAATGTCTCCATATTTTTAAGGTAAAAACTACAGCTGTCAATTCTAGGTCATGAGTAGGATAGACCTTCTCATAATCTTTTAACTGGCGTGACGCGTACACAATGACCTTGTCATGCTGCACAAGTACGCAACCAAGTCCTCTATGCGAAGCATCGCTATAAACTACAAAATTCCCCCTATCATTTGGTAAGGATAATACAGGTGCCTCACTTAACCTCCTTTTTAGTTTTTGAAAACTATTTTCACACTTTTCTGTCCATACATACTTTACTGACTTCCTCGTCAGATTCGTCAACGGAGTAGCTATTTTAGAAAAATCCTGAATGAACCTTCTATAGTAACCCGCTAACCCCAGAAAACTCCGAACCTCGGTTGTCGCTTTCAGTTTCTCCCACTCATTCACTGCTTCCACCTTCGCTGGATCTACGGATATGCCGTCTTTATCTATAACATGTCCTAAAAACTGCACTCTTTCAAGCCAAAATTCACACTTAGTGAATTTCACATACAAATTCTCCCTCCGTAGTGTTTCCAACACTATTCTTAAATGTTCAGCATGATCTTCTGGCGTCTTAGAATAGACTAGAATATCATCAATGAACACTACAATGAACTTGTCCAAATACTGTTCGAACACTCTGTTCATCATATCAATGAATGCAGCTGGCACATTTGTCGACCTAAACGACATAACCAGAAACTCGTAAGGACCATAACGAGTTCTGAACGCCGTCTTAGGTACATCCTCCTTCCTTACTTTCAGTTGGTGATACCTATACGTAAATCTATCTTAGAAAAATACTTTGTGTGAGACCCCGAATTTTAGGAAATAAAAGTATTCAATTTTTCTATTTTGGTAAATGGTTAAATTGATAAAAGTTTAAAGTTAAGGGTGATATGTGATTTTTTTTAAAGTAAACAAGTTGTCATAAAATACCTGGTCACTATTCACCCTAATATTGTTCACTCGAGTATTTGGGACACTTTTTGTGTCGGAGTTACTATTCACGAGTTACTATTCACGAGTTACTATTCACGGGTTACTATTTATGGGCTACTATTCACCCAAATTACTAATCACTCTAGTATTATTCACTCGGGTATTTTAGACACTTTTTGTGTCGGAGTTACTATTCACAGGTTATTATTCAACCAAATTACTATTCACTCTAGTATTATTCACTCGAGTATTTGGGACACTTTTTGTGTCGGAGTACTATTCATAAGTTACTATTCACGAGAAATATTCTTTTTGTCAGGAAATATCTGTACGACGGTACAATCATTGGTGGACCCCACAACAGAATTATTGTCGGATTGAGAAAACGATAAAAATATTTTATGAAAATAACGGCGAATGTTTTACCGTTGATACTGTTGAACTACTCGATAGTAAAAGTAAAAGTACAGTAATACGTGTGGTTGCATAGTAGCACACGGTATTGATTATTAATGCTTATGTGAGAAGTCACTTAGTTTGATTCAATTATTGTCAATTAATAATATGAATTATTTAGCGATAATGAAGTTTTGTTTTATTCGTATTATTAACGTAATAAAACAGAAACATCTTTTTATATAAAACAAAATACTTTATCAAAGTTATTCTAGAAATAGAGTATATTATATTTTATTATGCATAGTGTTTGCATAGTAAAAATCTTTTTATATAAATAGAATATATTATATTTTATTTAAAAGATTTTTCTTTAAATATGGACCGTCAGATTAAAGTAAATCAATCTGGAGCATTCATAGATTAGTTACTATGCATTCCATTTTCCTATAAATAGATGCCCATTCCTTCATTATTTTCTTACGAATTCACTGAAACTCTAGAGAGAGAAACTATAGAGAGAATTCTTCTTCTATAATCTTGAGCGTATTTCTTTAGAGTTTAAGAAAGCTTTGAGCGTAGTACAAGTTTTCTTCGAGTATATCCTCACCCTACTAGTCAGAATACTTTTCTTTCAAAGGTAGGGAATATTATTTGTTATACTCATAAGGGGTGTTATTCTTTCTTATTCATGAAGAGAACTTCTGTTATTTCATTCTTTATTATTCTGTTGGAATAACCTGTATGCGCGGTTTACCCTATATTTGGTTGAATGACCTGTATATGCAGTTTACCCAATACTTGGTGATCTTCTTTTATTATTCTGCATTTACGATTCTGTCGGAATATCCTGTCGGTGTGAATTTCACCTGACCTGGTTCCATCATTTATTATTCCGTATTTACGATTCTGTCGGAATATCCTGTCGGTGTGAATTTCACCTAACCTGGTTCTATCATTTATTATTCCGTATTTACGATTCTATCGGAATATCCTGTCTGTGCATTTTACGCCAGACCTGGTTCCATCATTTATTATTCCGTATTTATTATTCTGTTGGGAATAACCTGTTTGTGCGGTCTCTATCGCATGCATGGTGAATCCTTCTGTTATTCCATTCTTTATTATTCTATTGGAATAACATGTCTATGTGGATTGCCACATGCATGGTGAATGATCCTTTGTATTCATTCCTTATTAAATTATGAAAATGATCTGTTTACGTTGATTATGATGAAAGTCATAATAAAAGTATTGGACTGATGAAAATCATGAGTATATGAAGTATTAGTAAGTGTTATGATGTGTTATGTTGGTTATTATGTGAAAACAAGAAAGTTTCTTAGAAATCACAAAGGGTGAAAAATCAGATTTTGGTAAAAATGTAACATAAAGTTTAATTGATCATATCTCCTATTATATTTCGAATTTTTGAGTATGGTCAAGTCCTAGAGTTAGATCTATGAGTTTTTTAACTTATCCAAGTGGAATTACCAGAAAAGGTATTGTAGATTTTCGTGTGGACTGATTTTAGCAAAGGAGTCAAAACTACAAAATGGCCAAAAAGCTGCTGCCACGTTTTTGTGAGGGCTGTTTCGGCCACTTAATTAGTAAGAAAAAAGCAAGCCTTTTGGGACATGAAAGTATATGGTATAAAGAACATCGTGTCCAAAAATGAGCTCATTCCGACTTAAAATGAGCAAGTTATGACCATTTCAATATTTAGGTTTTTCCGACGAAAAATGCTATAACTGGAGTTCTATAACTCCGATGATCATGAAATTTAAACTGGGAGCTCACGTTAACATGTGTAAGATCCTGTCAAGATATGGGGATTTATGGAGTTAAACTTGAGGTAGCTAATTTCTTAAGGAATTAATTAGAAATTAATTTTTGAAAAATAGTAAATGAATTTTAAAAATTTCGAGAAAAATATATTTAGCAGGGGACTATATTATGCTAAATCCCAGAAAAGAAATATTTTTGAAACTGATTTGGTATTTTTCATGAAAATAATCTAGTTATGAGTAAATGAGTTAAATATGTTATGTGAAGTAACAAAGTTGGAAGTTAGGATTTTATGACTTGGAAATCCTATATAAGGTATATGTAGATTGTTGATAAGGAATTTGATCATTTGTGATGAAATATTATGAGTATGACATGTTTGAATGATTAAATGTATTATTTGGTAAAGTGTAAACAACTGAAATAAATTGTTTATAAGTTTAAGAAGTGATTAAAATATTGTTATGATATTAATAATATTAGATTATGAATTTATTATGTGACTGATAATATTTGGATAAAGTTAATGTCTGTAACATTTATCCTTGTTTTAGTTTGATTAATGCTTATATCATTGCCATCATCCTATACTTATATATATGGTGATGAAAGTTATCGTTGGATTACGTGTAGAGATGGACCAGAGATTATTCGGTATAGTCATGACCATTGATAATTTAATGAATATCCTTGGCCCGTAGTGCAGGGATTATTCGATGATGTGGATTATTTTATTAAGACGAGTCCCAGCGATAACAGTTTTGAAAAACCTTTTAAATCATAGAAGATAGTAGATTTTATTCGCTACTTGACTCTTCTAATGGATTGCTTGTTCTGCTGCAGTTAAACTTGATGTTTATTATATTTTATCAGTTTAACACTATTGAAGGATAATGATAATTTATTCTGCATTATCTTAGTCATAATATTTCTTACTGGCTAGTTGAGCTCACCCTTTCTTTCACTGTTTTCTTCAGAAAATGAGAATATAGCTGGGACGAGTCGGGGAACGGAGTGATGGACCAGATGATAGTATTAGTAGTCCTCACTATTCTATTAAATAGTGTGACAATAATTGTAATGAGGACTCCTTTTGAGTTTGTATAATCTATAGTAGACAATAATTGTATTCAAACTCATAGTTATGTTTTGTCGTATTATACACGACAGTTGTATTAGTAGGTTATATTTGAATTCTGTACCATGTAAGTGGCGACCCAAGATGGGTGACGAGTTGGTATCAAAGCTTATATGATCCCTGGCTAGGATGTGAGAATTGAACTAGGAGGGGAGAGACGGAGAATTTCTTCGCTAGTATGACCTACCTAAGTTTATTTGTTATTTAATTGGTTGGTCAAAGTATATTGATAATATGTGACATATTGATTTAATCCTTGTTTTGTGGCAGTGTTTGAAAATGACATCTAACAATGTTGAGATAAGCATTGGAGCAAAATAATATGACCATATCGCAGTACGAGTTTAAGTTTGCGGAGTTATCCCGGTTTGCATCCCATTTGGTCGATAATGAGGAGCGAATGACGCGAATGTTTCTAAGAGGTTTGAAACCCAATATACGTCAATACCTCATTCTCATATTTATAGTGTGTTGAAAGTCATCTGTGGCTTACGTGCATAGATGGACTTGGTATGATTATGACCAGGGATTATTCGGTATAATCATGATCGTAATATTATAAATGATGTGGTAAAAGTCATCTGTGGCTTACGTGCATAGATGGACTTGGTATGATTATGACCAGGGATTATTCGATATAATCATGACCGTAATGTTACAAATGATGTGAATTAATTATTGAGCTGAGTCTCAGTAATGAAATATTAATTCATGGATATGGTAAAAGTCATCTTTGGCCATAGTGCATTGATGGACTTGGTATGATTATGACTAGGGATTATTCGGTATAATCATGACCGTAATTGAAAACACGAATATCCTTGGCCCGTAGTGCATGGATAATTCGTGGTCGTGATACTATTAAGCTGAGTCTCATCATTATTGATTTTATAGTTGTATATCTTTTGTATGTAGTGCAAATATTAACTGTTGATTATTGGTTATACAGTTGTAAATCTTTAGCCGTAGTGCAAAGATGAATTTATTAGTATGATTATGAGCAGGAATTGTGATTTGGTATAACCATGATTTTTGATGTTTCAAGTGCAGATATGTGATGTAAATTATCTTCTTCATGGGTGCGAAAAGGAATTCAGAATCACAATTATAATTATGAGTTATTCATATGATTATGGACAGAAATTATTGATTGATGTTACAGGGATATGGTCACTGGCGGAGATATTAGTCTAGAAGACGAGTAATATACTTCGCTAGGGTGTGACTTACCTAAGCCGAAATTTTTCTGGATAAGTTGACAATTTGTGATATGTCAATTAACCTTTGTTTTGGAGGTATATTCTAGAATGATATCTGAAATACAGGAGATGAGAAATGGGAAAATCACGATAGAGCGGAATTATCCGGAAAGGTACAATCCGAAAAGAAAGCAAGGTATTCTCGTCTATTTGAATATCAGGTACGTACGTAAATTTCGAGGACGAAATTCCATAAGGAGGGGAGATTGTGAGACCCCGAATTTTATGAAATAACAGTATTCAATTTTTCTATTTTGGTAAATAGTTAAATTGATAAAAGGTTAAAGTTAAGGGTGATATGTGATTTTGTTTAAAATAAACAAGTTGTTATAAAATACCTAGTCACTATTCACTCTAATATTGTTCACTCGAGTATTTGGGACACATTTTGTGTCGGAGTTACTATTCACGAGTCACTATTTACGGGTTACTATTTACGGGCTACTATTCACCTAAATTAATATTAACTCTAGTATTGTTCACTCGGGTATTTGAAACACTTTTTGTGTCGGAGTTACTATTCACGAGTTACTATTCAAAGGTTACTATTACCCAAATTACTATTCACTCTAGTATTGTTCACTCGAGTATTTGGGACACTTTTTGTGTCAGAGTACTATTCACAAGTTACTATTCACGGGGAATATTTTTTTTGTTAGGAAATATCCGTACGACGGTACAATCATTTGTGGACCCCACAACGAAATTATTGTCAGATTGAGAAAACGACAAAAATATTTTATGAAAATAACGGCGAAAGTTTTACCGTTGATACTGTTGAACTACTCGGTAGTAAAAGTACAGTAATACGTGTGGTTGCATAGTAGCACACGGTATTGATTATTATTGCTTATGTGAGAAGTCACTTAGTTTGATTCAATTATTGTCAATTAATAATCTGAATTATTTAGCGATAATGAAGTTTTGTTTTATTCGTATTATTAACGTAGTAAAACAGAAACATCTTTTTATATAAAACAGAATACTTTATTAAAGTTATTCTAGAAATAGAATATATTATATTTTATTATGCATAGTATTGCATAGTGTTTGCATAGTAAAAATCTTTTTATATAAATAGAATATATTATATTTTATTTAAAAGATTTTTCTTTAAATATGGACCGTCAGATTAAAGTAAATCAATTTGGACCATTCATAGATTAGTTACTATGCATTCCATTTTCCTATAAATAGAAGCTCATTCCTTCATTATTTTCTTACGAATTCACTGAAACTCTAGAGAGAGAAACTATAGAGAGAGTACTTCTTCTATAATATTGAGCATATTTCTTTAGAGTTTAAGAAATTTTTGAGCGTAGTACAAGTTTTCTTCAAGTATATCCTCACCCTACTAGTCGGAATACTTTTCTTTCAAAGGTAGGGAATATTATTTGTTATACTCATAAGGGGTGTTATTCTTTCTTATTCATGAAGAGAGCTTCTGTTATTTCATTCTTTATTATTCTGTTGGAATAACCTGTATGCGCGGTTTACCCTATATTTGGTTGAATGACCTGCATATGCGGTTTACCCAATACTTGGTGATCTTCTTTTATTATTCCGCATTTACGATTCTGTCGGAATATCCTATCGGTGTGAATTTCACCTGACCTGGTTCCATCATTTATTATTTCGTATTTACGATTCTGTCGGAATATGTGTGAATTTCACCTAACCTGGTTCTATCATTTATTATTCCGTATTTACGATTCTATCGGAATATCCTGTCTGTGCATTTTACGCCAGACCTGGTTCCATTATTTATTATTCCGTATTTATTATTCTGTTGGGAATAACCTGTTTGTGCGGTCTCTATCGCATGCATGGTGAATAATTCTGTTATTCCATTCTTTATTATTCTATTGGAATAACATGTCTATGTGGATTGCCACATGCATGGTGAATGATCATTTGTATTCATTCCTTATTAAATTGTGAAAATGATATGTTTACGTTGATTATGATGAGAGTCATAATAAAAGTATTGGACCGATGAAAATCATGAGTATATGAAGTATTAGTAAGTGTTATGATGTGTTATGTTGGTTATTATGTGAAAACAAGAAAGTTTCTTAGAAATCACAAAGGGTGAAAAATCAGATTTTGGTAAAAACGTAACATAAAATTTAATTGATCATATCTCCTATTATATTTTGAACTTTTGAGTGTGGTCAAGTCCTAGAGTTAGATCTATGAGTTTTCTAACTTATCCAAGTGGAATTACTAGAAAAGGTATTGCAGATTTTCGTGTGGACTGATTTTAGCAAAGGAGTCAAAACTGCAAAATGGCCAAAAAGCTGCTGCCACGTTTTTGTGAGGGCTGTTTCAGCCACTTAATTAGTAAGAAAATATTAGGCCTTTTGGGACATGAAAGTATATGGTATAAAGAACATCGTGTCCAAAAATGAGCTCATTCCGACTTAAAATGAGCAAGTTATGACCATTTCAATATTTAGGTTTTTCTGACGAAAAATGCTATAACCGGAGTTCTATAACTCCGATGATCATGAAATTTAAACTGCGAGCTCACGTTAACATGTGTAAGATCCTGTCAAGATTTGGGGATTTATGGAGTTAAACTTGAGGTAGCTAATTTCTTAATGAATTAATTAGAAATTAATTTTTGAAAAATAGTAAATAAATTTTAAAAATTTCAAGAAAAATATATTTTCAGTATGGGACTATATTATGCTAAATCCCAGAAAAGAAATATTTGTGGAACTGATTTGGTATTTTTCATGAAAATAATCTAGTTATGAGTAAATGAGTTAAATATGTTATGTGAAGTAACAAAGTTGGAAGTTAGGATTTTATGACTTGGAAATCCTATATAAGGTATATGTAGATTGTTGATAAGGAATTTGATCATTTGTGATGAAATATTATGAGTATGACATGTTTGAATGATTAAATGCATTATTTGGTAAAGTGTAAACAACTGAAATAAATTATTTATAAGTTTAAGAAGTGATTAAAATATTGTTATGATATTAATAATATTAGATTATGAATTTATTATGTGATTGATAATATTTGGATAAAGTTAATGTCTGTATCATTTATCCTTGTTTTAGTTTGATTAATGCTTATATCATTGTCATCATCCTCGTGATTATATATATGGTGATGAAAGTTATCGTTGGCTTACGTGTAGAGATGGACCAGAGATTATTCGGTATTGTCATGACCATTGATAATTTAATGAATATCCTTGGCCCGTAGTGCAGGGATTATTCGATGATGTGGATTATTTTATTAAGACGAGTCCCAGCGATAACAGTTTTGAAAAACCTTTTAAATCATAGAAGATAGTAGATTTTATTCGCTACTTGACTCTTCTAATGGATTGCTTGTTCTGCTGCAGTTAAACTTGATGTTTATTATATTATATCAGTTTAACACTATTGAAGGCTAATGATAATTTATTCTGCATTATCTTAGTCATAATATTTCTTACTAGGCTAGTTGAGCTCACCCTTTCTTTCACTGTTCTCTTCAGGAAATGAGAATATAGCTGGGACGAGTCGGGAAACGGAGTGATGGACCAGATGATAGTATTAGTAGTCCTAACTATTCTATTAAATAGTGTGACGATAATTGTAATGAGGACTCCTTTTGAGTTTGTATAATCTCTAGTAGACAATAATTGTATTCAAACTCATAGTTATGTTTTGTCGTATTGTACACGACAGTTGTATTAGTAGGTTGTATTTGAATTCTACACCATGTAAGTGGCGACCCAAGATGGGTGACATATACCTAATTTTGGGGGCGTCACAGTTGGTATCAAAGCTTAGGTATATGATCCCTGGCTAGGATGTGAGAATTGAACTAGGAGGGGAGAGACGGGGAATTTCTTCGCTAGTATAACCTACCTAAGTTTATTTGTTATTTAATTGGTTGGTCAGAGTATATTGATAATATGTGACATATTGATTTAACCCTTGTTTTGTGGCAGTGTTTGAAAATGACATCTAATAATGTTGAGATAAGCATTGGAGCAAAATAATATGACCATATCGCAGTACGAGGTTAAGTTTGCGGAGTTATCCCGGTTTGCATCCCATTTGGTCGATAATAAGGAGCGAATGACGCGAATGTTTCTAGGAGGTTTGAAACCCAATATACGTCAATACCTCATTCTCATATTTATATTGTGTTGAAAGTCATCTGTGGCTTACGTGCATAGATGGACTTGGTATGATTATGACCAGGGATTATTCGGTATAATCATGATCGTAATATTATAAATGATGTGGTAAAAGTCATATGTGGCTTACGTGCATAGATGGACTTGGTATGATTATGACCAGGGATTATTCGGTATAATCATGACTGTAATGTTACAAATGATGTGAATTAATTATTGAGCTGAGTCTCGGCAATGAAATATTAATTCATGGATGTGGTAAAAGTCATCTTTGGCCGTAGTGCATTGATGGACTTGGTATGATTATGACTAGGGATTATTCGGTATAATCATGACCGTAATTGAAAATACGAATATCATTGGCCCGTAGTGCATGGATAATTCGTGGTCGTGATACTATTAAGCTGAGTCTCATCATTATTGATTTTATTGTTGTATATCTTTGGCCGGTAGTGCAAAGATTAACTGTTGATTATTGGTTATATAGTTGTAAATCTTTAGCCGTAGTGCAAAGATGAATTTATTAGTATGATTATGAGCAGGAATTGTGATTTGGTATAATCATGATTTTTGATGTTTCAGGTGAAGATATGTGATGTAAATTATCTTCTTCCTGGGTGCGAAAAGGAATTCAAAATCACAATTATAATTATGAGTTATTCATATGATTATGGACAGAAATTATTGATTGATGTTACAGGGATATGGTCACTGGCGGAGATATTAGTCTAGAAGACGAGTAATATACTTCGCTAGGGTGTGACTTACCTAAGTCGAAATTTTTCTGGGTAAGTTGACAATTTGTAATATGTCAATTAACCTTTGTTTTGAAGGTATATTCTAGAATGATATCTGAAATACAGGAGATGAGAAATGGGAAAATCACGATAGAACGGAATTATCCGGAAAGGTACAGTCCGAAAAGAAAGCAAGGTATTCTCATCTCTTTGAATATCAGGTATGTACATAAATTTCGAGGACGAAATTCCATAAGGAGGGGAGATTGTGAGACCTTGAATTTTATGAAATAAAAGTATTCAATTTTTCTATTTTGGTAAATGGTTAAATTGATAAAAGGTTAAAGTTAAGGGTGATATGTGATTTTTTTTTAAAGTAAACAAGTTGTCATAAAATACTTAGTTACTATTCACTCTAATATAGTTCACTCGAGTATTTGGAACACATTTTGTGTCGGAGTTACTATTCACGAGTCACTATTTACGGGTTACTATTTACGTGCTACTATTCACCTAAATTACTATTCACTCTAGTATTGTTCACTCGGGTATTTGAAACACTTTTTGTGTCGGAGTTACTATTCACGAGTTACTATTCAAAGGTTACTATTACCCAAATTACTATTCACTCTAGTATTGTTCACTCGAGTATTTGGGACACTTTTTGTGTCGGAGTACTATTCACAAGTTACTATTCACGGGGAATATTTTTTTTGTTAGGAAATATCCGTACGACGGTACAATCATTTGTGGACCCCACAACGAAATTATTGTCAGATTGAGAAAACGACAAAAATATTTTATGAAAATAACGGTGAAAGTTTTACCGTTGATACTGTTGAACTACTCGGTAGTAAAAGTACAGTAATACGTGTGGTCGCATAGTAGCACACGGTATTGATTATTAATGCTTATGTGAAAAGTCACTTAGTTTGATTCAATTATTGTCAATTAATAATCTGAATTATTTAGCGATAATGAAGTTTTATTTTATTCGTATTATTAACGTAGTAAAACAGAAACATCTTTTTATATAAAACAGAATACATTATTAAAGTTATTCTATAAATAGAATATATTATATTTTATTATGCATTGTGTTGCATAGTATTTGCATAGTAAAAATCTTTTTATATAAATAGAATATATTATATTTTGTTTAAAAGATTTTTCTTTAAATATGGACCGTCAGATTAAAGTAAATCAATCTGGACCGTTCATAGATTAGTTACTATGCATTCCATTTTCCTATAAATAGAAGCTCATTCCTTCATTATTTTCTTACGAATTCACTGAAACTCTAGAGAGAGAAACTATAGAGAGAATTCTTCTTCTATAATCTTGAGCGTATTTCTTTAGAATTTAAGAAAGCTTTGAGCGTAGTACAAGTTTTCTTCGAGTATATCCTCACCCTACTAGTCGGAATACTTTTCTTTCAAAGGTAGGGAACATTATTTGTTGTACTCATAAGGGGTGTTATTCTTTCTTATTCATGAAGAGAACTTCTGTTATTCCATTCTTTATTATTCTGTTAGAATAACTTGCATGCGCGGTTTACCCTATATTTGGTTGAATGACCTGTATATGCGGTTTACCCAATACTTGGTGATCTTTTTTTATTATTCCGCATTTACGATTCTGTCGGAATATCCTATCGGTGTAAATTTCACCTGACCTGGTTCCATCATTTATTATTTCGTATTTACGATTCTGTCAGAATATCCTGTCGGTGTGAATTTCACCTGACCTGGTTCCATTATTTATTATTTCGTATTTACGATTCTATCAGAATATCCTGTCTGTGCATTTTACGCCAGACCTGGTTCCATCATTTATTATTTCGTATTTATTATTCTGTTGGGAATAACCTGTTTGTGCGATCTCTATCGCATGCATGGTGAATCCTTCTGTTATTCAATTCTTTATTATTATGTTGGAATAACCTGTCTATGTGGATTGCCACATGCATGGTGAATGATCCTTTGTATTCATTCCTTATTAAATTGTGAAAATGATATGTTTACGTTGATTATGATAAGAGTCATAATAAAAGTATTGGACTGATGAAAATTATGAGTATATGGAGTATTAGTAAGTGTTATGATGTGTTATGTTGGTTATTATGTGAAAATAAGAAAGTTTCTTAGAAATCACAAAGGGTTGAAAAATCAGATTTTAGTAAAAACGTAACATAAAATTCAATTGATCATATCTCCTATTATATTTTGAATTTTTGAGTGATGTCAAGTCCTAGAGTTAAATTTATGAGTTTTCTAACTTATCCAAGTGGAATTACTAGAAAAGGTATTGTAGATTTTCGTGTGGACTGATTTTAGCAAATGAGTCCAAACTGCAAAATGGCCAAAAAGCTGCTGCCACATTTTTGTGAGGGCTGTTTCGGCCACTTAATTAGTAAGAAAAAATCAGGCCTTTTGGGACATGAAAGTATATGTTATAAAGAACATTGTGTCAAAAAATGAGCTCATTCCGACTTAAAATGAGCAAGTTATGACCATTTCAATATTTAGGTTTTTCCGACGAAAAACGCTATAACTGGAGTTCTATAACCCCGATGATCATGAAATTTAAACTGGGAGCTCACGTTAACATGTGTAAGATCCTTTTAAGATTTGTGGATTTATGGAGTTAAACTTGGGGTAGCTAATTTCTTAAGGAATTAATTAGAAATTAATATTTGAAAAACAGTAAATGAATTTTAAAAATTTCGAGAAAAATATATTTTCAGTATGGGACTATATTACGCTAAATCCCAGAAAAAAAATATTTTTGAAACTGATTTGGTATTTTTCATAAAAATGATCTAGTTATGAGTAAATGAGTTAAATATGTTATGTGAAGTAACAAAGTTGGAAGTTAGGATTTTATAACTTGGAAATCCTATATAAGGTATATGTAGATTGTTGATAAGGAATTTGATCATTTGTGATGAAATATTATGAGTATGACATGTTTGAATGATTAAATGCATTATTTGGTAAAGTGTAAACAACTGAAATAAATTGTTTATAAGTTTAAGAAGTGATTAAAATATTGTTATGATATTAATAATATTAGATTATGAATTTATTATGTGATTGATAATATTTGGATAAAGTTAATGTCTGTAACATTTATCCTCGTTTTAGTTTGATTAATGCTTATATCATTGTCATCATCCTCATGCTTATATATATGGTGATGAAAGTTATCGTTGGCTTACGTGTAGAGATGGACCAGAGATTATTCGGTATAGTCATGACCATTGATAATTTAATGAATATCCTTGGCCCGTAGTGCAGGGATTATTCGATGATGTGGATTATTTTATTAAGCTGAGTTCCAGCGATAACAGTGTTGAAAAACCTTTTAAATCATAGACGATAGTAGATTTTATTCTCTACTTGACTCTTCTAATGGACTGCTTGTTCCGCTGCAGTTAAACTTGATGTTTATTATATTTTATCAGTTTAACACTATTGAAGGCTAATGATAATTTATTCTACATTATCTTAGTCATAATATTTTTTACTAGGCTAGTTGAGCTCACCCTTTCTTTCACTGTTCTCTTCAGGAAATGAGAATATAGCTGGGACGAGTCGGGGAACGGAGTGATAGACTAGATGATAGTATTAGTAGTCCTCAATATTCTATTAAATAGTGTGACGATAATTGTAATGAGGACTCCTTTTGAGTTTGTATAATCTCTAGTAGACAATAATTGTATTCAAACTCATAGTTATGTTTTGTCGTATTGTACACGACAGTTGTATTAGTAGGTTGTATTTGAATTCTGTACCATGTAAGTGGCGACCCAAGATGGGTGACGTATACCTAATTTTGGGGGCGTCACACTTTGCCCCATTCAATTGATCAAATTGATCATCGATCCTGGGTAACGGTTATTTATTCTTAATCGTTAACTTGTTTAACTCTCGATAGTTGATACAAAGTCGTAACGACCCATCCTTCTTCTTTACAAACAATATCGGCGCTCCCCACGGAGACATACTCAGTTGAATGTACTTCCTGTCTAATAGTTCCTGTAATTGAGCCATTAACTCCTTTATCTCTGCTGGTGCCATCCTATATGGTGCCTTTGAAACTGGTGTCGTACCTGGCAACAAATCAATCACAAATTCGACCTCCCTATCTAGTGGAATACCTGGCAACTCCTCCGAAAATACATCCGCGAACTCTTGAACTACCGCTATCTGTTCCAATGATGCTCCCACTCTTTGGGTATCCACAACATGGCACAGGTAACCCTTACACCCCTTTCTCAACATCTTCCTAGCTTGTGTTATGGTTATACAACAAGAGCGTCCTGGTGTTTTATTACCATAAAACACCACCTCAGGTTTCCTAGAAAGCCTTAGATTTACACACTTTCTATGACAATCTATCATTGCTCTATGGTTAATTAACCAATCCATACCGAGAATTACATCAGATTCTCTTAACCTTATCGGTAAAAGATCTACCAATAATCTGTTACCCCTAATATCTACGAAACAATTCCTACGAATGTGTTCAATGGGAATTATCTCTTCGTTTTCCACCTTAACGTCTAAAGGTATTTCTAGCTTTTCAGGGTTTAATCGTAGTTGCTTAGCAAATCCATATGCTATAAAAGAACAAGTAGCACCCGAGTCAAATAACACATAAGCATTTATTTTGTTGACTAGAATGATACCTGCTACTACATCCGCTGATGCAACCGCATCTTGGACAGTAATATTAAATGTTCGGGCTGAGGGTCTACCCAATGATGGTGTTGGTCCAATAATGGCTAACTTACCACTACCAGAACCCTTACTACCCTCAGATCCCTTCTTCAGGCAATTTCTTGCCATGTGGTCCATCGACCCACAAACAAAATAACCCTGGTTTTCCTTAGGATTAGGACAGTTGGGTGATATATGTCCCTCCTACCCACAGTAATAACAAACTTATTTTCCCTTCAGACAGACTCCCAGATGAGTCTTGCCGCATGTCTTGTATGCTTCCATCCTACGCTTAGGATCCCCATATTTTACTTCAGTATTCTCGGAGTTAAAACTCTTCCTTTTCGGCATACTGCCACTACCACTGGCACCCTCTGCCTTGGTTCCTCCCTCTCCCTTACTCTTATTCTTTCTTTGTGGTATTGGGTCAACGCCTCATTACCACCCTCTGCTATAATCGCCTTTTCCAGAATGGACCAATAGGAAACACTCTGAAAAATCAAAATCCTACTATAGAGCCAGGGTTTCAAGCCCTGCTCAAACCTGCGAGCCTTCCTCTCTTCTATGTCCATTTGATGTGGAGCAAACCTTGCCAATTCATTGAATTTGGCTGCATATTGGGGAACCATCATGTCCCCCTGTTTAAGTTCTAGGAACTTAATCTCCATCCTACCCTGCATGATGGTTGGAAAGTAGGTCTCGAAAAATACCTTCTTGAACTGTTCCCATGTAATAGCATCAGTTCTAGCCCCACCCTGGTGAGCCTCCCACCAGTAGTTGGCTTCCCCCTTCATCATGTAAGTTGCAAAAGAAGTCTTTTGTGCCTCAGCTACGTTTGTAATAACAAACGCCTTTTCCATTTCTTTGACCCATGTCTGGGCCTCCATTGGGTCTGTCGTTCCCCTGAACTTAGGCAGACCTACACTTTTAAATTCTTTAAAGGTAGTTGTTCTGGCTACCCTAGGTTTCGCGAGTACTCTTCCCCTAGTTTGGTTAAATGCAGCCGTTAATAAATTAGTGAACTCTTCCATAGGGTTATTTTGACCCCCTTGATTATCATTATATGATTCCGCCTCCTGATTTCGTTGTCTTCTTCTTGGCGGCATTTCTGATTAAATAAATAAAGTTCCGTTATTACTTATTTACTTACTTAGTTATTATTCGCTGAATAACTGAACAATAACTCATACACAACAATGCACATTCAATAAAATGGCATTATATTAATATGCTTCTTTATAGTCAAAACTATTTACAATTTGCTTTCCATAGCCAAAAGCCATTACATTTATATCTCGCGATTGACTTCCACAAAAATTGGGATTTACAAAAAGAATACCCTTTAATTATACAAAAGAGGGTTTTACATCACTACACAAAAATATTTACCGTTCTAACTTTTAATACTGCCTAACAGCATTCTCATGTTTCTCATTTGCTAAAATTGACACAATATCACGACTTATAGTATGTTGAGTCTGTCCCGACTCAATGGAATAACAAGCAATTTTTAGTTTGAAATCCTCGTGCGCACTGTCATTTATATATGACTTTCGTGCTATCTTCTGGTCTTTCTCAACCGGTTTCTTACGAAGCTCTACAACCTCGTTCTTATAATCCCTAGCCTTATCTGTCATGAGCACCTTCTCATCATGCTCTATCTCAAAGTCTGATTCTGCAGACTCCTTAGCCCCATAGAGATCATTGATCTCCTCGTCCTAGTTCTGCACTATATTGTGCAGTTGCACATTACGGTTAAGCACCGAGAGATACATTGCACTCATCGTATCTGTAGGTGTTGGCTCTAATGCAGGCATCACTGTATTAACCGACGTTACCTCCATATCATCCTCCACATCTATCATCATATTAAGATATGATGCTAATCCCATAGTTTCCTCGCAATAGTCCTCGTCCGAAAAATACTCCTCTAGCTTTGATTCTTCTAAGATCAGTAAAGGTATCTCTGCTATAGGCATAGGTACAGACCCTACTCTGTTCACGAACTTTTTGCTCACCATGTGTATAACTTTATACATCCAGCTATCGATCGACATCTACAATAACACATAACAAGTTGATTAGTACATAACACACAATAGTATAAGAACAAATCACATTTAATTTATTTAGTGCTAACTTCCATCTTTAAAATCTTTCGGTACTGAGTTTCCTCAATACCTTATTGACTCATTTAACTCAAGTTTACTTCCTTTGGACTTTTCCTTTCCTAACGAGGTTATTAACCTAAGGTTTCCCCCCCCCCTTAAGTTTTATAACCTAATGCTTTGATACCAACCTGTGACGCCCCCAAATTCGGGTATCTTCCAACCCGACAGATGGTGCTACACGGTACTACAATTTATACAGTCATTTTATTGAAATAACAACAAAATGATTGTTTTTACTATATTCTTATTACAATAGTAATAAGTCCTTTCCCAAGTTCGGAAACCGAAAACATTCTTCGTTATTCATAAGTATATTATAAACAAATACACTAGTCTATTACAGGATAATTAACTATCCATCTTAGCTTTGCCTTTATCTCTATTAGAACTCTCAGTTCGTTCGGCTTTAGCTGCAATCATATAATTCAAGCAAGAAGTGAGCATAACTAGCTCAGCAAGTCTAATAAAGGATAATATGGATACCACATCGAGAATTATATGATTATCTTCCATAACTGAACAAATAGCTATGAAGCACTATGAAACATTGACTAGTACTTCTCATTTCATAACAATGATTCCAAGGTATATATAATAACTTAGGAATTCTGAACCGGTCGAAAGATCATGAACATACTCTTTCCATTTTCATACATGAAAAGGATATCTTGACACTAAGGCCGTACATCCGGCATTACTTATGAGCACTTTTAGGTGATCAGCCTATATTACTCTATGTTAATCAACACTCATCCGTTAAACGTATTTACATTTAAGTTTTGGCAACCTCGCGTGCCCATCGAATAATCGATGAAAATACATGTGTTTGTTCTTAGACAAACTTACCTTTACATCCGTACGTACCAAATACTTGGCATAGGATAGCGTTAACAGTTCTATATCGAAAGACTTGTAAACAAATCAATCTAACTTTTAAGAATAGTCTAGCCAAGTTAAAATTGGCATCGATCCTTTTGTAAAATAAGTCATACATTTCATAACATGAATTGCAGAAAACCTGACTAACATAGAAGTTAGACAAGCTTTAAGAAAACATGCCTTCAAGCGTCTTCGAATATAATATTCAATAATTCTAAGTCTTTACAGGATCTACATGATATATTCACATAGCACACTGTAATTAGCTACCAAACAAACTAACTTTATTGTTTTTACCAACTTCTTTCTCTTTTATGTCTTACTTGACTTTATTCCATTAATAATGTCAATTCGACTTACTATAATTTATTACGGCTCTTTAATGTTCTTACGTTATTAACCGACACTCGATCATCATTGGAAAGATACCAACGTTGAACACCATTCTCGATTTACTTGGTTACACTTTTGCGTTCTTCCCTTAATTATTGTTAAACCATACTTAACCTTCTAATGTTATCATTTTATAAGTGATTTAAAGTTAGCCTTACCATGCACATTAAGTACATTCCTGTCTTACTATTGGTTTGCATTCAATTGGAATTACAAACCTAAGTTGGTCAACCATTTTCCACTACCGGCACTGCGGCGCCAGACTCTAGTATACCTTTGGCGCTGCGGCTCTAACTAACAGTAAACAGACCCTGGAGCTGGCACTGCGGCGCGATCATTAAAACTGGGGTTGGCGCTGCGGCGACACCCCTGTGCCTCAGTTGGCTTTGATAGTAAATTTTTTCTACGAACTTCCCAGCCTCATAACTTATTCGTTTTACATCCAAATTGGCTCATTCAAAAGCACAAAACTCGCAAATTACCTACTCTAGGTGTTCATGTAAGAATCTTTCACTTTTGAATCGGTGAACTCGAAATTCCCCTTTTGGTTCATTTTGAGCGTTCGTTTATCGTTTATGAGCGTTTAATACTCATTTTCTTCGTTATAAGTCGGAATTCGACGATTCTTGAGCCCACAACACTTGAATACCCTATCTCATGTGTTGGCATTGAAAACAGAACTTTTCAAGTCACACAACAACTTTTGACTACTAATCCGAGATTTCTACATTTTCGACGTTTAACGTCTATTTTCGTAAAACTCTCCATAACTTCGTTACTTGTGTTCTACATGCCAAATCAAACGGAGCACTCAATTGATTCATCATCTATATCCTAACCAAGTAAAATGCACATACCCTAGTTATGATGGTTCTCAAATTGTTCATCCACAACCAAGTTCACGTTCATCGATTTCTACGGTTTTTAAACTTACACAAACTCTTATGATTTTTACTTGAACATGACTTATCAATGTTTTGATCATTAATAGCCATCTTTATTCCTCCTCAATAGACATGCTCCACCAATCTACGATTCTCTATGAGAAAGAAATCAAAAAAGGATGAAGAGCAATGTTTATGAAATATTACCTTTGCGTTCTTCACGTTCTTGACTAAACGCATATGGTTTGCTTTGAAGTAGATTGATTACTTGTTTCTAGCTGTTTCTCTCTCTCAATATATGTTGGACAAAGTTTACAAAACACTAAACGACCAACATAAGCTTTCTTTTTATAGGCAACCAAATGGAGGACAAAATGGTTCAAAAGCCACCTCCTTACTATTCCCCACCTCCTCAACAACTTAGCCACCAAGTAATCACTTTACTTGGTGGCCAAGTGGGTAGCCCACATGTCCATGGGTCTTCCCATGGGTTACCCCATGGGTTTTACCCATCCCGTGACCTGCTGGTTTAATCGGTGATTTGACTTCTTGAATCGAGCTTAATTAATTATAACATTGGGCCTTAACTTGGGCTTTCTTACACAATTCATTGGGCCTGACAGGATCCAAGTCTAATTGGATTATGCAAAGTCCTTAAATTCAAAATACAATAAGAACTAATCGTATACTACGCATATAACTAACGTATTCTTTTCGTTTAGTATTCATACGATATTCGTATTATACGTTATACTATTCTTCATACCATACTAGTATTCAACCTAGTATCATACTCATATATCATACGTACAATAACCGAAATGGTTATACACATTACATTTCCCTTTCGGAAATCAGTTTTACCAATCCTTAGGTTTTAAGTCTGCATGTGAAAACTTCGTTTGCCATAACTGAAATATTATTGAATATTCCATTATATCTTCATATTCTATCATTACGCGTTTCTCGAAATTTTAAACCTAATCTCCGAGCGAAATCGGATGAATAGTGTTTTTACGAAAAATTCTTGAAAAACCTTTATTTTCATCTTGGTAATTCAAAACAATTAGTCCTAGCACATAGCTAGAATACTAACCACAACTACATATTCTAGGTCATAGAACGACCTTTAAATATCTTACTCACATAATTAATCAATTAAATTCATTTAATCCACATAATCAAATAAAAATTTAATTCATTAAAGATCCAAATTTCTCGGGCGTTACATACTCCTTCCTGTCGAGTATCAACTATATAGGATAAATACCCTAAACAACCCATTCTATGTAATCTTTCTGGCTGAACTATAGTCAAACATCGAGATTGCTTAGGTGAACAACTACCGTTGAACACTACCTTTGATTTCGATGAAGTTAAAAGGTTTATATGTTTTTTATGACAATCAATCATCGCGTTATGGTTAACTAACCAATCCATTCCTAAAATTAAATCAAATTCTCCCAAATGGATTGGTAAAAGATCTACCATAAAATTATGTCCTTTTATCACCACACTACAATTTATGTATATGGTTTCAACCGGAATCCTATCTTTATTAGCAATTCCTACACAAAATGGTTTGTTTAGATTTTGACAAGGTATATTCAAGTTTTTAGAAAAAACTTTTAAACACAAAAGAATAAGTAGCACCAGAATCAAATAACACATGCATTTAAAGTGTTGATAGGGATGATACCTGTCACCACGTGCTGTGAAGCAACAACATCCCTCACCGACATATTAAATGTTCTTGTGGTAGGTCGATTCTGAACCCCAACTACAGCTACTGTTTACTGATTATTCTCTAGTACTCCATTCCCCTTTCCTCCTTGGTTCTTAGGTTTGGGACAATTCTTTGAAAAATGGTCTAACGAACCACAATTAAAACATTTATTTTTATTTGGGAGAGGACACTGTGCAGAAAGATGTCCCGATTGTCCACAATTATAACATTTGCTATGAAAAGCATAGTCCTTAATGTTTCATCCCACAATTAGGACAAGGTTTAATGTTATTATTACTAAAGTTATTATTAGTATTACCTATCTTTTTCCTCGGGTTGTTGGAAAAAGTAGTATCACATTTCTGTTTGTTATTAAACCCACCTGAACTGGGTTCTGTCCTAAATTTCCCTTTCTTATTTTGACTATTCTTTTCCTAGTGAAATTTAGCGGGACTTTCATTTTCACTTTCGGTTATAGTAGCTTTCTAGAGTATTTCCTAGAAAGTCATTATTTGGAGTACTGACAACTTACTCTGAATCTGAGGTTTTAAACCTTTCTGAAACCTACGAGTCTTTCTAAGTTCAGTGGTTACCTGATGAGGAGCAAACTTGGACAATTCATTGAACTTGGCTGTATACTGGGTTACATTTAGGTCTCTTTGTTTTAAATCTAGAAATTTTATTTCCATGCGATCTTCCAAGGTTTGGGAAAAATAGTTTTTAGAGAACAACTCTTTGAGTCTATCCCAAGGAACAATTTCAGTTTCTACCCGACCCTTGGTTGATTCCCATTGATAATTAGCCTCACCTTTCAAGAAAAAGGTTGCAAAAGTTGTCTTTTGATTATTATTGACATTGGTTACTAGGAAAAATTTCTCTATTTTAGAAATCCAAATTTGTGCATCGACGGGTTCTGATGTACCTTTATATTCAGGTGGTCCAACTAATTTAAAATCTTTTAAAGATGTGTTTTGGTTTATAGGTCTATTCATAGCTCATAGCATAAGGTCTACTAACTGCTGAACAGAATTATCATCATTATTCATTTATCTTTGGGGTCTTCTGGTTGGTGGCATGATTCTTTACAAAACAACAACAAAAATTCACATAAGAATTTGAATAATTCAAACATAACGTTTATTTTATTTATCACAACAGTCGTACAAAACAACTTAGTATTTATACATACTACTAACTTACAAACCACTGGTTATAATACAAGCTTTGAATGCTTCTTTATTCATACTAATATAAAGCATTCAACCACTTATACTACTCTCTAGAATTCATTGATATCATCAAAGGAATCCTGAATCATGTGACAAACCACAAATCGATCTATGATATAAGCAGTTTTCTTCTCTTCTACCGGATATCGAGTTACACGGCACTGCAAATCATTAAAAGTATCTCGAACACCCAGAGATGTTTTAAGAAGTCTTGACTGAATTTCCTTCATGCCCCTTTGTGCATGGTGCAATTGTACATTTAGTCGGTGACTGTGTCACCTCTCATGTTGTAGCATTCCCTCAGCTATATCAGCCCTAAACTTCATTTTATTATTCTCATATTCTGTTGTCTTCATTAGTGATGCCATTGCTTCATCATGCTCATTAATCCTCGTTAATTGTCTGCTACTGGATCTTCCTCTTCCACAGCATCTAGCAGTTGCTGATCATGAAGAAATTCTTCATCCTCTGCATCACTAGGTATAAATGACTCAATTTGTGGTGGATTGTTTGCTATCACCATTTCTTCAGCATTGGAGTTAGCCATCTATAAAAGAAACTCCTTTAATACTGGTATAGAAATTTACACCACATAATATTTTTAATGTTACATTTTATGTGTATTTTAAAATTTTTATGGACTCAAAGACTATATATTAAGATTTCTCTTCCTTATATCTATAGCCTTGAGGCTTTGATACAAAACTTGTAACGCCCTCGTATCTATATTCCCATGGTATCCGATATGGTGCTTACAACGAATCAATATAATACATTTAAATCTATACACCCATGGTATCTGATTATAAGCTTATATTAAATTAAGGGCCTACCAGATATAATTCCCATAGATCTAAGATTCACAGTATCCCATAACATATGGCAATTCTCAAGAGAACTTATTACTGTTTTTGGATTCTCTCATTTGGATATATGAACTGTATCTGTGAATAGAATCTATCTATCAGAAATTCAGAGTATCAGTAATTACATGAACAGTCCATATTACTAATACTCTCTGTGATGCCCCCAAATTCGGGCATCTTCCAACCCGACAGTTGGTGCTACACGGTGCTAGAGTTCACACAAACATTTCATTGAAATGCCTCAAAAGAACGAATATGTCTTATATATATTCAAAATAATATTAACATTCCCCCAGGTTCTTAATAACCGTTACATTTGTCCTTGTCATAATATCAAATATTATCATTACAAATTTATACTATTACGTAAGTAATTTACGGGTTTGCCTTAGCTTTCCCTTTATCCTTGTCGGATCCGTCGTTCCGTTCGATCTTAGCTGCATTCATATGGTTCAATCAAGAGTGAGCCTAACTAGCTCAGCAAGTACAATAATTCTCATAAAACTAGCATGCTTGAAACATAAGAATCGTATATCTTCAATAACTGAACAATAGTTACGAAGTACTATCGATAATTCAAAATAGCACTTGTTTTCATTCAAAACGTTTTACAATAACAATATTTAGTATAACATCAATTCCGGTCGAAGACCATAAGCATTTCATATGTACTTTTAAAAGGACATCCCGGAATGAAGTATGTAAGTCCGACATAGCTTATGAGCACATCTAGGTGATCAGCCTATAGTACTCTATGTTGATCAACACTACATTCATTAAATGTGTGTATGTTTAAGTTGTGGCAACCTCACGTGCCTGTCGTTTGACGACAAAATATTTTAGCATACTCAGTCTTCATTTGAAAACAACACCAATATTAGTTTGGTAAAACATTGATAATACTTTGATAGATTGTAAGAAATCCACATATCGTAAGTCTAGCCAAAAGAATTGGCATCGGCTTCATCAGACATTAACTCATGCATAAGAATACATGAATCACAAAGCTTGTCCAAATTGAACTGGAACAAGGGTTAGAATACTTGCCTTTAGTGTCTGCTACAATTATAACATGTACACTTTAAGTCTTTAAGGTATCTACAGCAGATGATAACATCACATAACATATTAGGTCATGAATAACATACATAGTTCCTAAAGAATCTTACCATTCTTCTCAATCAAATCACTTATTAGATTTATTATTATTGGTTCCGGCTTTCCGTTATGTCATTCTTACGTTCATATACAATTGAGTTACTTCAACCCTACGTGATCATACTTAAGGTTTAAACATTACTTAACAATGTTACATTAAGTTCCTTAGTTCATTGTTAATCAATTACCATGCATGTTCTACTTGTAACCATTCTTTACTGTCTAAAAGACTGGACTCGGCGCTACGGTGCGAGCATTCCCTCTATGTGCCGTGCTACGGCGCCACATGCTAGGGCTAAAAGACTGGACTCGGCGCTACGGTGCGAGTCTCCTTTGATATGGCCGCGCAACGGCGCCAACTAATAGTAGGTGATAGCTTTGCTTGGCCAAGTTCGGCGCTGCGGTGCGAGCTATTTGGCCTTGGGCCGGCGCCGCGGCGCTAGCTCTGTGCACCATAAAATTTTGACAAACTTGAAATTTTGTGAAACACCTGGGCTCGTAACTTCTTCGTTATAAGTCTGAATTAGCTCGTTCAAGAGCCTACGGTTCACGAATTACATGCTCTACGTGTTCATGTAAGAATTTTATCTATTTGACTTCGTTAACTAAAAATTCATCTATTAGTTTATTTTTAACGAAAACGATAAATGTTCGTGAACTTTCAATGCTCGTTTCTTCATTTTAAGTCGAAATCCGGTCATTTTCGAGTCCGCAACTCTATAATGCCAAATAAGACTTCTCTCCATCAAAAACCAATGTTTCGAAGTTCAAACACAAAATTCGACTTCCAATCCGAGAATTTCACGATTTCGATGATTATCATCGAATCGTGTGAATTATGGCAAACTTCATTACTAACGATTTGTTCATCATTACAAATGGATTCAATTCATTAACTAGACATCTCAACCTACATAATATAACAACTTATTTTCATGTTAAGTCATTACATATTCTTCATGAACTTATTTACATATCAAAGTATAAATTTCATAAAACTTTGTTTCTCATGGCTTGTGATAGTTAAAGCCTTCTAACCATCATTTCTACATCTTATTATCATACTATTTTTCATACATATAGACATGATATAAGTCTTACAAGTTCTTCTTCAGTTCATAGCTTGTTCATGGATAAAGTGCTTATTTTTGGCTTATTAATTCTTAAGTCATTTAGCTTATCTTCTTAAGCTTTCTTAGCATACATGATCATCACTTCTCTATCAAGCTTTCACGGTAGAGATGGAAGAATATAAGATCATAAGATCATTTACCTTGGATGACTAGTTCTTCTTCTTCTTGAAACAAATAAGGAAGTTTAGCTTATAAGTGCTTATTCTCTCTAACCAATAAGTTGCTTTGTAAGGAAAGTTGGTTGGATGAAAAATAACAAGCAACAAATGAATTATGAGCTTGCTATTTATAGGACTTCTAATGTTAGGGCATAATAGTCATTAAGATATCCCACCTCCTTAAGTAACCTCCTTACTATTCACTTACTTTACCACTAAGTAAACTTGCTAACCACACAACTTTCTTGCCCACCACACCAAGTTCTTGGTCACTAAGTTTACCCATGGGTTGCCCCATGGATCATGCTTTACCCATTGGATCATTAATTGGGCTGAGGTCCACTTAGATTAACTTATTCCTTTGGGCTTTATATTACCAACCACATGGGCTCAATCATTACTACATCTTGGGCTTGCCCCTTAATGCTTATTGGACTTGCACTTCATACAAGATCCCATAATTCCATTTCATTAAATTTTAATGCTTAACGTTCCCAAATTAAGTCCGCAGGGGAAATATTACGTTTTCCATACTTGAATTATTATTACATAATCTATCTCACCTCTATATTATAACGTTACGTATTTATCGGAAGTTTAAAAATAATTCCCAAGCGGAAAATGATGAATAGTGTTTTTCAGAAAATATTTCGGAAAGTTTTTATTTTCGTCTTGGAAATTCAGACACTTTAATTCCTTCACGTAGTTAAAATACTACGACATTCCGAAGTTTCTAGGTTATAGAACGACATTCATTTACCAACACATTATAATAACAAATACAATTATTTTATTCCTTATTATGTATTTACAAAAAGTTCTATTTTTTGGGGCATTACACTCTCTCCCCCTTATAAGGATTCTGTCCCCAGAATCTCGCTAAAAAAAATTACACAAACAAATGAGGGTAATTCTTTTTCATCTTTTCTTCCAATTTCCACGTTGCTTCTTCGACATCGTGGTTCTTCCATAACACCTTTACAGAAGGTATAACTTTGTTCCGTAGAACTTTCTCTTTTCTATCGATGAGTTGAATCGGCATCTCTTCATAAGTTAAGTCCTTCTCGATATGTATCGGCTCATACTCTATTATGTGTTTGTAATCAGGCTTATAGGGACGAAATACAGATACGTGAAATATGTTATGTATTCGTTCTACGTCTGAAGGTAATGCTACCACGTAAGGTACCCCTCCTACCTTTTTTAATATTTCAAAAGGTCCTATAAATCTGGGACTTAACTTTCCCTTCTTCCCAAAGCGTATCTTTCCTTTCCAGGGAGATACCTTTAGAAATAAATACGAGCCTACTTCGAACTCTCTATTTACTCGATGCAAATCTGTAAACTTCCTTTGTCTGTCTTGAGCTGCTACCAATCGCATTTATATTAGTTTCACAATATTCGCTGTTTGTTGCACCAATTTTGGTCCTAGCATTCAGCGTTCTCCCACTTCATCCCAATACAATGGTGTTCTACACTTTCTTTCGTATAAGGCTTCGTAAGGCGGCATACCTATGCTTGCATGATAACTGTTGTTATACGCAAACTCTACTAACGGTAGATGATCATCCCAACTACCCTTGAAATCCATGACGCAAGATCTCAACATATCTTCTAAAGTCTTAATTGTCCTCTCGCTCTATCCATCGGTTTATGGATGATATGCCGTACTCAGCTTTAACTGCATTCCCAACTATTCTTGCAGACTTCTCCAAAAGTTTGATGTGAATCGCGGGTCACGATTTGACATAATCGAAACTGGTAGTCCATGTCTGGAAATAATTTTCTTAACATAAAGTTTAGCAAACTGGTCTAAGTTATGCATAATTCTAATTTGAAAAAAGTGAGCTGACTTCGTCAATCGATCCATTATTACCTAAATCGGATCATATCCCTTATGAGTAGTCGGAAGTCCTGTGACGCCCCCAAATCCGTGTCTCTTCCAACTCGACATATGGTGCTCCACGGTGCGACAGTTCACACAAACATTCAATTGAAATACCTCAAAAGAATGAATATACCTTATATATATTCTAAAACAATACTATCATTCCCCAAGTTCTTTATAACCGTTACATTTGTTCTTGTCATAATATCAAATATTATCATTACAAACCTATACTATTACATAGGTAATCTACAAGTTTGCTTTAGCCTTACCATTATCCTTGTCGAATCCTTCGGTCCATTCGGTTTAAGCTGCATTCATATGGTTCAAGCAAGAGTGAGCATAACAAGCTCAGCAAGTAAAATAATTTCATTTTAAAAGCATGCTTGAAACATAGGAAACATATATCTTTAGTAACTCGATAATAGTTACGAAGTACTATCAATAACTTAAAATAGCATTCATTTTCCTTCAAAATGTTTTGCCATAACAATATTCAGTAACACACCAAATCTGGTCCAAGACCATGAGCGTTTCATAATTTCTTTGAAAAGGACAACCCGGCACGAAGTCCGTAAGTCCGGCATATCTTACGAGCACTTCTATGTGATCAGCCTATAGTACTCTATGTTGATCAACACTACATCCATTAAATGTGTGTACGTTTAAGTTGTGGAAACTTCGCGTGCCCATTGAATACTCGATGAAAATACATTTGTTTATTCATATTCAGGCTTACCTTGTATCCGTACCAAATAATTGGCATAGGATAGCGTTATCAGTTCTATATTGAAAGACTTATAAATAAATCAATCAATCTATCAAAATTAGTCTAGCCAAGTTAAAACTGGCATCGACTCTTTCTTTAAAACCATACATACATCTCATAACTTGAATCATTTAAAAACTTGGCTAACACAAAGATTAGATAAGCGTTTAAGAAAACTTGACTTCAGCGTCTGTTACAATATAATAACTTTTCCTTTGAGTTTTTACAGTCTCTACAATACATAACCACATAACATACCACATTAGGCCATGAATGAACATACATGGTTCCTAAAGAATCTTACCCTTCTTCTTAATCTAATTACTTATTAGATTTGTTATTAACGGTTCCAGCATTCCGTTACGTCTTTCTTACTTTTATACACAATTGACTTTCTGTAACCCTAAGTGATCATACTTAAGGCTTAATTATATCTTAATAATGTTACATTAAGATCCTTAGTTAAGTGTTAATCATTTACTATTCATGCTCAACATTTAAACATTCTTTACTATCTAAATCTCAAGGTTGGCGCTGCGGCGCGAGTCCCTTCATTATTTGTCGCGCTGCATCGCCAAACTTCAGTAGCTCACAGCCCTTTCTAGCGCTGCAGCGTGACTTTCTTGGCCTTGACTGGCGCCGCGGTGCCAGTGCTCAGCATTAGAAAAATTTTTACACTTAAACTTTTATGTGAGATTCCCGGGCTCGTAACTTCTTCGTTATAAGTCCGAATTGGTTCATTCAAGAGCCTACGGTTCAAAAATCACGTACTCTACGTGGTCATGCAATAATTTTATCTATTTGACTTCGTTTACTAAAAATTCACCTATTAGTCCATTTTTAACGAAAACGATAAATGTTCGTGAACGTTCAACGCTCGTTTCTTTGTTCTAAGTCGGAATTCGGTCAGTCTTGAGTCCACAACTCTATAATGCCAAATAAGACTTTTATCCATTGAAAACCAATGTTTCCAAGCTCAATATCAAAATTTGACTTCCATTCCGAGAATTTCACGAATTCGACGATTATCGTCTAATCGTGAAATTACGGCTTAACTTCGTTTCTTATGATTTGTTCATCGTTTCAAATTGATTTTATCCAACATACTAACATCTTAACATACTTACTTCATTAACATATAATCATGATAAGTTATTACTTGTTCTTTATGAGTTTATAACTTTTAAAAGTACAAACTACTTATGTTTCCATTTCTCATGATTTATGATTTCTTTTTACATGACTTATCAAGGTTCAAGATTTCTAACAATCATTCCTGCTTCTTGTTAACATACTAACTTAATTTGTGTAAACATGTTACAAGTTAATATGCGTTCATTATAAGTTCATAACTTATTTATGTTTGAATTACTTATTCATGACTTATATGGCTTATTAAGACTTAAGCCCTTTGATTCATCATTCCAACTCCTTCTTAGCATACATGTTCTATCACTACCCACTTATCCATCAATGGAAGAGAAAGAGAATCATGGCTTAAGATTACTTACTCTTGATGTTCTCTTGCTAATCCTTCTTCTTGCTCCTTGAACTATAAACTCTAGCTTTTCTAACTTTTGTAGCTTATTCTCTCAAGTAAATAAGCACTTAAAATGTTGGATGAAATACAACAACCAACAAAATGAAATTAAGCTTGCTATTTATAGGCACCTCAAAGTTGGGGCATAATGGTCATTAAGTCACTTCTACCTCCTTAATCCACCTCCTTACTATTCATTACTTTGTCCCTAAGTAAACTTGGCCTCCACACCTTTTACTTGGCCATCACAACACTTGCTCACCACTTATCTTAGCCATTAAGTTTGCTTGCTCCCTACTTTGGATTATCCATGGTTTGCCCCATGGATTTAAACCATCCTATAATTCATTGGTTACTTACTTTGGGCTTTAGCTTAATCATTTGGACTTGCATCAACAAATATTTGGGCTTCACATTACAAACACTTGGGCTTGCACATTAAATTCTATTGGACTTGTACATCCTACCTAATCCACAAATCCATCAAAAATGGCTTAAAGCCTTATAACGTATTCTATACTTATAATTCTCGTATTCTAACGCATATACTAATTCATGATATACGATATACCATCATTCATACATACTCGTATAACACCTCGTATCATACTCGTATTCATTACTTCGTTTAATACCTACGTATTATCCGATAATCGCTTAGTCCATTAAACGCATTACATTTCCTTCTTGTAAATTATTTTCCCTAATTGTTAGGTTTTAAGTCCGCAGGCGAAAAATTGCGTTTTCCATAACTAAAATATTATTGGTTATTCCATCTCACCTTGATATTCTATCATTACGAATTTCTCGAAAGTTCAAAAATAATTCCCGAGCAAAAATGCGTGAATAGTGTTTTTCAGAAAATTTCTCAAAAAACTTTTATTTTCGTCTTGTAAATTCAAACACTTTAATTCTACCATGTAGCCATAATACTACGACGTTCTGACATGTCTAGGTCGTAGAACGACCTTCAATTAGCTTACTCCATAATTAATCAATTAAATTCATTTAATACTTATAATTAAAAAAAATTCTCTTAAAAATCAAATTTTCTCGAGCGTTACACTCTTCCCCCCTTATAAGGATTTTATCCCCAGAATCTCGCTGTACTCATATAAACAAATGAGGTAAAGTTTTCTTCATTTTAATCTCGAGTTCCCACAATGCTTCTTCGACATTGTGGTTCTTTCATTTCACCTTCCACGAATGTAATATCTTAATTTACATAACTTGTCACTTCCTATCAATAATTCGAGTCAGAAGTTAAACCCTTACTAACATATTACTCTATCTTCCCTTTATTAGTCCTTCGTTCAACTCCTAATTATTTGGAACACAAATTTCTCCCTCAAAACAAGATTATACTTCGTCTTCTTATTATTTTGCATCCTCTTTTTCATTCGCTTGCATTCCTAGTTACCTAGTTGTACTTACTCAACTCGTTCCATTATCGTGGATTGAGTCTATATTGTGAATAACCTTTCTACCCCTTCATTCCGTAATTTAACTGCTAACTTTGTTCTCTAGCCTTCCTTACTTAACGCGTCGTCTACAACTTTTACCTTCCCTGTACGATATAACATATCACAGTCCTCTCTCTACCGCATATTCAACTTCTTTTGTGTGGAGATATATTTCAGACTCTTATAGTCCATGTATATTTCACACTTTTCCCTGTATAAATGCTATCTTCAGATTTTTAATTTAAAAACTACAGCTGCCAATTATAGATCATAAGTTGGATAGACCTTCTCATAATCCTTTAACTAGCGTGATGCGTACACAATGACTTTGCCCTGCTACAGGAGCACGCAATCTCGTCATCCATTCAAAACATAGAGATACACTACAAAATTCCTCGTATCACTGATAAAGATAATACAGGTGCCTCACTTAACCTTCCTTTTTAGTTCCTGAAAACTATGTTCATCACTTCTCATTTCCGACGTACCTACTAATTTTCCACCGACAATACCCCGTATGCATATCTATCTTAGAAAATTCTTTGCCCCTTTCAACTGATCAAATAGATCATCGATCCTGGGCCATAGGTATTTATTCTCAACCGCTAACCGAATAGTCATATATTTGGCTTACGTATTGGTTTACTTAACTTTATTTCTTAGGGTTCGCTTTCTTTTAACCTAAGTTTACACGACCTACTTTCATTATTAGCTTACGGCTTCATGACATACGGAGATGTCTTACTTAATACATTCAGCATATTTGATGATTTATATTCTTATCTTCTTCTTATTAGTTCTCTAAGACTCAGCACACATCGCTTCTCTGCTAGTAGTCCATATGGTACTCTAAGTGGTTTCCCACAAATAATCAACAAACAAGTTCCCGTCTCATCTACACTGCCATCACGGTGAGTTAGATCGGTTGCCAGTTTCGTATATACCTTCGCTCTCTAAAGGAATTGTTTAGCCTAGCTCCCATATGTCAACCATCAAAGGTTACGATTGTACCACAACCTAAACTTATCTTAGCATCCTTTTAGATTGCGTCATGGTTAGACAACAAGAAAGTTCCGGTGATTTATTATCGTAAATTACTACCTTGGGTTTCTTAGAAAACCGAAGATTCATACTTTTCCTTAGACAATTTATTAAAGTTCTATGGTTAATCAACCCATTCATACCGAGAATTACTTCAAATTCTCTTAACTTTATCGGTACTTATCTACCGATACTTATCTTTATTATTCATGAAACCATTTCCACAAATATAATCAACGAAAGTTATTTCCTCATTCTCTACCTTTACTTTTAAAGGTATTTATAATCCCTTTCAGACCGACTCCTGGATGAGTCTTTCCACATGTCTTACACGCTTCGATCCTACGCTTAGGATCCCCTTGTCTCACTCCAGTATTTTCGGAGTTAAAATTCTTTCTTTTTGGCATACTGCCACTCCCACGACACTCTCTGCCTTGGCTCCTCCCTCTCCCTTTCTCTTATTCTTTCCCTATTTATGGTATTGAGTCAATGCCTCCCTATCATCTTCTGATATAATCGCCTTTTCTAGAATGGTCCCATAGGAAGCACTTTGGAACACAGAAATCCTACCATAGAGCCAGGGTTTCAGGCCCTGCTCAAACCTACGAGCCTTCCTCTCCTCAGTGTCCACTTGATGTGGAGAAAACCTTGCCAATTCATTAAATTTGGCCACGTACTGGGGAACCGTCATGTCCGCTTGCTTAAGTTCTAAGAACTTAATCTCCATCCTCCCCTACATGCTTGTAGGAAAATAATTCTCGAAGAAAACCTTCTTGAATTATTTCCACGTTGCCACATCTGTTCTAGCCCTACCCTGGTGAGTCTCCCACCAAGAGTTGGCTTCCCTTTTCGTCATGTAAGTCGCAAAAGAAATCTTTTACGCCTCAGCTACGTTTGTAATAACAAACGCTTTCTCTATTTCTTTTACCCAGGTCTGGGCCTCTATTGGGTCCGTCATTCCTCTGAACTCCGGCGGACCTACGCTTTTAAACTCTTTAAAGGTAGTCGTTCTGGCTACCCTAGGTTCCGCAGGTACTCTACCCCTGGTTTGGTTAAATGCAGCCGCTAATAAATTAACGAACTCTTGCATAGGGTTGTTTTGATCCCATTTATTGTCATTATGTGATTCCACTTCCAGATTACGCTGTTTTCTTCTTGACGGCATTTTCTAATTGAATAAAATTTCATTATTATCTATTTACTTACGTCGTTATTATTTGCCACATACCAACTCATACCATAACAAAGCATATTAAATGAAAACTTCATTATATTCATATGCTTCTTCATAGTTTGAAACTAATTACAATTTGTGTTCATAGCCAAAAGCTATTACATTTTCTATCCCGCAATTGAATTTCACAAAAGTTGGGATTTACAAAAAGACTACCCTTTTTATACAAAAGAGGGTTTTACGTCACTACACACATATTTATAACTCTATACTTCTAATAATGCATAACAGCATCTTCGTGTTTCTCATCCGCTATCTTCACTACAATATCCCGATTAATCGTATGTCGAGTTTGTCCTGACTCCATGGGATGACAAGCAACTTTCAGCGTGAAATCCTTATGAGCACTCATATGGATGTAAGACATCTGTGCTATCTTCCGATCCTTCTCCCCTAGTTCTTTACAAAGCTCATCGACGTCCTTCTTAAAATCCCTAGCCTTATTTATCATGAGCACCTTCTCATCATGCTCTGACTCAAAATCTGCTTTTGCAAACTCCTTTGCGACATAAAGAGCACTAATCTCTTCATTCTGATTTTGCACAACTGTACTCAGTTGCGTATTCTTGTCAAGCTCTGCCAGATACAATGATCTCATTACATCTGGAGGCGATGACTCTGGTGTAGGTACCACCGTACCAACCGACGTTACCTCCATTCCCTCCTCTACATCGTTCTTCATATGAAGATATGATGCTATATCCATCTCTCTCTCAGAGTAGTTCTCCTCAGAAAAGTACTCCTCTAGTTCTGACTCCTCTAGAATCACTAATGGTACCTCCGCCACTGGCATGGATGCAGGCTCTACTCTATTCACCAACTCGTCGTTCACCACGTGTATATCTCTATACATCAAGCTATCGTTCGACATCCTATAATAACACATATATTGATTAGTACATAACACACCATAGTATAAGCAAAAATCACATTTAATATATTTAGGGTTACTTTCCATCTTTTAGATATTCTAGTACTGAGTTTCCTCAATACCTTATTGACACATTTAACTCAAGTAAAGCTCGAGTTTACTTCCTTCGGACTTCTCTTCCTTAACGAGGTTATTAGCCTATGGTTCTTACCCCCTTAAGTTTTATAATATAATGCTCTGATACCAACCTGTGACGCCCCCAAATCCGGGTCTCTTCCAACCTGACATATGGTGCACCATAGTGTTATAGTTCACACAAACATTCAATTGAAATACCTCAAAAGAACAAATATGTCTTATATATATATATTCTAAAACAATATGATCATTCCCCAGGTTCTTTATATCCGTTATATTTGTTCTCGTCATAATATCACATATTATCATTACAAACCTATACTATTACATAGGTAATCTACAAGTTTGCTTTAGCCTTCCCTTTATCCTTGTCGAATCCTTCGGTCCATTCGGTTTAAGCTACATTCATATGGTTCAAGCAAGAGTGAGCATAACAAGCTCAACAAGTACAACAATTTCATTTTAAAAGCATGCTTGAAACATAGGAATCATATATCTTTAGTAACTTGACACTAGTTACGAAGTACTATCAATAACTTAAAATAGCATTCATTTTCTTCAAAATGTTTTACCATAACAATATTCAGTAAAACACCAAATCTGGTCCAAGACCATGAGCGTTTCATAATTTTTTTGAAAAGGACAACCCGGCACGAAGTCCGTATGTCCGGCATATCTTACGAGCACTTCTAGGTGATTAGCCTATAGTACTCTATATTAATCAACACTACATCCAATAAACGTGTGTACGTTTAAGTTGTGGAAACCTCGCGTGCCCATCGAATACTCGATGAAAATACATTTGATTATTCATATTCAGGCTTACCTTGTATCCGTACCAAACAATTGGCGTAGGATAGCGTTATCAGTTCTGTATTGAAAGACTTGTAAATAAATCAATGAATCTATTAAATTTAGTCTAGCCAAGTTAAAACTGGCATCGTCTCTTTCTTTAAAACAATACATACATCTCATAACTTGAATCATTTGAAAACTTGGCTAACACGAAGATTAGACAAGCATTTAAGAAAACTTGCCTTCAGTGTCTGCTACAGTATAATAACTTTTCCTTTGAGTCATTACAGCCTCTACAATATATAACCACATAACATACCACATTTGGTCATGAATGAACATATATGGTTCCTAAAGAATCTTACCCTTCTTCTTAATCTAATAACTTATTAGATTTGTTATTAATTGTTCGGCATTCCGTTACGTCGTTCTTACTTTCATACACAATTGAATTTCTATAATTAAGGCTTAATTATATCTTAATAATGTTACATTAAGATCCATAGTTAAGTGTTAATCATTTACTATTCATGCTCAACATTTAAACATTCTTTACTATCTAAATCTCAAGGCTGGTGCTGCGGCGCCAGTAATCCTTTGTTATGCCGCGCTGCGGCGTCACTCATTGGACTAGAAGACCGGACTCGGCGTTGCTGCGTGAGTCCCTTCACTATTTATCGTGCTGCGGCGCCAAACTTCAGTAGCTCGCAGCCCTTTCTGGCGTTGTAGCATGACTTTCTTGGCCTTGACTGGTGTCGCGGCGCCAGTGCTCAGCACCAGAAAAAATTTGACAGTTAAACTTTTATATGAGATTCTCGATCTCGTAACTTCTTCGTTATAAGTCCGAATTGGTTCGTTCAAGAGCCTACGGTTCAAAAATTAGGTACTCTACGTGGTCATATAAGAATTTTATCTATTTGACTTCGTTTACTAAAAATTAACCTATTAGTCCATTTTTAACGAAAACGATAAACGTTCGTGAACGTTAAACGCTCGTTTCTTTGTTCTAAGTCAGAATTCAGTCATTCTCGAGTCCACAACTCTATAATGCCAAATAAGACTTGTCTCCATTGAAAACCAATGTTTCCAAGCTCAATATCAAATTTTGACTTCCATTCCGAGAATTTCACGAATTTGATGATTATCGTCTAATCGTAAAATTACGGCTTAACTTTGTTTCTTATGATTTGTTCATCGTTTTAAATTGATTTTATCCAACATACTAACATCTTAACATACTTACTTCATTAACATATAATCATGATGAGTTATTACTTGTTCTTTATGAGTTTATAACTTTTAAAAGTACAAACTACTTATGTTTCCATTTCTCATGACTTATGATTTCTTTTTACATGACTTATCAAGGTTCAAGATTTCTAACCATCATTCTTGCTTCTTGTTAACATACTAACTTCATTTGTGTAAACATGTTACAAGTTCATATACGTTCATTATAAGTTCATAACTTATTTATGTTTGAATTTCTTATTCATGACTTATACGGCTTATTAAGACTTAAGCCCTTTGATTCATCATTCCAACTCCTTCTTAGCATACATGTTCTATCACTACCCACTTCTCCATCTATGGAAGAGAAAGAGAATCATGGCTTAGGATTACTTACTCTTGATGTTCTCTTACTAATCCTTCTTCTTGCTCCTTGAACTATAAACTCTAGCTTTTCTAACTTTTGTAGCTTATTCTCTCAAGTAAATAAGCACTTAAAATGTTGGATGAAATACAACAACCAACAAAATGAAACTAAGCTTGCTATTTATAGGCACCTCAAAGTTGGGGCATAATGGTCATTAAGCCACTTCCACCTCCTTACTATTCATTACTTTGTCCCTAAGTAAACTTGGCCTCCACACCTTTTACTTGGCCATCACAACACTTGCTCACCACTTATCTTAGCCATTAAGTTTGCTTGCTCCCTACTTTGGATTATCCATGGTTTGCCCCATGGGTTTAAACCATCCTATAACCCATTGGTTACTTACTTTGGGCTTTAGCTTAATTAACTTAGCTTAATCATTTGGGCTTGCATTAACAAATATTTGGGCTTCACATTACAAACACTTGGGCTTGCACATTAAATTCTATTAGACTTGTACATCCTACCTAATCCACAAATCCATCAAAAATGGCTTAAAGCCTTATAACGTATTCTATACTTATAATTCTCGTATTCTAACGCATATACTAATCATGATATACGATATACCATCATTCATGCATACTCGTATAACACCTCGTATCATACTCGTATTCATTACTTCGTATAATACCTACGTATTATACGATAGTCGCTTAATCCATTAATCGCATTACATTTCCTTCTTGTAAATTATTATCCCTAATCGTTAGATTTTAAGTCCGCAGGTGAAAAACTGTGTTTTCCATAACTGAAATATTATTGGTTATTCTATCTCACCTTGATATTCTATCATTACGTATTTCTCGAAAGTTTAAAAATAATTCTAGAGTAGAAATGTGTGAATAGTATTTTTTGGAAAATTTCTCGAACAACTTTTATTTTCGTCTTAAAAATTCAAACACTTTAATTCTACCACGTAGCCAAAATACTATGACGTTCTGACATGTCTAGGTCGTAGAACGACCTTCAATTAGCTTACTCCATAATTAATCAATTAAATTCATTTAATCCTTATAATTAAAAAAATAAATTAATTCTCCTAAAAATCCAATTTCTCGGGCGTTACAAGTACCACCACAAAGTTCATCGTGATATGCTCCCACTTCCACTCCGAAATCTCAAATGACTGTAACAAGCCACTTGGTCGTTGATGTTCGGCCTTAACTTTCTGACAAGTTAAGCACCTACTCACATACTCGGCTATTTCTCTCTTCATATTCGGCCACCAAAAACTCTGTCGAAGGTCTGGATACATCTTAGTGCTACCAGGATGAATTGAGTACCTCGAACTATGAGCCTCTTATAAAACTTGCTTTTTTAATTCCGTCTCATTTGGAACCCAAATTCTTCATTCAAATCTAAATAATCCCTCATTATCAAGACTGTACTTAATATCTTTTTCTTTGGTTAACCTCTTCCTCATCTGGTCACACTCATCAGTTTTGAATTGTACCTCCTTGACTCTCTCTACGATGGTAGATGGGATCCCCGTCGCAAACAGTCTCTATCCCGATTGACTCGGTAATTTTACCTCTAACACCATCCTAGCCATCTCTGTTATCAACTCAGTTTGAGTCGTTAACATAGAAAACTTCTCCCGACCCTTTCTACTTAAGGCATCGACAACAACATTGACTTTTTCAGGGTGATATATGATTTCATAGTCGTAATCGTTTATCAATTCCAGCCATCTCCTCTGTCTCACATTCTGCTCCTTCTGCGTGAAGATATATTTTAGACTCTTGTGGTCCGTGTATATCTCACATTTTCCCCATAAAGATAATGTCGCATATCTTTAAGGCAAACACTACCGCGGCCAGTTCCAGATCATGAGTACGGTAAACTTTCTCATAATCCTTTAACTTCCTTGATGCATATGCAATGACCTTGCCATGATGCATGAGCACGCAACCAAGTCCTCTATGCGAAGCATCGCTATAAACCACAAAATTTCCTGTGTCATCGGGTAATGACAAAACAGGCGCTTCACTTAACCTCTTCTTCAGTTCTTGAAAACTGTCCTCGCATTTCTTTGTCCACGCGTATTTCACTGTCTTCCTTGTCAAGTTAGTTAACGGAGTAGCTATCTTCGAAAAATCCTGAATGAATCTTCAATAATATCCCGCTAACCCTAGGAAACTTCGCACCTCAGTCAGCGTTTTCGGTTGTTCCCAATTCATCACGGCTTCCACCTTCGCTGGATCTATTGAAATCCCCTCATGGTCAATGACATGTCCTAAAAATTGTACCCTCTCTAACCAAAATTCACACTTTGTGAATTTCACATACAACTTCTCCTTCCTTAATTTTTCCAACACTATTCTTAGGTGTTCAGCATGATCTTCTGGCATCTTAGAATAGACTAGAATATCATCGATAAACACCACGACGAACTTGTTCAAATATTATATGAACACTCTACTCATCATAGCCATAAATGTAGCTGGTGCATTAGTTAACCCAAATGACATCACCAAAAACTCGTAATGACCATAATGAGTCCTGAAAGCCGTCTTTGGTACGTCTTCATTCCTTACCTTCAGCTGATGATACCCCGTCCTTAAATCTATCTTGGAAAAATACTTTGCCCCTTTCTACTGATCCAAAAAATCATCGATCTTGGGCAATGGGTACTTATTCTTTATTGTTAACTTGTTCAACTCTCTGTAGTCAATACAAAATCTTAACGATCCGTCCTTCTTCTTGACAAACAGTACCGGGGCTCCCCACGGCGAAACACTCGGTTGAATGTACTTTCTGTCCAACAGTTCTTGCAACTGCACCATCAACTCCTTCATGTCCACTAGCGCCATACGATATGGTGCCCTAGAAACTGGTGCCGCTCCTGGCACAATGTCTATTACGAACTCGGTCTCCCTATCCGATGGAAGACCCGACAACTCACTTGGAAATACAACCATGAATTCACTCACTATAGTTATTTGTTCCATGGTCGCTCCCACTCTCTGGGTATCAACAACATGGCACAGATAACCTACACACCCCTTCCTTAATAGTTTCCTGGTTTATGTCATGGTAAGACAACACGAACGTCCCGATGATTTATTACCGTAAAATATTATATGAGATTGTCTTAACGTTTTAATACCTACGCTCTTCTTTTGACAATCTATAATTGCCACATGGTTAACCAACCAATCTATTCCGAGAATTACGTCGAATTCTCATAACTTTATTGGTATCAAATCTACCGATAATTTACAACCCCGTATATCTACGCAACAACTCCTATGAATATCTTCAACAGGAATTATCTCTTCGTTTGTTACCTTAATATTTAAAGGTATTAGCAACTTTTCGGGAAGTAATCCTAATCGTCTAGCAAAATCACTTGCGATAAACGAACAAGTAGCACCCGAGTCAGAAAGCATGTATGCATTTAGGTCATTGATCGGAATAATACTTGCGACTACGTCCCCCGATGCCATCGCATCTTGGACTATCATGTTAAAGATACGGTCCATCGGCCTACCCGACTGCGCAGGACCACCAATAGCTAACTTAGTGCTACTGGCGCCCTTGTTCCCGTCCGTCCCCTTCTTCAGGCAGTTCTTTGCCATGTGGTCAGCTGACCTACACACAAAGCATCCGTGGTTCTTCTTCAGACTTGGACAGTTAGGCGCAATATGCCCCTCCTAACCATAATTGTAGCATACGGCCTTCCCCTTGAGACAGACTCCTAAGTGAGTCTTCCCACAGGTCTTGCAAGCCTCCATTTTCCTCTTCGGGTCTCCTTGCTTCACTCTAGTATTCCCAAAGTTAAATACCTTCCGCTTTTGTCCCTTACCACTCCCGCTGGCTGAGCTCAAAGACCTCCTGTTTCAGCTCATGGACCTTTTCATTGGCCAAAACTCTCTCATAGTACTCCTACTCCCACAAAGACTCCACGTCTAACTTATCCTCTAAGACAGCTTGGAGCTCTGCTTTTAGCTCCTTAACCTCCTGATAGTAATGGATGTTTCTATCCAACACTGACTTAAAGAGTGACATCATTGACTCCCCCGAAGCCATCTCTGCTGCTATTGCTACTAGGTTGAAGGACACTACCTCTACCTCTTCTTCTAGCTAACCTTCGAACATGGACATAAGGCCTAAGCTCTCTGAGTCTCCAGACTCAACCACTACAACTTCGGGCTCTACCGCTATGGGGTTCGGTATAATCTCTATCTGATTAACCGATCCTTCACTGACTACCTGTACATCTCTAGACATTCCATTTTCTCCTGACATCTACACAGCACAAATAAGTTTTATTAGTAAACGTCAGTAGAATAATAAAAACACATAACATATATAATACATTTTTATAGGGTTAATTTCCATCTTTTATTTCTTTGACTTTTCTTAAGGTCGTGACTTAAGGTTTAAATCCCCCCTTAAGTTTTATAACCTAATGCTTTGATACCAACCTGTGATGCCCCCAAATCCGAGTATCTTCCAACCCGATAGATGGTGCTACACGTTGCTACAGTCCACACAAACATTCCATTGAAATGCCTCAAAAGAACGAATATGTCTTATATATATTCAAAATAATATTAACATTCCCCCAGGTTCTTTAAAACCGTTACAATTGTCCTTGTCATAATATCAAATATTATCATTACAAACCTATACTATTATATAAGTAATTTACGGGTTCACCTTAGCTTTCCCTTTATCCTTGTCGGATCCGTCGTTCCGTTCGATCTTAGCTGCATTCATATGGTTCACGCAAGAGTGACCCTAACTAGCTCAGCAAGTACAACAATTCTCATAAAACTAGCATGCTTGAAGCATAGAAATCGTATATCTTCAATAACCGAACAATAGTTATGAAGTATTATCGATAATTCAAAATAGCACTTCTTTTAATTCAAAACGTTTTACAATATCAATATTCAGTAAAACATCAATTCCGGTCCAAGACCATGAGTATTTCATAAGTACTTTGAAAAGGACATCCCAGCACGAAGTCCGTAAGTCTGACATTGCTTACGAGCACGTCTAGGTGATCAGCCAATAGTACTCTATGTTGATCAACACTACATTCATTAAACGTGTGTACGTTTAAGTTGTGGCGACCTCACGTGCCTGTCGTTTGACGACAAAACATTTTAGCATACTCAGTCTTCATTTGAAAACAACACCAATATTAGTTTGGTAAAACATTGACAATTCTTTGATATATTGTAAGAAATCCACATATTGTAAGTCTAGCCAAAAGAATTGACGTTGACTTCATCATACATTAACTCATGCGTAAGAATACATGAATCACAAAGCTTGTCAAGATTGAACTGGAACAAGGGTTAGAATACTTGCCTTTAGCGTCTGCTACAATTATAACACGTACACTTTAAGTCTGTAAGGTCTCTACAATAGAGGATAACATCACATAACACATTAGGTCATGAATAACATACATAGTTCCTAAAGAATCTCACCCTTCTTCTCAATCCAATCACTTATTTGATTTATTACTATTGGTTTCGGCTTTCCGTTATGTCGTTCTTACGTTCATATGTAATTGAGTTACTTCAACCCTACGTGATCATACTTAAGGTTTAAACATGACTTAACAATGTTACATTAAGTTCCTTAGTTCATTGTTAATCAATTACCATGCATGTTCTACTTGTAACCATTCTTTACTGTCTAAACCCCAAGGTTAGCGTTGCGGTGCCAGCATTCCTTCTTTGTTCCACGTTACGGCACCACATTCTAGGACTAAAAGATCGGACTCGGCGCTGTGGCGTGGGCTATTTGGCCTTGGGCTGGCGCTGCGGTGCCAGCTCTGTGCACCAGAAAATTTTGACAGACTTAAAATTTTGTGAAACTCCCAGGCTCGTAACTTCTTCGTTATAAGTCTGAATTGGCTCGTTCAGGAGCCTACGGTTCAAAAATTACATGCTCTACGTGTTCACACAAAAATTTTATCTATTTGACTTCGTTAACTAAAAATTCATCTATTAGTTTATTTTTAACAAAAATGATAAACGTTCGTGAACGTTCAACGCTCGTTTCTTCATTATAAGTCGAAATCTGTTCATTTTTGAGTCCGCAACTCTATAATGCCAAATAAGACTTGTCTCCATCGAAAACCAATGTTTCCTAGTTCAAACACAAAATTCGACTTCCAATCCAAGAATTTCACGAATTCGACGATTATCGTCCAATCTTGTGAATTTCGATAAACTTCGTTACTAAAGATTTGTTTATCATTCCAAATGGATTCAATTCATTAACTTGACATCTCAACCTACATAGTATAATAACTTATTTTTATGTTAAGCCATTACATGTTCTTCATGAACTTATTTACATATCAAAGTATAAATTTCATACAACTTTGTTTCTCATGGCTTGTGATAGTTAAAGCCTTCTAACCATCATTTCTACATGTTATTATCATACTATTCTTCATACATATATACATGATATAAGTTTTACAAGTTCTTCTTCAGTTTATAGCTTGTTCATGGACAAAGTGCTTATTTCTGGCTTATTAATACTTAAGTCATTTAGCTTATCTTCTTAAGCTTTCTTAGCATGCATGATCATCACTTCTCTATAAAGCTATCATAGAGATGGAAGAATATAAGATCATAAGATCATTTACCTTGGATGACAAGTTCTTCTTCTTATTGAAATAAATAAGGAAGTTTAGCTTATAAGTGCTTATTCTCTATAACCAATAAGTTACTTTGTAAGGAAAATTGGTTGGATGAAAAATAACAAGCAACAAATGAATTGTCAGCTTGCTATTTATAGGACTTCTAATGTTAGGGCATAATAGACATTAAGACATCCCACCTTCTTAAGTAACCTCCTTACTATTCACTTACTTTAGCACTAAGTAAACTTGCTAACCACACAATTTTCTTGCCCACCACACCAAGCTCTTGGTCACTAAATTTACCCATGGGTTGCCCCATCGATCATGCTTTACCCATTGGATCATTGATTAGGCTTAGGTCCACTTAGATTAACTTATTCCTTTGGTCTTTATATTTCCAACCACTTGGGCTCAATCATTACTACTTATTGGGCTTGCCCCTTAATGCTTATTGGACTTGCACTTCATACAAGATCCCACAATTCCATTTCATTAAACTTTAATCCTTAACATTCCCAAATTAAGTCCGCAGGCGAAATATTACGTTTTTCATACTTGAATTATTATTACATAATCTATCTCACCTCGATATTATAACGTTACATATTTCTCGAAAGTTCAAAAATAATTCCCGAGCAGAAAATGATGAATAGTGTTTTTCAAAAAATTTCTCGGAAAGCTTTTATTTTCGTCTTGAAAATTCAAACACTTTAATTCCTTCACGTAGGTAAAATACTACGACATTTCGACATTTCTAGGTTATAGAACGACATTCATTTACCAACACATAATAATAACAAATAATATTATTTTATTCCTTATTATGTATTTACAAAAAGTTTGATTTTCCGGGGAGTTACACCCTCACCCAGATGTATAGTCTATGCCATCTGAATTTATATTATCATATCGATAGTAACTATTTATCCAAAATTCAGAATATCAGTAATAACATGAACATTCCATATTACTAATATCCTCATTCAGATAAATAGTTGCCAATGATCTCAACTAGATTCAAAAAATTTTAAATTTACATCTATATATGTAAGAAAACATGATTGCGGAATTAAAAGATGATATATATATATATATATATATATATATATATATATATCAATATTAAGGTTCGATTACATGATTCTCATAACGAGTTTCTTATTACAAAGTATTCAACTAGACATGAATATAACCTAATCTAAGTAGGGACGCTTCCCTTTCTCTACTCCAGATGTTCCAGGATTACCATCTCAGCTTGTTTTGTATTATAACAATATATGATTTGAAGAAATACAATAATTTAAATTTCGACAGATAGTTGTTACCATTTTTTGGATTTTTATTTCTGTCAGTCACACATACTGTAGCATCCCCAGATCCTGGTCCTAATCACCAAGAATCTGGTATACTATTTCTACAACTATTGCGGAAGATATAAACATAAATTATTTATACATTAAACTTTTACACATCAATCCCAAGGTCTACAACCTTAACTTAATACATAACTTCAATATCTTAGAAAATTTACATTAATATTTGCATTAGTGAATTTAATAGTTCTAACTGCATAATAACTTAATCTTGCACTTTGTCTTCGCTTCTGTCTTTACTCAAGCTTTCATCTTAATCTGAAAATTTTATCATGATATAGCAAGGGTGAGCATCAAATTTTCCCAGCAAGCATAAGTTTATTGAAGATATATCATGATTGAAAGAATTGAACAATAAGCTAGCTAACTTTCAACAATATAAACATTGTGAAAGAGCATGAACAAATTTTCTTAGCTAAACGATCAAGTCAATAAAAATGAATGGTCATGCATAAACATGAACAGATTAACTCAACCAAATGGTAATGAAGGTGATCAGCCTTTCATACCTGATGAACGTTTACAATATGCACAACGTGCGAATCAATAATCAATATAGACGTGAATAATCAACAACAATTATTCATTAACATGCTTTGAACATACAACTCATGTTTGAGTTAAGGAAAAACTTGCCTGATTCGTTGACTACTGCTACGCAGTTTAAGTTAACTTCTTTCGGTAAGACCTATCATTAATTATAAGATTAGTCTTTCAATCAGCATATTCTACTTTGTATCATAATACAATTACTTTATCAATAGATTATCTAATACTTAATCAAATATTAGATAACATCCTAACACATCGGTATTATTATCATTCTTGGATAATTCTTCAATCAATGTATCATATTCAATATGACTAAACACTTAATCTGAAACATTATAAGTTCTTCTTTATACTCTAATAAGTCAAATACTAATCCAACAACCTGGATTCTAAATTTAACAACCAAATTGCCAATCCAGCAGACTGAATTCCAAATCCATCAACCTAAAGTGCAATACAGCTAATTGGATTCCAAATCTAGTAACTATATTGCAATCCAGCAAGCCTGGATTCACCATTCCATCAATCCAGCAAGCTGGATTCTAAATCCTTCAATTCAGTAAGCTTCTCCATTAATCCAGCAAGCTGGATTCATCAGATTTTCCAATCCAGCAAACTAGATTCCATATCTCATTAACGAAAATACCAAATTAACTTATTATTTTTTTATCCTTTGTCCAAACATGTATACATATATTTCATACACAAAAAGTATTTTTCCAAAATTTTCTAACTTCCTTTGGTATTTTTCAAAAATCATTCTTAGTTAATTCCTTAAGAAATTAGCTACCTCGTGCTTAACTCCAAAAGTTCTCATCTCTTGGCACAATTTTATATGTCTTAATGTGAGCCCACAGTTTAAATTTCGTGGCCATCGGAGCTATAGAACTCCGGTTATAGCCATTTTCGTAGGAAAATCACAGAAATTGAAATGGTCATAACTTGGTCATTTTAAGTCGGAATGAGCTCATTTTTTGACAGTAGGTTTTTTATACCATATATTTTCATGTCCCAAAAGGCCGGATTTTTTCTCACAAACTAAGTTATCGAAACAGCCCTTGGAAAATCTTGGCAGCAGCTATTTGGAGTTTTACAGTTTTGGAGTCTTTTGGTAAAACTTAAATAAAATGAGATCTATAACTCCAATTAACGATCCATCAATTTTTTTGGATTCGCATCTTTCCGATATACAATTTTCATCTATCACAATCCATATTTGGATATGTTAAGCTCCCGAAAATTAGCCCGGAAGTGGCTGGTAAAAACTGTTGTTCTAACAATTTTCTTAGCTTTGAGTAGTTTGGGATAAATTCCATAACTTGCTCATTTTTCCACCTAATTGAGTGTTTCCAAAGAGGTTTTATCATCAATACATAGATCTAGCATCCCAAAAAGATAAATCACAAATATCCATTATAGATTTCAAAAATCAAAAGCTAGATCACACTTTTAAGTTGAAGCTTTCCTGAAAATTCTAATTTTCTATTCCGTTTGATTCCAACCAATTCAACAACCAATATCGGTAGATCTAAACATGAAATACTCATAAACACATAGATCTAAGGTTTTAAACCTCAAGATCATAACTTCATATTATCAAAAATTAAATCAAACAAAATAAAAATATTTAAGCTAGTTTAAGTTTTCACCTTGATTTTTTTTTTGGGCTACTCTTATTTGTCTTCCAAAGTAGAAAATGATTTTATGGAGCATCAATGGTGTAGCTCCTTCCTCTCTCTCTCCCTCTCTCCACCGAATTTCTCTCCATCTCTCTATGCTTTCTTTTTGGTAAGAAATAAGATATGAAAGAGAAAATGGGTTTATTTGCTTGTAAAAAAAATCTATAAATATATTTTGTATATCTAATCTATATCTTCCAATATCTCTACTATCCTTATCTCTTTCCTTAATCATCATTACATACATATGTGAAATCTTAGTGTGCAAAGTGGCTCCTTAAAATGAATGTCACCTAGCTTGAGTTGGTAATTATCTTTTGCAAATGTGGCTTAAATGATGACAAGCATGTCTCATTTTCTCTCCTTCTTGTATCCGGCCATGTGGCCCAAATTCTTCCAAGTTTGGTTTTGTTTTATGCAATATATAGTATAGCAATTGCCTAAAATACCCCTTTCTCTAATTGGGCTACAAGTGTGGACCATTATATTTAATCTCTTTGGACTTCTAATTTAATTCTTTGGGCCATGTAAAATTAACATAGTCCAATCATTTTTATCTAATCCCACCACAAATATTTAATTAGTGTATTCATTCCAAACATTTGGAATTTAAATAATCACTCTTGTACATTAAATTCTATAACCCAACAAAACTTGTTTTAATTAAGTTATAAAATTAATAACTTGAGATAATAAAAATATATCTCTTAACTTAATATAATTTTAATATTATTATTCTCCCACAAGTAGGCTTAGTTTGGGTCCTTAAACAATTTACTTGTTTTACTTACTAACAAAACTAACTTGGGCTTTCAACCCTAATTAAATTGGGTCATTATAATACTTGTCACATATATAATATATTGGGCTAGATTAAATAATTTAATCACCCTTAGTCACTTTATCCACAAGTCACATGATCAAATAATTAATTGGACTTGTTTAAATAATATAACCTCCTTAGCCATTAAATTTAATTCTCTTGGACTCTATTTAAATTATTGGCTATGATATCATTAAAGTTCAATATTTTTAATTCTATTTTACCCTAATCAATTAATTAGGGTTCCACTACACCTTTGAAAATAAATTTCTTACTCATGCCTTTTTAATTTCATAACTTAATAAGACTTGGTTATAAAATTATTTATTTGAGATATATAAAATAAATCTCTTAAATTTAGTATATATATTTATATACTAATCTTCTCCCATATTATAACCTCTTAGGTTATTTATTTATCACACTTAATATATATATATATATATATATTATGTTACATAACCTAACTCTTAATTCAGTTTTATATACAAAATAAATGTATACACATTATATAATGTATATTCATCTAATCACACACAATATTCACATAATCATAACATATTTCACTTATAGCTCCAATTTTGACCTTTTTCTCTATAAAAAGTCAACTGTTGACTTTGACCAAAAGTCAACTTTTACACCTTTTGTGTTTACTGTCCATTCTTTTTAAACTTAACGTCCCGGACGCAACCGAGCAGTTCGTGCTTCAAAATTCTATCTCTACTCAAATTTTGAGTTTTAAATTACTCCCTTCTTATTGCTAAGCGTATTAACTAACGACTTTATACTTGTTCAAATTCTTATTTACCAGTCAAGGCCAACGTTCAAGCTATGTTAATTACTAACATAGTTTTATCTTGATCCTTATATCATTAACTTAATTCATTATTCCTCTTGCTGAAATATATATATATAGCACCTTACTAAGTATATATATTTCTATAAATATACTCATCATCCTTTAACCTCATAGCTTTTCTTCTTGTGAAATCTTATTTCGTTAATAAAATTCCACCTGTATTAGTATAACATTTCTTACACTATTCAATTCATATCAAATTTTACAGGTGTCATAATATCTTATTATTGATATTCATTCAAATACATATCAATTCATTTTTAGGGTTTTGAAATTTTGTAACTCATATTTCTTTATTCTCATTCAATTAAAAAATCATATAGGTTCTTCTTAAAAATTTTGAAATCCTTAAAATTCCTTCACAGAAACGTCAATTCCATACACTTATTTTCTGTCTAGGTTCATTTTATAACTTTTAATCCATCATTTTAGGATTTTAATAATTATCTAAATTTTCGGGTTATCACACATACTTAGAAATTTTGTTTAGATATAAGATAGGGGATCAGCCTATTCAATATCTTAGGAGTATGCATCTCATCCTACCAGTGCTCAAATGCACCCAAATTAGTGTCAATATATTATCGACCGAATGATCTCTTACGGGATACCCAACTTCAGAATAGGATGTCTTACCAAACAATTTGGTTTGACACAACAATTTAAGCTTAACAATCAATATGAATAAACAATTCATTTCTTAGTTATGCTGAAGCTATAGTAATAACCTTACAATAAAAGGTAAGAGCATTGCTACGCAGACAGGGAAATGGGAGAGGAAAATTGGACCGGCTGCAATTTTTTATTTTTATTTTTTACTGTGACTCTCAAAAAATGTATAGTATTTATTCTAACATGAATTTTTATAAAATATAGTGTTTTAGGTGTAATTTGGATACACATACAAATACAGGGTTATACAGTCTGTATAACCCTGTATTTGTATGTGTATCCAAATTACACCTAAAACACTATATTTTATAAAAATTCATGTTGAAATAAATACTATACATTTTTTGGAGTCACAAGAAAAAAAAAAGAAAAAAAAAATTTCGCCTGTCCAATAATCCTGTCCAATAATCCTGTCCAGCTAGACTTATTGAAAAGGTAATTAAATTGTAGGTGTAGTATATTATATCAACAGTATATCAAGATAAAATCTTGTTCAACGAATAAACAAGGTTTAAGAAATTTGCAATAAAGAAATAAGGTTCAGATACTTGTCTGAGCGTAGATCAATCAAGTTATGATATTCAAATCGTTAATAAATACCTACGATGTTCATATATATAAATCGAACACGTTAGTATTAATAATAATACTCAATTATAACATTTACATATGATCGGGTTATATTAAATAGGGTTTCGGTGTTCAATGTCTCTACTGAATATTAAATAAGTTGATAAATGGACTAAATTTTATTTATAAAATTTATTATACTTTTAGATAATTTGTATATCCATTATAATAATTTTTAGAAGTTTTAAAATATTTTTAAAATATTTATTTATCCTTTAAATGATTTTTAAATCATTTATTTCTATTTTTAGGTAATTAATATTTACTTAAAATTTTACAAAAATATTTTTTATTATTTTTAAATAATTTATAATCATTTATAATGATTTTTATAGCATTAATATTATTTTTCAATAATTATTTAATATTTATAAATAATTATTCTAATTACATTATTATTAAGTTAATTATTAATAATATCCAAATAAAATAAAATATTTATTGAATTTATGTAAAAATATCATAAATTAATTATATTTATTTAATATAAGTTTTAAAATTGTTTTTGTATTTATTTATTAATTATTTCTAATTTTTATAATTTAATTTTCAGAAAAATCAATTTATGTCTGTTGCTAAAGCCCTTCAGTGACAGAAAGTGTCGTTGTAGGTGTTCTTAAGTTTCTGGGCAACAGTTTGGTCATGGTCGAGTGACCAGTTTGACCATGAATTATTTAGCTACTGTTTATGATTTTAGGTTCGATCAAGTATTGATGTTATAGTATTCTTATAGTAGTACAATATCAAGCAAACTTCATGCTTTAACCTACATATAACAAGAAGTTATAGAGGCTCAAAGTTGCTGTCAGAGCCGTTCTTGAGTTTCTGGGCAACCCAGAACAGTGGTCATGGTCGGTCAACGGTTTTGTGGCTTTAATATCTCCGATTCTGTGTAATAGATGTGTGGTGTGTTTGTTGTAACATGTAGTATTTATGTCAGGGTATATATATATATATATATATATATATATATATATATATATATATATATATATATATATATATATAACACTAACTTCAACGACGCATAATTCTAAGGTGTCTAATTATGTTGGTCAAAGTACAGCCAAACGTTGTTCTTCGTGTTCTTCAGTTTTTAGGGTAACCCAGAAAACTTGGTCAAGCTCAGTCAACGACTTTTGACCATTAATTCCAGTAATCCTATAAGTTTTTTAAGCAATTTAATATCATAGATATGTAGTACATATACCAGGGTGTTAATCTAAAGTAAAATATTATAAAAACAACAAACAGAAGGCGATCAAAAAGTTGGTCAAAGTAGCCGGTACAAACTGTTCTTGAGTTTTCTGGGTAACCCAGAAAACTGCGATCCGTGAACGGTCAACTAACTTTGACCACTTAAATCTTGCAATCTATGGTTCTAATGAACCTATTTTCTTTTCCAGATTAAAGACCTACTAACAGGCTACAAGTAACATACAATTAACAGACCTAAACATAAACACATATGAATCTACAAGCCCTAACATTCGGTTGTCAGACTAGATTTTCAAAATTTCCATATTTCTAGAAACACTTAATTAAGGCATCTAGATGTTATGAAAACGTGTTCTACCAATATAACATACTTTCTAACATACTAATACATATTTCTAAACATCTAAACAACAAAATTAACAAAGGATCAAAGAGCTAATTATGAATTAGGGTTTGCACCTTTTCTTGATTGATTTTTGATTCTAGCTTCTGATTTTTGTTGCTGCTATCACCCAGGCTTGATTTGGTAAGTATATAAGTGTATCTTGGCTTAGAAATTTCATGAGTTTGCTAAGCCCTAGGGTTCCTATTTATAGAATTCTCCAACTTGTCTTTTTAGACATTTTCAAGTAACCTGCCTCCAAAAATATCTAATCTGATGACTATTATCATGCTTGGGAGTTACAAGCATGTCATGTACAGCCTAGGAACTTGCAATGGTGACTCCTAACCTACTTGTGAGCTAGTTAGGTTGGTTTAGTAGCTTAACTATGCCCTAATCTTCACTAATCTTGATTAGGGTTTTTTTTTAATGATTAGGATTGTTAAATGATGTTTATTAGTACCTAAATGAAGTTTACTAACCACGATTAGGTGTGAAGATAATCTAATTAGGGTTAGGTTTCCAAATTAGGGTTAGGGTTTTGCTTATTAGGGTTACGGTTTGTTAATCTAGGGTTACTAACCTAGATTTCTCACTAATCCTAACAAGCACGACAAAGCATTTTGTCAGTGTAAGCACGACAAAGCAACTTGTCCCAACAAATATACCGAAAAGTCCATTTTCAAAAGAAAATTTTTAAGCACGAGGTTTCAAGCACACCGTTTTTCGGACAAAATTTTATTTGATAAAGTTTGTTAGACAAAGTATATATATTAACACACAACACTTTTAGAACGGGGAAATTTTATTGATATAACTGAATTTTACATAGCTGAATCTTATTAGGATTTTGGGTTTTTACATACAACTCAAGAATGATGAGTGTGACTAGATGAAGAAACAACTATTAGATGAAAAAGAGATAAAGTATAGTCTTGATAATGATGGGTTATTAAGATTTGAAGGAAGAATTTGGGTTCCGAGTGAAACAGAATTGAAGGAAGAAATATTACAAGAGGCACATTGTTCAAGGTACTCGATTCATCCTGGTAGTACTAAGATGTATCAAGACCTTTGACAGAATATATTTTTCTCGAAATATATTTTTGAATATTATGGTGTGGATTCGATTGGTCGGGGAATATTCGTTTTAACAGGGAATATTTGTGCGACGACACAATCATTAGTGGACCCCACAATGGAAATACTGTCGTAGTTAGAAAACGACAGAAATATCTTTTTATAAAAATAACGACAAAAGTTTTACCGTTAAATTGTTGAACTACCAGATAGTAAAATTACAATAATAATCGTAGTTGCATAGTAGCACACGGTATTGATTATTGATGCTTACGTGAGAAGTCACTTAGTTATACTCAATTAATCCTATAGTAATTGCTGTATAATTTCTCTCATATTATTGGTTCAGTTATTGTCACAGTATCATCTGTATAATATTTTATATTATTAAATCAATAATTGAGGCGACAAAGTTATTCATATTATTATTTGCAATATTGACGATGTCTAGAAAGTTTTATCGAGGAAAGGGGTTTGGTCACCTAATTGCGCGCCAATAGGGAGAAATCCTTATCAAAAAGTCCCCTCTTTCTTGGGAATGATCTGGTTGTTAAATATTGTGAGTTCTAATATTAATGATGATTAAGTTCGTGCTGATTAAAGATGAAATTAATATTTTCATTGTGTTGGGATTATTTGTGTTAGTGGAAATCGACATTTATTTCGATAATAATTGATTTCTGGATGTTATATTAACCAATCGGGTAATTAATAGGATAAATGAGTAATTAATTACAATTAGTTCACATGCAAATTTACTGTTGATTCACATATATGGAACTATTGATTCACATATGTGTACTACTAGGGGAGGTGGTGCAAGATTGATAATACTTTCAGAACTAAATTAAAAATGGAGGTATAGATGAAGGCACTATACTATAATAATTCAACCCCCAAAACGTGCAATTATCGAAACTATGTTTTCCTATAAATAGAAGCCCATTCTTCTTTCATTCTCACCAATTCAATAAGACTCACAAGAGCAATTATAGAGAGAGAAGCTATAGAGAGAAAGAAGAAGAGTATTCCACTACTTCACTATTCCAGTATCCAGTCGTTTTCTAAGGTAAGAGATATTATTTTTGTTCAGTATTCATAAAGAATAATATTTTCTTTCATACTCTGTAGTATGTGAGTAATATTATTTCGTCTCGTATTCCTGATTATACCCTCATTTTGTTAAAGTATTGCTTCTATACTCCATGAAATTAGTAGAATATCTTTAAAATTTGCGCTTCATCTAATATCATTTCACAAGAATATTATCTGCACATTCTTGTTAAATTTTAAGCTTTTCATGCCGGAGTACTGTCCATGAGTACTACTCATTTATATGGTACTATTCACAAAGTACTAGCCACAAAGTACTATTCACGAGTACTATTCACGAAGTACTATTCACAGGGTACTATTCCTGAAGTACTATTCACAGGGTACTATTCACTCGAGTACAATTCACCCGAAGTACTATTCATAACAAAAATTGATTTCTTTTCGGTCCAAATCATTTTTGATACAATATTATTCTTGAATTTTATTCCACAAAGCAGTATCATGTTGACAATTTGGATATTATTACATTCTGGATACATTAAATTATAAATCTTTAAAATTTATCATTTGCTTTCATTTAATTGAATTCTTATGTCATTATCATCATCCTCATGCTTATATTGCGATGAAAGTCATCTTTAGCCGTAGTGTATAGATGGACTGTTGATTGGTATGATTATGACCAGGGATCATTTGGTAAATCATAACCCTTAATGTTACAAATGACGTGGTAAAAGTTCTAATTGGCCCGTAGTGCATTGATGGACAGTTGCTGGCATGATCATGACCATTGGTAAAAACACAAATATCCTTGGCCCGTAGTGCATGGATAATTCGTGGTCGTGATACTAATGAATATCCTTGGTCTGTAGTGCAGGGGTGATTCGATGATGTGGTTTATTTATTAAGGTGAGTCTCAGCGATAAAATTGATGATAAATTTTTTAAATCATAGAAGATAGTAGATATCATGCTCCACTTGACTCTTCTAATGGATTGCTTGTTCCATTGCAGTTAAACTTGTTGTTTATTGATTTAACACTGTTGAAGGCTAATGATAATTTATTCTACATTATCCTAGTCATAATATTTCTTAACGGGCTAGTTGAGCTCACCCTTTTACTTTTATTATTCTCTTCAAGAAATGAGAACGTAGCCGAGACTAATCGGGGAATGGAGTCATTGTCCGAGATGGTGGATATAATAGTCCTCACTATTTTTATAAAATAGTGTGATAATAATTGTAATGAGGACTCATTTTTAAGTTTGAATAGTGTCTTTTAGACAATATTCATGTAAAAACTCTCAGCTACGTTTTGTCGTATTGTATAAAAGAAGTTTGTATTTTATTTTTCTACCATGTATTTGGCGACTCAAGATGGGTGATGTATACCTATTTTGGGGGCGTCACATTTGGAATCAAAGCTTAGAGATATGATCCCTGACTATGATGTGAGACTAGAACTAGGGGGAGAGACAGGTAAATTCTTCGCTAGTATAACCTACCTAAGCTTATTTGTTATGTTATTGGTCGGTCAGAGTATAGGGATAATATGTGGCATGTCAATTAACCCTTGTTTTGTGGAAGTGTTTGCAAATGGCATCTGAAAATGCCTAGATAAGCAATGAAGCACATGAGACCGTTGAGTCACCAACGATCAATATCCAGGATAATGTGCATCAGGAAGGCAATAATCCTCAGAAAAATAACAACACTAACCAAATGATGAACGATGTGATGTTCAGAGGCTTTATACAATTCATGCAACATCAGGCGAGAACGACTCCTGCTCAAAATGATGGTGGAAACACTGGCAACTCTTGGACGGTCACCGCTAAGCAGTTCAAGGAGCTGGGACCACCGGATTTTTGGGAGAGCCAAAATCACTTAAGGCAGAAGCGTGGATAAAGCAGATCACCAAGATATTTGATTTCTTGGGATGCGCCGAGGGGCAAAAGGTTCCCTTTGCCACCTTCATATTGCTAGGAGAGGCAGATTACTGGTGGGAATATGTAAAGCATACTCAACCTACCGCACTGAAGATGTCTTGGGAGAAGTTCTAAGAACTGTTCACCGACAAGTACTTTCCCGAAAGTATTCGTCACATGAAGTAGGTAGAGTTTATCAAGCTGGAGCAAAACAATATGACCGTGTCGCAGTACGAAGCTAAGTTTATCGAGTTGTCCCGATTTGCGTCCTACTTGGTTGATAATGAGGAGAGAATGACGCGGATGTTTCTAAGAGGGTTGAAACCTGAGATACGTCAATACCTAATATCTCACAAACTGTGTTTTTATGTAGATGTTATTAATAGGGCTCAGTTATTGGAGCGCAATAATGAGTCAACCCAACCAATAGGGAGCAGCCGATAAATCATAAAACCAGTAGTAGCAGTCATCGAAGTGGTGACAACAAATGTGGAGGTAATCAACATGCCAGAAATGGTAACCAGTTCGGTGGTAATCATGGCCAAGACAATAGGAGTGGAAATTTCAAGAAGAGGAGATTCAACAATGATGGAAAGACGTCAACACCAGCCCGTTGATAAAGAAGGAGAACGACCACCGATCGTATGCTTCAAATGCGGAAGGGAGGGACACTTCAGTCCAGACTGCATGATGCAGTCCAAAGCGTATTATAATTATGGAAAAGAAGGTTACCTAGCCCGATTTTGTCGTACAGTAAAGTCAACTCCAGCTGGGACGAAGGCACCAAAGGCCGTCCTAGAGAAGTCAAAGCCAGTAGTTCAAGGGAGAGCATTTGTCGTAACATCCCATAAAGTGAGGAACCCGAATGAGGTTATTACGGGTAAGCTAATCATAAACTCTAGCAAAGTTTATACCTTATTTGATACCGGTTCTACCTATTCTTTTATTTCTTTTACTTGCGCTCAACGTTTAAATTAAACTCCGGAGAAATTAGACTTTGACTGTGACAACCCGAGAATTTAGATAATTATTAAAATCCTAAAATGATGGATTAAAGGTTATAAGATTAACCTAGACAGAAAATAAGTGTATGAAATTGACGTTTCTGTAAAGGAATTTCAAGGATTTCAAAATTTTTAAGAAGAACCTATATGGTTTCTTAATTGAATGAGAATAAAGAAATATGGGTTGCAAAATTTCAAAACCCTAGAAATGAAATAATATGTACTTGAAGAAATATCGAGAATAAGGTATTACGATACCTGTAAATTCAATATGAACTGAATAGTCTAAGAAATGTTATATAAGTACATATGGAAATTTTATTAAGGAGATAAGATTTCACATGAAGAGATGTTATAAGGTTAAACGAAGATGAGTATATAGAAATGTATATATACTTAGTAAGGTGCTATATATATTTTAGCAAGAGGATTGATGAATTAAGTTAATGATATAAGGATCAAGATAAAACTATGTTAGTAATTAACATAGCTTGAACGTTGGCCTTGAATGGTAAATAAGAATTTGAATAAGTATAAAGTCGTTAGTTAATAAGATTAGCAATAAGAAAGGAGTAATTTAAAACTCAAAATTTTAGTTAGAGATAGAATTTTGAAGCATGGACTGATCGGTTACGTCCGCAACATCAAGATTAGTCAGAATGGAAAGTAAATACAAAATGTGTAAATGTTGACTTTTGGTCAAAGTCAACAGTTGACTTTTTATGGAGAAAAGTCAAAATTAGAGTGAGAAGTAAAATATGTTATGATATGATGTTATATGAATAATGATATAATATTTAATATTATACCAAGGATGTAAAGTTAAAATATGAGATGAGATCCAATATGTAGATATGAATATTGGTATCAAAGTAGTTAGTAAATTAAATTCATATTTGAATAAATGATTGAATATATTAAATTATATATTTAGTATATAAATAAATTGTTTGAAAACAATTTATGGAGAGGAGGAGGAAATTAAATTTAAGTATACAATATGATTTGTATAACTTGAATAAGTTATTTAAATTATGTATGAGAATTAAATAACCTAAATGGTTATTGTTATTTGGTGGTCCTTGTAATTAAATATATACTAATGACCTAATCTAAGAGAATTGTGGAGCATAACATAATTTATTTAATGATTATGTGAGTAAGTGAATACGAATATTATGTGATGGCAAATAAAAGAAATTAGCATGATCCTAATTATATATTAGGAATGAAGAATTAAATAACTTAAGGGTTATGAGATGAGAGAATACTAGTATTTATAATATATACTAGTTCTAAGAGATTTATTTTATATATCTCAAATAATTGGTTTTATAACCAACTCTAATTGGGTTATGAAATTAAAAATGCATGAGTAAAGAATTTATTTTCTAGAGTGAGAAATAAAAACCCTAATTAAATAATTAGGGTAAAATAGTATTAAAAGTAATGGACTATAATAATATCATAGCCCAATAATTTATTTAGAGTCCAAAAGAATTAAATTTAATGGAATAAGGAAGTTATATTATTTAAACAAGCCCAATTAATTATTAAGCATGTGACTTGTAGATAAAGTGACTAAGGGTGATTAAATTATTTAATCTAGCCCAATATATTATGTATGTGACAAGTATTATATTGACCCAATTTATTTAGGGATTGAAAGCCCAAGTTAGTTTTGTTAGTAAGTAAAACAATTAAATTTGTTAGCTCAATGAGATTAATTAAGGGCCCAAACTAGACCCACTCGTGTGAGAATAATAATATTAAAAATTATATTAAGTTGAGAGATATATTTGTATTATCTCAAGTTATTAATTTTATAACTTAATTAAAACAAGTTTAATTGGGTTATAGAATTTAATGTGCTAAAGTGAGGAATTAAATTCCTAATGTTTAGAATAGATACCCTAATTAAATATTTAGGGTGGGATTAGATAAAAAAAAGATTGGACTATGTTAGTTTTATTTGGCTCAAGAAATTACATTTTGGTGGAAGCCCAAATTTAATTATTTATTTTTTTTGTTGGTAAGCAAAATAATAAAAAATACAAGCCCAATAGAAATTAATTGATAAGTGGCCCAAATTTTTGATCCACTTAAGGAGGGGCTATTTAGTCATTTATTAAGTAATTAACAATTAAAATAAAATAAGAATTGGATGATAAGAGGCCACATGTGCCCAAAAAAAAAAAAGAAGTGAAGATCGGCTATTTAGATAAGAAGAGAGAGGAAAGAAGATAGGAAGGGAAAGAAGAAAGAGAAAGAGGGAAGATCGGGAAAAATAAGAAAGAGGGAGAGAAAGAGAAGAGGCCGAAGCCATGAGGGAAGAAAGAAGGATGAGAAAAAAAAAAATTTCTCCATGAAGAGGAAGAAGAAGAAGAAAGAGAAAGAGAAAGGTATGAAATTATTTTTTTTAAAACTTTCCTCTAATTTCTTTATGTAATTTGAAAAAAAGGGGGGTTTTGTTTCTGATGTGCAAACCCCTATGATCTAAGAGTTTTCCATAGGTTCAAGTATGGATTTATCCAATTTGGGTGTTGATTTGGTGGAACCCAAAAGGAAAAAAAAAATATAAATTATTTTTCTAGTTTTGAAAATCCAAAATTTCTAATTACTTTGAAAATCCACCGTTTTAAATCTATAGCTCCTTTTTGCGATCCGTCAAAGAGGGGTGCTAGATATATGTGTGTACTAGTTAACCCAAGTGGTAAGACTCAAAAATGTTGAGTTTTCATGGAGTATTGGCTGTGAAAGCCAAAACAGTCCCGAATTTTTGAAGAAAACAGGACTGTTTTGGACCAGTCAAAAACGAGGGCAATTTCGTCCAGTTTTTATGCTTGAAAAATTCTGGGAAAATTTGGAGATATAATATCAGTTGTTATGCAGGTTGTGTAAAAATTTGGGAATTTTTGGCCATACGGTGTGAGAGTTATGGATTTTACGGTGGAGGACTATTTTTGTGAAACCCCCCGAATAACTCTCTGTGTATAAGTCCAAAAATTACAAAATTTTTACTGGAAGTACATGGGTATAGTAGGAGCATACTGTAAAAATTTCAGAATTTTTGGAGCTAATCTCGATTTATGAAAAATCAGAGAAGATTTGGCTATTATGGACTATTTAAATATAGTAAATCTATTTTAAAAATTCCGGGAAAAATATATGTTCAATATGGAACTATATTATGTCAAATTCCAGAAAAGAAATATTTTTGGAACTAATTTGATATTTTTCATCTAAATGATGAGAAATGGATAAATGGATTTAATTAATTATATGATGTCCAAAAATATGAAAAATACGATTTTTACGACTTGAGACCCTTGAGCATGGTTTATAAAGATTTTGATGAAGTTTTGGGTCGGGTGTGAAGTATTGTGATGTTTATGGCATTTTAGAATGATTTAATACATTATTTGGTAATGTGTAAACAATTATAATAAATTGTTTATAAGTTTAGTAAATGATTTAAATATTATTAAAATATTAATAATATTAGATTATGATATTTTTAAGTGATTGATAGCATTGGGATTAAAGTGTTATTAAATTATTGATTTAAAATATTATTTGAGGATTTATAATATTAGTGAATGAATTTAATGTTATTTAATATGTGTGAAAGAAGTAGCATCCAGCTTGCTGGATTAAAGGAATTATGTATCCAGTCTGCTGGATTGGTCATTAGGTTGAAGGATTATGAATCCAGCTAGCTGGATTGAAGTATTAGAGAAAACAGCTAGCTGGATTAGAGAAAACAGTTTGCTGAATTATAAACATTTTGCTGGATTATAGAAAAGAGTTTATAATATGAAAGATTAAGTGTTAAATCATAATGAATATGATGCAGTGATTGAAGAATTATCAAAGAATGATAATAATACCGATGTGTTAGGATGTTATCTAATATTTGATTAAGTGTTAGATAATCTATTGACAAAGTAATTGTATTATGATACAAAGTAGAATATGCTGATTGAAAGACTAATCTTATTATTAATGATAGGTCTTACCAAAAGAAGTTAACTTAAACTGTGTAGCAGTAGTCAACGAATCAGGCAAGTTTCCTAACTCAAACTTGAGTTGTATGTTCAAAGCATGTTAGTAAATGATTATTGTTGATTATTCACGTCTATACTGATTATTGATTCGCACTTAGTGCATGTTGTATATGTTCATCAGGTATGAAAGGCTGATCACCTTCATTACCATAAGGTTCAGTTAAATTGTTTATGGTCATTGTTGACCTTCAAACATTATTGATTCAGTCATGAAATTATTGAAACTTGATTCATGTTATTTCACAATTATTATATTGTTGAAAACTTGAAAGCTTATTCATTCTTTTCAATCATGATATATCTTTATTGAATTTAAACTTGCTGGGCAAATTTGATGCTCACCCTTGCTATATCATGATAAAAAAAATTTCAGATTAAGATGAAAGCTCGAGTAAAGACAAAGGCAAATGCAAAGTCCAAGATTAAGCTATTATGCAGTTAGAACTATTAAATTTGCTAATGCAAATATTAATGTAAATCTTCTAAGATATTGAAGGTATGTATTAAGTTAAGGTTGTAGACCGTGGGGTTTATGTTGTAAAAGTTTAATGTATAAATAATTTATGTTTATATCTTCCGCAATAGTTGTAGAAATAGTATACCAGATTCGTGGTGATTAGGACCGGGATCTGGGGATGCTACAGTTGGTATCAGAGCTGTAGGTTATAAACCTTAGGTAGGTATACCTTAGGATATAACCGCGGAGAGATGATAAGGAATAAACTCGAATAGAGTTTAAGCGATAAGAGATGAATTTTTGGAAATTCATTATTAAGTAAAGAGAAAGATAATTAAGATTCAAAGAAGAATCTTGAAGAGGTATAAGGATAAGAATCCGGAGTTACCTGACTCCAGTAATAGAGATGAAAAGTGATAATAAATAGACTATGTCTATAAGATGAGAAGTGTTAATAAAATCATAATATAATATGATTAAAGAGATGAATAAGAAGATCGTAAAATAAAACGATCGTAAGTATAAGGAGAAATGATTACTAAATAAGATCACGACGTGATCAGATTAAATCGTTGAATAACATATGATATGTTAAGTGATTGGTATGATATAGCCTGACGCTATAAAGAGAAGGTACTATGAAATGGTACAATGTAAACTCAGAAAAGAGTGGTAAATGTTAAGATGCGGATTAAAGAAAATTCGTATTAAGAAAAGAGAAAGTTAGAATGGTGTGGGATTTCAATTGAGGACTCATGTCAGCAGCTGAGTTGTATGATTCTTTGTATGGGCGGGGAATTTGTACTTGGTTTTAGAATCACTTAGCTTCCTGGTCGATATAGTGGTTAGGTTGACCAATTCTTTGTATGGGCGGGGAATTGTCCGCTTAGCTTCCTATATTGATTAGTGGCCGAGTTTGGTTTGACAACCACTTAGTTTCTTACATTGATAATCATTGGAACCTAATGTCGCGCTATTTGTTATATGCATGTGGATAAGGTGATTCTTTTCTCATGTGTATAACGAATAGATAGAGAATATAAGGTTAAGTACGAGTTCTTAAAACTCATACTTATGGTACGTTCGTGACTCATAATTGTATGAAATGTTTATGAACCCCTCAGCGAATGGACGCCAAAGGTCTGACTAGGACAAGTTCTTAAACTCATATGATTGTGGAAAGTTCCTGAACTCATAATGTGTGGTAAGTTTGACGAACTGGTATAGTTATGTTGAGATGGAGAATTGAAGATGATAGAAATAGATAGACTTATTAAGAAATGGATCAGTAGAGAAATTGAAGTTGATGGTGGAAGCATAGGTATTCCAAATCTTCTAGCTATGCTAGACTTCAAAGTTTTTGACATCAAGCTAAATTCGCACTGATGTGCTTTTAAAAATGAATTTTTGTTATCCTCGACACATGGTGACAAGTGTGTAGGTGTGGACTTCGGGCCACTAACACATCGTTACATGTTGTGGCATGATGACACCAAAGATGATTTTGAAAGATTTTTGAACGGTTTAAAGAAGAGTCTATGCTAATTGATTCGGCTAGACAAAAATAATTTGAGATGTCAAAATGTATTTTTTTTATATCATCAATGTATCATGAAACCTGGTGCAAAGATGATAGAAATGATGGAGTTATCAATGCAGAATTACTTAGTGTCGGATGTGATCTAAAGATCGTCAGCCCACTATGGTATGATGTAGTATGACAAAGTCACACAATGACGGAATCCTCAAACGTACTATAAATACAGTGCGGTATCATGACGTCATAAAATGATTTTAAGAATTTTAAAGAAAATTTATTGCCAACTGAATTTGGCTAGAAATGTTTCGATTGAAATTCGAATGATTGATATGCGTATAAGCTATTTGATTCAGCTAGACAAATGTTTATGAAATTCAAAGTATTCTTTGAAAGCTTATGCCAAACCAAATTGTTTTGGTGCGGAATCTTATGATGAGTCTGAGGTGAATAACCCTAAAAATGGGGATATACTAATGGGATAAAATATTCCAATTTAAGAACGCATATAGTCGTTCCGATTACTAAGGTACAACAGACTGATCCTCTAAAGTACCCGCATCGGTAGTTTACCTTCTTTGTGATTGTAAACATACCAAATATAAAATATTTCAGAGGTAGAGTACCTTTCTTTCTTAATTGAAGGAGGTAGCAGGTAGAAATACCGTAAACCTCAAAGTTCATGATTTTATGATCCCTCAGACAGATATAAAAATATTTTAAACTCCTCAGAGTAATGTTGGGGTAGTATGTGATTATGGATATGAATAGTGTGAACTCGTTGAGTACGAGTAGAATCTGAGATGATTGAGTAAAGGTTATTATGACAATCTAGTTTTGATGAATGTTTAGAAGATGTAAACTCCTAGTGAGTAGTTATGGTGAAATGTGATAATAGATGAGAAATCCTCAAAGGAGAAAATTGTAAAGGTTAAGATAAAAACCTAGTTTTGATCAAGAGAATAAGCAGAGATTAGTATGCTTTAATTTCGGGGACGAAATTCTTAGAAGAAGGGGTGAATGTGACAACCCGAGAATTTAGATAATTATTAAAATCCTAAAATGATGGATTAAAGGTTATAAGATTAACCTAGACAGAAAATAAGTGTATGGAATTGATGTTTCTGTGAAGGAATTTCAAGGATTTCAAAATTTTTAAGAAGAACTTATATGGTTTCTTAATTGAATGAGAATAAAGAAATATGGGTTGCAAAATTTCAAAACCCTAGAAATGAAATAATATGTACTTGAAGAAATATCGAGAATAAGGTATTACGATACCTGTAAATTCAATATGAACTGAATAGTCTAAGAAATGTTATATAAGTACATATGAAAATTTTATTAAGGAGATAAGATTTCACATGAAGAGATGTTATAAGGTTAAACGAAGATGAGTATATAGAAATGTATATATATTTAGTAAGGTGCTATATATATTTTAGCAAGAGGATTGATGAATTAAGTTAATGATATAAGGATCAAGATAAAACTATGTTAGTAATTAACATAGCTTGAACGTTGGCCTTGAATGGCAAATAAGAATTTAAATAAGTATAAAGTCGTTAGTTAATACGATTAGCAATAAGAAAGGAGTAATTTAAAACTCAAAATTTTAGTTAGAGATAGAATTTTGAAGCATGGACTGATCGGTTACGTCCGCAACATCAAGATTAGTCAGAATGGAAAGTAAATACAAAATGTGTAAATGTTGACTTTTGGTCAAAGTCAACAGTTGACTTTTTATGGAGAAAAGTCATAATTAGAGTGAGAAGTAAAATATGTTATGATATGATGTTATATGAATAATGATATAATATTTAATATTATACCAAGGATGTAAAGTTAAAATATGAGATGAGATCCAATATGTAGATATGAATATTGGTATCAAAGTAGTTAGTAAATTAAATTCATATTTGAATAAATGATTGAATATATTAAATTATATATTTAGTATATAAATAAATTGTTTGCAAACAATTTATGGAGAGGAGGAGAAAATTAAATTTAAGTATACAATATGAATTGTATAACTTGAATAAGTTATTTAAATTATGTATGAGAATTAAATAACCTAAATGGTTATTGTTATTTGGTGGTCCTTGTAATTAAATATATACTAGTGACCTAATCTAAGAGAATTGTGGAGCATGACATAATTTATTTAATGATTATGTGAGTAAGTGAATACGAATATTATGTGATGGCAAATAAAAGAAATTAGCATGATCCTAATTATATATTAGGAATGAAGAATTAAATAACTTAAGGGTTATGAGATGAGAGAATACTAGTATTTATAATATATACTAGTTCTAAGAGATTTATTTTATATATCTCAAATAATTGGTTTTATAACCAACTCTAATTGGGTTATGAAATTAAAAATGCATGAGTAAAGAATTTATTTTCTAGAGTGAGAAATAAAAACCCTAATTAAATAATTAGGGTAAAATAGTATTAAAAGTAATGGACTATAATAATATCATAGCCCAATAATTTATTTAGAGTCCAAAAGAATTAAATTTAATGGAATAAGGAAGTTATATTATTTAAACAAGCCCAATTAATTATTAAGCATGTGACTTGTAGATAAAGTGACTAAGGGTGATTAAATTATTTAATCTAGCCCAATATATTATGTATGTGACAAGTATTATATTGACCCAATTTATTTAGGGATTGAAAGCCCAAGTTAGTTTTGTTAGTAAGTAAAACAATTAAATTTGTTAGCTCAATGAGATTAATTAAGGGCCCAAACTAGACCCACTCGTGTGAGAATAATAATATTAAAAATTATATTAAGTTGAGAGATATATTTGTATTATCTCAAGTTATTAATTTTATAACTTAATTAAAACAAGTTTAATTGAGTTATAGAATTTAATGTGCTAAAGTGAGGAATTAAATTCTAAATGTTTAGAATAGATACCCTAATTAAATATTTAGGGTGAGATTAGATAAAAAAAAAGATTGGACTATGTTAGTTTTATTTGGCTCAAGAAATTACATTTTTGGTGGAAGCCCAAATTTAATTATTTATTTTTTTTGTTGGTAAGCAAAATAATAAAAAATACAAGCCCTATAGAAATTAATTGATAAGTGGCCCAAATTTTTGATCTACTTAAGGAGGGGCTATTTAGTCATTTGTTAAGTAATTAACAATTAAAATAAAATAAGAATTGGATGATAAGAGGCCACATGTGCCCAAAAAAAAAAAGAAGTGAAGATCGGCTATTTAGATAAGAAGAGAGAGGAAAGAAGATAGGAAGGGAAAGAAGAAAGAGAAAGAGGGAAGATCGGGAAAAATAAGAAAGAGGGAGAGAAAGAGAAAAGGCTGAAGCCATGAGGGAAGAAAGAAGGATGAGAAAAAAAAAATTTCTCCATGAAGAGGAAGAAGAAGAAGAAAGAGAAAGAGAAAGGTATGAAATTATTTTTTTTAAAACTTTCCTCTAATTTCTTTTTGTAATTTGAAAAAAAGGGGGTTTTGTTTTGGATGTGCAAACCCCTATGATCTAAGTGTTTTCCATAGGTTCAAGTATGGATTTACCCAATTTGGGTGTTGATTTGGTGGAACCCAAAAGGAAAAAAAAAATATAAATTATTTTTCTAGTTTTGAAAACCCAAAATTTCTAATTACTTTGAAAATCCACCGTTTTAAATCTATAGCTCCTTTTTGCGATCCGTCAAAGAGGGGTGCTAGATATATGTGTGTACTAGTTAACCCAAGTGGTAGGACTCAAAAATGTTGAGTTTTCATGGAGTATTGGCTGTGAAAGCCAAAACAGTCCCGAATTTTTGAAGAAAATAGGACTGTTTTGGACCAGTCAAAAACGAGGGCAATTTCGTCCAGTTTTTATGCTTGAAAAATTCTGGGAAAATTTGGAGATATAATATCAGTTGTTATGCAGGTTGTGTAAAAATTTGGGAATTTTTGGCCATACGGTTTGAGAGTTATGGATTTTACGGTGGAGGACTATTTTTGTGAAACCCCCCGAATAACTCTCTGTGTATAAGTCCAAAAATTACAAAATTTTTACTGGAAGTACATGGGTATAGTAGGAGCATACTGTAAAAATTTCAGAATTTTTGGAGCTAATCTCGATTTATGAAAAATCGGAGAAGATTTGGCTATTATGGACTATTTAAATATAGTAAATCTATTTTAAAAATTCCGGAAAAAATATATGTTCAATATGGAACTATATTATGTCAAATTCCAGAAAAGAAATATTTTTGGAACTAATTTGATATTTTTCATCTAAATGATGAGAAATGGATAAATGGATTTAATTAATTATATGATGTCCAAAAATATGAAAAATACGATTTTTACGACTTGAGACCCTTGAGCATGGTTTATAAAGATTTTGATGAAGTTTTGGGTCGGGTGTGAAGTATTGTGATGTTTATGGCATTTTAGAATGATTTAATACATTATTTGGTAATGTGTAAACAATTATAATAAATTGTTTATAAGTTTAGTAAATGATTTAAATATTATTAAAATATTAATAATATTAGATTATGATATTTTTAAGTGATTGATAGCATTGGGATTAAAGTGTTATTAAATTATTGATTTAAAATATTATTTGAGGATTTATAATATTAGTGAATGAATTTAATGTTATTTAATATGTGTGAAAGAAGTAGCATCCAGCTTGCTGGATTAAAGGAATTATGTATCCAGTCTGCTGGATTGGTCATTAGGTTGAAGGATTATGAATCCAGCTAGCTGGATTGAAGTATTAGAGAAAACAGCTAGCTGGATTAGAGAAAACAGTTTGCTGAATTATAAACATTTTGCTGGATTATAGAAAAGAGTTTATAATATGAAAGATTAAGTGTTAAATCATAATGAATATGATGCAGTGATTGAAGAATTATCAAAGAATGATAATAATACCGATGTGTTAGGATGTTATCTAATATTTGATTAAGTGTTAGATAATCTATTGACAAAGTAATTGTATTATGATACAAAGTAGAATATGCTGATTGAAAGACTAATCTTATTATTAATGATAGGTCTTACCAAAAGAAGTTAACTTAAACTGTGTAGCAGTAGTCAACGAATCAGGCAAGTTTCCTAACTCAAACTTGAGTTGTATGTTCAAAGCATGTTAGTAAATGATTATTGTTGATTATTCACGTCTATACTGATTATTGATTCGCACTTAGTGCATGTTGTATATGTTCATCAGGTATGAAAGGCTGATCACCTTCATTACCATAAGGTTCAGTTAAATTGTTTATGGTCATTGTTGACCTTCAAACATTATTGATTCAGTCATGAAATTATTGAAACTTGATTCATGTTATTTCACAATTATTATATTGTTGAAAACTTGAAAGCTTATTCATTCTTTTCAATCATGATATATCTTTATTGAATTTAAACTTGCTGGGCAAATTTGATGCTCACCCTTGCTATATCATGATAAAAAAAATTTCAGATTAAGATGAAAGCTCGAGTAAAGACAAAGGCAAAGGCAAAGTCCAAGATTAAGCTATTATGCAGTTAGAACTATTAAATTTGCTAATGCAAATATTAATGTAAATCTTCTAAGATATTGAAGGTATGTATTAAGTTAAGGTTGTAGACCGTGGGGTTTATATTGTAAAAGTTTAATGTATAAACAATTTATGTTTATATCTTCCGCAATAGTTGTAGAAATAGTATACCAGATTCGTGGTGATTAGGACCGGGATCTGGGGATGCTACATTGACTTATCTATTGAAACTATGTTGGGAGAAACCTTCATTACATCTACTGTTTAGAGGTCTTATTTTGTTCAAATTGGTACACTCACATTACATGTCGATCTTATTTCCTTAAAAATACTTGCATTTGATGTGATTTTAGAGATTGATTGGTTAACTACTCATCATGCAAAAATTGTTTATTTTCGTAAGGTTGTTAGCTTTCATATTCCTAACCAACCTATTATACAAATTCAAGCAACCAAACCACTAAAGTCAATCACTGTCATATCAAGCCATAAAGCTATTCGTTTATTGAAAATGGATGTCAAGCTTTCTTAGTCCCATGTCACGGATTTAAATAAAATTACGTCAGATTTGAATGATATTTCTATTGTTAATAAATTTCCTGACGTATTCCCTGAAGAACTTCCTGGCCTACCCCCAGAGAGTGAAATCAAATTTTGTATCGACCTTAAACCCGGTACAAAACCAATTTCCAAAGTCCCATATTGAATGGCTCCTATTGAATTTTAGGAGTTAAAAACTCAACTGTATGAATTGTTAGACATCGGTTTCATTCGACCTAGAACATCTCCTTGGGGTGCTCCTGTTCTATTCGTGAAGAAGAGAGATGGAAGTATGCGACTTTGTATTGATTATCGGGAGTTGAATCATGTCGCCATCAAAAATAGGTACCCGTTGCCTCGCATTGATGACCTGTTTGACCAGTTGTAAGGCGCCAAATTCTTTTCAAAGATCGATCTTCATTCTGGATATCATCAGTTAAAGATTAAAACTGATGACATTCTAAATACTGCTTTCAGAACTCGGTATGGGCATTACGAATTCCTAGTCATATCTTTTGGATTAACTAATGCTCATGCTGCCTTCATGGATATGATGAACTGAGTATTCAAGGAATATTTGTATCACTTTGTGGCTGTCTTTATTGATGACATCCTCATATATTCCAAAAACCGTGAAGATCATGAACAACACTTGAGGTTGATACTCCAAAAGCTTCGTGAAAATAAGCTTTATGCCAAGTTAAAGAAATACGGGTTCTAGCTTGAGGAAGTAGCATTCCTCGGGCACGTGATATCAAATCATGGAATATCTGTTGACCCTGCAAAGATTGAAGTAATTCAAAGCTAGGAGCAACCTAAGTCAGTGACCGAAGTACGTAGCTTTCTCGGCTTAGCTGGTTATTACCGGAGATTCATAGAAGGGTTTTCTCGAATCGCTACTCCATTAACTCAGCTGACTCGAAAAGATACAAAATTCGGTTGGAGCGAGGAATGTGAGAAGAGTTTTCAAGAACTCAAGAGGAAACTCATTTCAGCACCTATTTTGACAATACCATCTGGTTCGGAGGGATTTGTCATCTACAGCGATGCTTCAGCCAGAGGGTTAGGATGTGTTCTAATGCAACATGGGAAAGTCATAGCCTATGCATCACGACAACTCAAAGAATATGAGAGGAATTATCCTACTCATGATCTAGAGTTGGCAGCTGTCGTTTTTGCGCTTAAAATTTGGAGGCATTACCTGTATGGAGAGAAGGTGGAGATCTATACGGATCCTAAAAGCCTTAAATATTTCTTCACCCAAAAGGAACTCAACATACGGCAACTGTAAGACCACAACTTTTATGAATAAAGAATAATTTTCTCGAAATATATTTTTTTTAATATTATGGTGTGGATTGATATAATGTTATAGTTGTGGATAATATTTACAAATTTTGCAAAGTAAGCAAGTGGTTATATAATATTTGATTGGTCGGAGAATATTCATTTTAACAAGGAATATTTGTATGACGGCACAATCATTGGTGGACCCCACAACGGAAGTATTGTCATAGTTAGAAAACGACATAATTATCTTTTTTTTAAAATAACGACGGAAGTTTTATCGTTAAACTGTTGAACTACCCGGTAATAAAAGTACAGTAATATGTGTGGTTGCATAGTAGCACACAGTATTGATTATTGATGCTTACGTGAGAAGTCAGTAAGTTATATTCAATTATTACTACAGTAATTGCTGCATCATATCTCTCATATTATTGAATCAATTATTGTCACAGTATCATCTATGTAATATGTTATATTATTAAATCAATAATTGAGACAACAAAGTTATTCATATTATTATTTATAATATTGACAATGTCTAGAAAGTTCTATCAAGGAGAGGTTTGGTCACCTAATTGCGCACCAATAAGGAGAAATCCTTATCGGAAAGCCCCCTCCTTCCTGTGAATGATCTGGTTGTTAAATATTGTGAGTTATGATATTAATGATGAATAAGTTCATGTTGATTAAAGATGAAATTGATGGTTCCATTGTGTAGGAATAGTTAGTGTTAATGGAAATCGACATTTATTTCGATAATAATTAATGTATGGAGGTTATATTGACCAATCGGGTAATTAACCAGATAAATGAGTAATTAATTGCTATTAATTCACATGCTTATAACTATGTGTTCACATGTCTATACTATTGATTCACATGAATTACTATTAGGATAGTTGGTGCAAGATTGATAATACTTACATGACTAAATTAAAAATAGAGGTATAGATGAATGTACTATACTGTAATTAGTTTTTTCACATCATTATACTATTAAGTCACATGAATGGACTATTAATTTACATGATTTACTATTAGGGGAGGTGGTGCAAGTTTGATAATACTTGCAGGACTAAATTAAAAATGAAGAAAAAGATGAAGGTATTATACTGTAGTATTTCGAGGCCCAAAATGTGCAATTATTGAAACTATATTTTCCTATAAATAGAAGCTCATTCTTCCTTCATTTTTCACCAATTCACTAAAGCTATAGAGGAATTATTATAGAGAGAAATTATAGAGAGAAATGAGAAGATAAGTTTGCTACCTCACTATTCCAGTTTTCTTCTAAGGTAAGGGGTATTATTCCTTTGTATTCATGAAGAGAGTTATTTTCTTTCAATACTCGTAAGGGTTGTTAATCCATTCTTTATCATTTTGTTGGAATAACCTGTCTATACGAAGTACCTCATACATGGTGAAATTCTTCTACTATTCCATTCTTTATTATTCTGTTGGAATAACCTGTCTGTGCGGTCTATCGCATGCCTGGTGAATTATGTTGTTATTTCATTCTTTATTATTCTGTTGGAATATCTTGTCTGTGCGGATTACGTATGACCTGGTTCCATTCTTTATTATTCTGTTAGAATAACCTGTCTACGTGGATTACCGCATGCATGGTGAATTCTTCTGTTATTCCATTCTTTATTATTCTGTTAGAATAACATGTCTGTGTGAATTACTGCATGCATGGTGAATGATCCTTCGTATTTAGTCCTTATTAAATTGTGGAAATGATCTGTCTACGTAGATTACCGCAAGGCGGACAAAAATCCATTTGCGGTTTCATATATTCTATTATACTCAGCTAGTTAAAGTTTTGGCTTCTATACTCCATAAAATTAGTGGAATATCCTTGATATTTGCGCTTCATCTAGTATCTTTTCATGAAAATATTATTCTGAGCATTCTTGAATTTTACTCCACAAAGCAGTATTATGTTGACAATTTGGACGTTATTGTTTTCAAGATAAATTAACTTATAAATCTTTAAAATTTATTCTTGTACTTGTTTTATTGAATTATTATATCATTGTCGTCATCATCATGCTTATATTGTGATGAAAGTCATCTTTGGCTTACGTGCATAGATGGACTTGGTATGATTATGACCAGGGATCATTCGGTATAGTCATGATCTGTAATGTTATAAATGATGTGGTAAAAGTCCTCAGTGGCCTATAGTGCATTGATGAACAATTTTTGGTATGATTATGACCAGGAATTATTCGGTATAGTAATGACCATTGATGATTTAATGAATATCCTTGGCCCGTAGTGCAGGGATGATTCGATGATGTGGTTTATTTATTAAGCTGAGTCTCACCGATAAAAATTGATGAAAATATTTTAAATCATAGAAGATAGTAGATATCATGCTCTACTTGACTCTTCTAATGTATTGATTATTCCACTGCAGTTAAACTTGTTGTCTATTATATTCTATCAGTTTAACATTGTTGAAGGTTAATGATAATTTATTCTGCATTATCTTAGTCATAATATTTCTTACTAGGCTAATTGAGCTCATCCTTTCTTTCAATGTTCTCTTCAGGAAATGGAACGTAGCCGGAACTAGTCGGGGAACGGAGTGACGGTCCAGATGATAGCATTAGTAGTCCTCACTATTCTGTTAAATAGTGTGACAATAAATGTAATTAGGACTCCATTGAGTGTGGATATTATCTAGATGATAATATTCTTATTAAAACTCTTAGATTATGTTTTGTCTTATTTTACACGACTGTTGTATAATTAAGTTGTATTTATATTTTGTAACATGTGTTTGGCGACTCAAGATGGGTGATGTATACCTATTTTGGGGGCGTCACAGTTGGTATCAAAGCTTAGGGATATGATCCCGGGCTGAAATGTGAGACAAGAACTAGGAGGGGAGAGACGGGGAATTCTTTCGCTAGTATGACCTACCTAAGTTTATTTGGTATTTAATTGGTCAGTCAAATTATAGGGATAATATGTGATATGTTAATTAACCCTTTGTTTTGTGGCAGTATTTGAAAATGGCATCCGAAAATGTCGAGATAAGCAATGAAGCACATGAGACCGTTAAGTTACCAAAGATTAATACCCAGGATAATGTGCAACAGGAAGACAATAATCCTCAGGTAAACAACAATGATCAAATGATGAACGATGGGACGTTCAGAGGTTTTATGCAATTCATGCAACATCAGGCAAGGGCGGCTCCTGTCCAAAATGCAGGTGGAAACACTAATAACTCTCGGACTGTCACCGCTAAGCAATTCAAGGAGCTGGGACCACCGGAGTTTTTTGGAGAGCCAAAATCACTCAAGGGGGAGACGTGGATAAAGCAGATCAACAAGATATTTGATGTCTTGGGATGCTCCGAGGAGCAAAAGGTTCCCTTTTCCACCTTCATGTTGCGAGTAGAGGCAGATTACTGGTGGAAATCTGTAAAGCGTACTCAACCTGCCGTACTGAAGATGTCTTGGGAGAAGTTCCAAGAACTATTCAACGACAAGTACTTTCCTGAAAGTATTCGTCACATGAAGGAGGTAGAGTTCATCAAGCTTGAGCAAAACAATATGACCGTGGCACAGTAGGAAGCTAAGTTCGCTGAGTTGTCTCAGTTTGCGTCCCACTTGGTTGATAACGAGGAGAGAATGACACGGATGTTTCTAAGAGATTTAAAACCTGAGATACGCCAATACTTAATTTCTCACAAACAGTGTTTGTATTTAGATGTTATAAACATGGCTCAGTTATTGGAACGCGAAAACGAGTCGACCCAACCAAGAGAAAGCAGCCGACAAAATGATAATACCAATGGTAGCAGTCATCAAAGCGGTGACAACAAGCGTGGAGGGAATCAACATGCCAGAATTGGTAATCACTTCGGTGGTAATCATGGCCATGACAATAAGAGTGGACATTTCAAGAAGAGGATATTCAATAATGATGGAAAGACGTCAGCACCAGCACCTGTTGTTAAGGAAGGAGAACAACTGCCGGTCGTATGTTATAAATGTGGAGGGGAGGGACATATCAGTCCGAACTGCGTGATGCAGTCCAAAGCGTGTTACAATTGTGGAAAAGAAGGTCACCTAGCCCGATTTTGTCGTACACCAAAGTCAAGTCCAGCTGGGATGAAGGCATCAAAGGGTGTCCTAGACAAGACAAAACCGGTAGTTCAAGGGAGAGCGTTTGTCGTAACCTCCCAAAAAGCGAAGAATCCAAACGAGGTGATCACGGGTAAGTTAATTATAAACTCTAGTGAAGTATATACCTTATTTGATACCGGTTCTACCCATTCTTTTATTTCTCCTACTTGCGCTCAACGTTTAAATTTGACTCCAGAAAAATTAGACTTTGACTTATCTGCGGAAACTCCGTTGGGAGAAATCTTCATTACATCCACTGTTTTTAAGTCTTGCTTGATTCAAATCGGTAACCGCACGTTACCTGTCGATCTTATTTTTTTGAAAATACTTGCATTTGATGTGATTTTAGGGATTGATTGGTTAACTACTCATCATGCTAAAATCGATTATTTTCGTAAGGTTGTTAACTTTCATATTCCTAACCAACCTATTATGCGAATTCAAGTAACCAAACCATTAAAATCAATCACTGTCATATCAAGCCATAAAGCTATTCGTTTATTGAAAAATGGATGTCAAGAATTTTTAGCCCATGCCACGGATTTAAATAAAAATACGTCAGATTTGAATGATATTTCTATTGTTAATAAATTTCCTGACGTATTCCCTGAAGAACTTTCTGGCCTTCCCCCAGAGCGTGAAATTAAATTTTGTATCGACCTTGAATTCGATACAAAACCCATATCCAAAGCCCCATATCAAATGGCTCCTATTGAACTTCAAGAGTTAAAAACCCAACTACAGGAATTGTTAGACATCGGTTTCATTCATCCTAATACATCTCCTTGGGGTGCTCCTGTTCAATTCGTGAAGAAGAAAGATGTAAGTATGCGACTTTGTATTGATTATCGGGAGTTGAATCATGTCACCATCAAAAATAGGTAGCCGTTGCCTCGCATTGATGACCTATTTGACCAGTTGCAAGGATACAAATTCTTTTCAAAGATTGATCTTCATTCCGGATATCATCAGTTGAAGATTAAAACTGATGACATTCCAAAGACTAATTTTAGAACTCGGTACGGGCATTATGAATTCCTAGTCATGTCTTTTGGATTGACTAATGCTCCTGCTGCCTTCATGGACATGACGAACCGAGTAATCAAGGAATATTTGGATCACTTTATGGTCGTCTTTATTGATGACATCCTCATATACTCCAAAACCCGTGAAGACCATGAGCAACACATGAGGCTGATACTCCAAAAGCTTCGTGAAAATAAGCTATATGCCATGTTGGAGAAATGCGAGTTCTGGCTTGAGGAAGTTGCATTCCTTGGGCACGTGATATCAAATCATGGAATATCTGTTGACCCAGCGAAGATTAATGCAATTCAACGCTGGGAGCAACTAAAATCAGTGACCGAAGTACGTAGTTTTCTCGGCTTAGCTTGTAACGACCCCAAAATAGGTCCATTCCATTCAACCCATTCTGAGTCTCCAAATACATGGTATAGAAAATAACTACAACTTTATTACAACAATTGTCGTATTAAATACAACAACACATATGTTGTGAGTTTGGATACAAATATATACCAAATGTGACACATGTCCCAACCGTGGACAACACCTCACAGTGGCACCTTACATAAAGGTATAGTCAAAGACTGTTTTAGAAATTAGAATCTTTGGGAAGTGCTCAAGAAAACCTTCGTACATAGGAGGCCATGTTTCTAGGTTATGATAGATATCATATGGCCACAGAATTATCCTTGGTTGACCCAATAGACCTCAAAGAAAAACGAGAAGATATTCTTCCCAATGGTGAGTCTTCTCTTGACATATCATTATCTCTACTGTCTCTAATTGAGAATTATACTCCAAACAAATACCAAGATTATATAGGTAGTGCTCGTAGATATACTCCGTAAGTGGATGTGCACAACCCTGTCTTATGATGACACGAGGTTGTATATCATTAGACATCTTGTATGATAGTGACAAAACACCCTTCCAACGTTGGGTTCGCCTCACCCTATTTGATTCACCAAATATAACTACTAAATGATGACCACCGTTCTATTCCCCTGTTACCCCCGCTCGACCCAGCTACACTTTTATTACTTGAAAGGAATTTTGAAATAGATGGGTGAGCACAACTAGCCCAGTAAAGAATATCATGACTAAAGATAATTAAATTATCAATAGCCTTCATCAGTAATAAATCAGAGATTTAGAACATATGGTAGATGATAAAACTTCTCAACCATAGTTGCAGCGGAACGAGCAATCCATTAGAAGAGTCAAATAGACTATAAAGTCTATTATATTCTCCACGTTAAAAGTCCACCAACAATGTTTTATCCCTATAACATCAATCAACAATTCATGTCCACAATCACGTGTATAACTCATAATCGTAATTGTAGTTATAAATTCCTTTTCTCATCCGGGACAAAGATAATTTTCATCACCTGAAACATCAAACATCACGGTTATACCAAATCACAGTTCATGTTCATAATCATACTAATAAATTTATCTCTGCACTACGGTCCTAAGATATTCATCAACAAGTCATCTTTGCACTACATGCCAAAGATATTCAACAATAGGTCATATTTGCATTACGAGCCAAAGATATTCATCAACAACTCATCTTTGCACTACAGGCCAAAGATATTCAACAAGAAGTCATCTTTGCATTACGAGCCAAAGATATTCATCAATAATTCATCTTTACACTATGGGCCAAAGATATTCATCAATAATTCATCTTTGCACTACAGGCCAAAGATATTCCTCAACAGTTCATATTTGCACTGCAGGCCAAATATATTCATATCTCAAAGAAATATATAATCATTATAGAAATTATATAAACAATAATTATAACCATGTTGATCAATTCACCTTTGCACTTAAGCTAAATATATTCAATTATAAATTCAACGGTCATGATCATACCGGTCACAATTCAACTTTTCCACTACTGGCCAAAGAGAACCCTAGTCATGATCATACCAATAATCTACCCATCTTTACACTCAAGTGAAAGAGAAATTCAACATCAGGGTTATAAAAATGTTATATATGATAATAAAAACAATATGATCAACAACTGCATTTATTTTCAAGAGCAACAATCATAAATCAACGATAATTTAGTCAGAAAAAGAAACTAATTTTTGTCATGAATAGTAACTCGTGAATAGTAACTCGTGAATAGTAACTCATGAATAGTAACTCGTGAATAGTAACTCATGAATAGTAACTCGTGAATAGTACTCCGTATTCGTACATGGTACCGTATACGTAAATAGTGCCATATATATGAATAGTGTCGTATACGTGAATAGTAATCCCGACTCAAAGAGGTAAAAATTATACAATAAAATCCATACCAATATTTCAGTATAATGATATTGAAAGAATAACACCATTATGAAGAATATAACATCCCTTAATATCCCTTACTATCATTTACCTCAAAAAAAGCAGCACTTCTGACTGGATATCGGATATAACGCTGAAGGAAACTTGCACTATTAAATATTAACTCATCAAGTATCTAAATACTCACAAAATACACTCAATAATCTAGAGAGAAAAAGAGAAAAAACTTATGAATTCTGGTGTGATTTTCAATTCTAACTTAGCCCTCTATTTATAGAAAAATGTTAGCACGCCGAAGCAGACTTGATCTGCATCCTGATGGCTTTACCTGCTACTATTCCACCCACCAAAAATTAGCCACCTTCCCCAACAACCAAAAGTGGGGCCCACCCATTTCTAGAATTTTCCACCAAAATCATTTATAAACCTAATTTCAGAATCAGTCACCTCTTAAAATTCATAACAAATCATTCGTTCATTTTTAATGGTTCAAAATTTGTGAACATATACTCAACTTATATATGTATAACATATCCAAAAATTATCACGATCCAACGGTCGGATCAAAAATTATAACTCATGCAATATATCTCAAGAACACTGATTATCGGATTATAAATCCTTCGGACCAGTTTCATTCGAAAATTCACCATGAAATATCCACAAAGAATTTTTGGGTGATTCCAAATTCTACGGTTAGCTTACTTCCAGGGCTTTCTTTTGATATATAGCTTATCTCCTAACTCATTATACACAAAGAGTTATGAATTTTACAAAATCAAGTAATAAACTAATTTTTCTGAAAATCCCATATTTTGTTCTCCATTTCGATAAAATACTGATAAAACACCTCATCATTAATTCTTTCATTGATAACCACATAAATAAATCTATCATTTATATCCACATCAAATAAATATTTTCTTATCATATAAATCAATAATTAATTATTCATAAATAATATTACAGAATCACAATTATGACAACCAGGCAGTTCCTAGGAAAGATAGGGCTTTCCGATAAGGATTTCTCCTTACTGGCGCGCAATTAGATGACCAAACCTATCATTAGACAGAACTTTCTAGACATTGTCAATAATGCTATCTAATAATATTATTCTAAATAATATGAATAATTGATCGGATAATGGAGATGATGTGCAGTGATAATTATTGAGCAACAATAATATAAAATATCAACGCAACAATTATTGAATCAATAAAATAAAATATTGAACAGTAATTACTGTAACAATTATTGAGTAGTGCCTTCTTACGTAAGAATCAATAATTTCAAAAATACTGTGCAATACCGTGTGCTACTGTGCAATAACGCGTATTACTGTATTTTAACCACCGGGTAGTCCAATAGTGTTAACGGTAACAACTATGCTGTTATTTGTAAAAACTCAAATTTGTCATTTTTTTCATCCGACGGTTATTCTGTTATGGGGCCCACAAATGGCTGCGCAGTCGTACGAATATTCTCCGACAGAAAGAATATTCCACGACCAAATGAATATTCCCCGACAACAATGAATATTTTATAACCACTTGCTTATTTTAAAAAATAAATTCATATATCACCCTTAACTTTAACTTTTATCAATTTAACCATTTACTGAATAGTAATTATAAGAAAAATTAAATACTTTTATTTCATAAAATTCGGGGTCTTACATAGCTGGTTATTATCGGAGATTCATGGAAGGATTTTCTCGAATCGCTACTCCATTAACTCAGCTGACTCGAAAAGATACAAAGTTCGGTTGGAGCGAGGAATGTGAGAAGAGTTTTCAAGAACTCAAGAGAAGACTCATTTTATCACCTGTTCTGACAATACCATCTGGGTCGGAGGGATTTTTCATCTACAGTGATGCTTCAGGCAAAGGGTTAGGATGTGTTCTCATGCAACATGAGAAAGTCATAGCCTATGCCTCACGACAACTCAAAGAATATGAGAGGAATTATCCTACTCATGATCTAGAGTTGGCAGCAGTCATTTTTGCGCTTAAGATTTGGAGGCATTACATTTATGGAGAGAAGGTGGAGATCTATACGGATCATAAAAGCCTTAAATATTTCTTCACTCAAAAGGAACTCAACATATGACAATGACATTGGCTTGAGCTGTTGAAAGATTATGATCATACTATTCAAACTACAGACCTGGAGCTAATGCGTATGAAGAAGAAAGTGCAAGAAGGTGCTATTTCAGAAGCAAGAATCGATGAAGAAGGAACACTTCGAGTCAACTCCAAACTTTGTGTTCCTAATGATTCTAACTTGAAGTATAAAATCATGCTGGAGGCGCACAACACACCGTTTACAATCCATCCTGGGAGTACCAAGATTTATCGTGATCTTCAACATACATTTTGCTGGAGCAATATGAAGAGAGCGATAGCGGGATTTATCTCAAGGTGTCTAACTTGTCAACGAGTGAAGGCGGAGCATCAAGTGCCAAAAGGTCCATTACAACCACTTAAAATTTCAGAATAGAAGTGGGAGCACATTACCATGGATTTTGTTACTAGTCTTCCCAAGGTTTCTTAAGGCATAGATGCGATTTGGGTCATTATTGATAGATTGACCAAGTCTGCTCATTTCTTACCGATATGAGAAACTTATACACTTGAACGTCTTGCTAGTACATATATAAACGATATTGTAAGACTGCATGGTATGCCAATATCCATAGTTTCTGATCGAGACCCAAGATTCACTTCAACATTTTGGGTTAGTTTGCAAAAAGCTATGGGCACGGATTTACGATTTAGTTCGACATATCATCCTCAAACGGACTGACAATCAGAGAGGACTATTCAAACTCTTGAGAATTTATTAAGACTCTGTGTCCTTGACTTTAAAGGATGTTGGGACAAGTTCTTACCATTAGTGGAGTTTTTCTACAACAACAGTTATCAAGTATTGGCATGGCTCCATTTGAGGCGTTGTATGGAAGAAAGTGCCATTCTTCAATATGATGTGATGAGGTGGGTGAAGCAACGATGTTGGGACCGGATTTGGTATGTATGACTACGAAAAAGATTCAAACGATCCGACAACGTATAAAAACCTCACAAGATCTACAAAAGAGTTATGCTGATCTTCATCTAAAGGACGTAGAATTTAATATTGGAGATCATGTGCTGTTACGTATTGCTCCATGGAAAGGAGTTACGAGATTTGAAAAGAGAGGAAAGCTCAATCCTCGATTCATTGGCCCATTTTTAATCCTCGATCGAGTAGATAATGTGGCCTATAGACTCGCCTTACCGCCAAGTATGTCTCGTGTTCATAACGTTTTTGACATATCGATGTTACGTAAATATGTGAAAGACCCGAACCACATTATTGAATTAGAACCAGACGAGATAGAGGAAGATTTAACGTATGAAGAGTTACCTGTTAAAATCTTGGATAAGAAAGATCATATTCTACGCTCCAAGGCTATACCTCAAGTCAAAGTTTTGTGGAGAAACCACGATGTGGAAGAAATGACTTGAGAGTCAGAATCTGAGATAAAGTCAAGATTTTCTCACCTCTTCGATATACCAGGTACGTACGCTAATTTCGAGGATAAAATTTCATAAGAAGGGGAGGTTACAAGACCCCAACTTTTATGAATAAAGAATAATTTTCTCGAATTTTTTTTTTATATTATGGTGTGGATTGATTTAATGTTATAGTTGTGGGTAATATTTATAAATTTTGCAAAGTAAGCAAATGGTTATATAATATTCGATTGGTCGGGGAATATTAATTTTAACAGGGAATATTCGTACGACGGCACAATCATTGATGGACCCCACAACGAAAGTATTGTAGTAGTTAGAAAATGACATAATTATCTTTTTATAAAAATAATGGCGGAAGTTTTTTCGTTAAACTGTTAAACTACCCGGTAGTAAAAGTACAGTAATACGCGTGATTGCATAGTAGCACACGGTATTGATTATTGATGCTTACGTGAGAAGTCACTCAGTTATATTAAATTATTGCTGCAGTAATTGCTGCATCATAACTCTCATATTATTGATTCAATTATTATCACAGTATCATCTGCATAATTTGTTATATCATTAAATCAATAATTGAGACGACAAAGTTATTCATATTATTATTTACAATATTGATAATGTCTAGAAAGTTCTGTCAAGGAGAGGTTTGGTCACCTAATTGCCCGCCAATAAGGAGAAATCCTTATCGGAAAGCCCCCTCTTTCCTGAGAATGATCTGATTGTTAAATATTGTGAGTTATGATATTAATGATGAATAAGTTCGTGTTAATTAAAGATGAAATTGATGGTTCCATTATGTGGGAATTATTAGTGTTAATAGAAATCTACATTTATTTCGATAATAATTAATGTCTGGAGGTTATATTGACCAATCGGGTAATTAACCGGATAAATGAGCAATTAATTGCTATTAATTCACATGCTTATAACTATGTGTTCACATGTATGTACTATTGATTCACATGAATTACTATTAGGGGAGTTGGTGCAAGATTGATAATACTTGCATGACTAAATTAAAAATAGAGGTATAGATGAAGGCACTATACTGTAATTAGTTTTTTCACATGATTATACTATTAAGTCACATGAATGAACTATTAATTCACATGATTTACTATTAGGGGATGTGGTACAAGTTTGATAATACTTGCAAGACTAAATTAAAAATGAAGTAAAAAAAGAAGGTATTATACTGGAATATTTCGAGCTCCAAAATGTGCAATTATTAAAACTACCGCATGCATGGTGAATTCTTCTGTTATTCCATTCTTTATTAATCTATTGGAATAACCTGTCTATGTGGATTACCGCATGCATGGTGAATGATCCTTTATATTCACCCCTTATTAAATTGTGGAAATTATCTGTCTACGTGGATTACAGCATGAAGGGCAAAAATCTATTTGCGGTTTCATATATTCTATTATACTCAGTTGGTTAAAGTTTTGACTTCTATACTCTATGAAATTAGTGGAATATCCTTTATATTTGCGCTTCATCCAGTATCTTTTCATGGAAATATTCTTCTGAGCATTCTTGAATTTTACTCCACAAAGCAGTATCATGTTAATAATTTGGACGTTATTGATTTCAGGATAAATTAACTTATAAATCTTTAAAATTTATTCTTGAACTTGTTTTATTGAATTATTATGTCATTGTCATCATCATCATGCTTATATTGTGATGAAAGTCACTTTGGCTTACGTACATAGATGGACTTGGTATGATTATGACCAGGGATCATTCGGTATAATCATGACCTGTAACGTTATAAATGATGTAGTAAAAGTCCTCAGTGGCCTGTAGTGCATTGATGGACAGTTTTTGGTATGATTATGACCAGGGATTATTCGGTATAGTCATGACCATTGATGATTTAATGAGTATCCTTGGCCCGTAATGCAGGGATGATTCGATGATGTGGTTTATTTATTAAGCTGAGTCTCAGTGATAAAAATTGATGAAAACATTTTAAATCATAGAAGATAGTAGATATTATGCTCTACTTGACTCTTCTAATGGATTGCTTATCCCGCTGCATTTAAACTTGTTGTCTATTATATTCTATCAGTTTAACATTGTTAAAAGCTAATGATAATTTATTCTGTATTATCTTAGTCATAATATTTCTTACTGGGCTTGTTGAGCTCATCCTTTCTTTCAATGTTCTCTTCAGGAAATGAGAACGTAGCCGGGACTAGTCGGGTAACGGAGTGATGATCCAGATGATAGCATTAGTAGTCCTCACTATTCTATTAAATAGTGTGATAATAAATGTAATGAGGACTCCATTGAGTGTGGATATTGTCTAGATGACAATAATCTTATTAAAACTCTTAGATTATGTTTTATCGTATTTTACATGACTGTTGTATAATTAAGTTGTATTTAAATTTTGTACCATGTGTTTGGCGACTCAAGATGGGTGATGCATACCTATTTTGGGAGCGTCACAGCAACGATGTTGGCTCGAGCTTTTGAAAGATTATTATCATACCATTCAGTACCATCCTGGGAAAGCGAACGTGATAGCTGACGCATTGAGTAGAAAATCATATGCGGGTATGAGTGCGATATTGTCAATGCAAAGACCAATTTTGGATGACTTGCAAAGGATGGAGATAGAGTTAAAGACTCCAAGGACCCACGTGATGATGGAAATTATACGAGTAGAACCGACCTTAATCGATAAAGTTAAAGCTACTCAAGGACCTAGAGCTGATGCGTATGAGGAAGAAAGTACAAGAAGGTGCTATTCCGGAAGCAATAATTGATGAAGAAGGAATACTTTGAGTCAACTCCAGACTTTGTGTTCTTAACGACCCTAATTTAAAGTATAAGATCATGATGGAGGCGCACAACACACCGTTTGCAATCCATCCCGAAAGTACCAAGATGTATCATGATCTTCGACATACATTTTGGTGGAGCAATATGAAAAGAAAGATCGCGGAGTTTATCTCAAGGTGTTTAACTTGTCAACGTGTCAAGGAGAAGCATCAAGTGCCAAAAGGACCATTGTAACCACTTAAAATTCCAGAATCGAAGTGGGAGCACATTACCATAGATTTTTTTACTGGTCTTCCAAAGGTTTCTCAAGGAATTAATGCAATTTGGGCTATTGTTGATAGATTAACAAAGTCTGCTCATTTCTTGCCTATACGAGAAACTTATTCACATGAACATCTTGCTCTTATTTATATAAATGAGATTGTAAGACTGTATGGTATGCTAGTATCCATAGTTTTTGATCGAGACCCAAGATTCACTTTACGATTTTGGGTTAGTTTATAGAAGGCTATGGGCACAGATTAACAATTTAGTTCGGCATATCATCCTCAAACGAATAGGAAGTCGGAGAGGACTATTCAAACTCTTGAAGATTTATTAAGACTCTGTGTCCTTAACTTCAAAGGAAGTTGGGACAAGTTCTTGCCATTGATGGAATTCTCCTACAATAATAATTATCAAGCAAGTATTGGCATGGCTCCATTCGAGGCGTTGTATGGACGTAAATGTCGTTCTCCAGTATGCTGGGATGAGGTGGATAAAGCAACGTTGTTGTAACCAAATTCGGTACGCATGACAACAAAAAAGATTCAAATGATCCGGCAACGTATAAAAACCTCATAAGATCGACAAAAGAGTTATGTTGATCTTCATCAAAAGGACATGGAATTTAATGTTGGAGATCATGTGTTATTACGATTTGCTCAATGGAAAGGAGTTACACGATTTGGAAAGAACGGAAAGCTCAATTCTCGATTCATTGGGCCATTTAAAATCCTTGACCGAGTAGGAACTGTGGCCTATAGACTCGCCTTACCGCCAAATATGTCTCGTGTTCATAACATTTTTCACATATCTATGTTATGTAAATATGTGAAAGACCCGAACCACATTATTGAATTAAAACCGGAAGAGATAGTGGAAGATTTAACATATGAAGAGGTACCTGTTAAAATCTTGGATAAGAAGGATCATATTCTACGCTCCAAGATTATACCTCAAGTCAACGTTTTGTGGAGAAACCACGATGTTGAGGAAATGACCTGGGATTTAGAATCTGAACTGAAGTCAAGGTATCCTCACCTCTTAGACATATCAGGTACGTACCATAATTTCGAGGACAAAATTTCATAAGAAAGGGAGGTTGTAAGACCCCCAAGTTTTATGAATAAAGATTAATTTTTCTCGAGATATATTTTTGAATAATATAGTGTGGATTTGATATAATGTTATAGTTGTGGGTAATATTTACAAATTTTGCAAAGTAAGCAAGTTGTATTAAAATATTCGATTGGTCGGAGAATATTCGTTTTAACATGAAATATTCGTACGACGGCACAATCATTAGTGGACCCCACAACAGAAATTATTATCGTAGTTAGAAAATGACAGAAATATCTTTTTATAAAAATAACGGCGAAAGTTTTACCGTTAAACTATTGAACTACCGGTAGTAAAAGTACAGTAATACGCGTGGTCGCATAGTAGAACACGGTATTGATTATTGATGCTTACGTGAAAAGTCACTCAGTTATACTCAATTATTGCTACAGTAATTATTGCATAATATCTCTTATATTATTGATTCAATTATTGTCACAGTATCATCTGTATGATATTTTATATTATTAAATCAATAATTTAGACGATAAAGTTATTCATATTATTATTTGTAATATTGACGATGTCTAAAAAGTTCTGTCGAGGAAAGGGGTTTGGTCACCTAATTGTGCACCAATAGGGAGAAATCCTTATCCGAAAGCCCCCTCTTTCCTGAGAATGATCTGGTTGTTAAATATTATGAGTTATAATATTAATGATGATTAATATCGTGTTGATTAAAGATGAAATTAATATTTCCATTGTGGTTGGATTATTTATGTTTGTGGAAATCGACATTTATTTCGATAATAATTGATTTCTAGAGGTTATATTAACCAATCGGGTAATTAATCGGATAAATGAGCAATTAATTGCTATTAGTTCACATGCAAATTTACTATTGATTCACATGTATGGAACTATTGATTCACATGTGTGTACTATTAGGGGAGGTGGTATAAGATTGATAATACTTGCAGGACTAAATTAAAATGGAGGTATAGATGAAGGTACTATACTGTAATAATTTGAGCCTCAATACGTACAATTATCGAAACTATATTTTCCTATAAATAGAAGCTCATTCTTCTTTCATTCTCACCAATTCACTAAGACTCACAAGAGCAATTATAGAGAGAGAAGCTATAGAGAGAAAGAAGAAGAGTATTCCCCTACTTCATTATTCTAGTATCCAGTCTTCTTCTAAGGTAAAGGATATTATTTTTGTTCAGTATTCATAAGGAATAATATTTTCTTCTGTGACACACCCAAATTCGGGTTACCTGACCCCCGAGTTTGGTGTTCACGATCCACAATATAATACCATTTAACTACCCATTCATATATAAATAGGATTACATAAGTCATTAACATATATTGTTAATACATAAGTCCCAGGTCCACTAAACTTAACATTACAAAAATACCCCTTTAGATATACAAAAAGGGTTTACAATACAATATAACATAATAATAATACTGTTCATTATAACTACTCCAACATCTTACCTTTGCCTTTGTTCTTCTTTGACCCGCTGGCCTTTTCGTTCCTAACTGAAATATTTTATTTATAGCAAGGGTGAGCAACAAGTTTGCCCCGCAAGTTAAAACATACAATAAATGTATATGACTCAACAAGAACAGACTATCTATTTTGATAGAATGAAACCAAAGTTCAGGAAACTTTGAAATAGCTGAACAATTCGTTAATCAATAACAAGTTTTCTCGTATTCTAGGCAATGCAATAATCTGTTAATGAAAGAGTATAACGCTTTCAAAGTTTCTACGATATTCTATTGAATAAACAAGAATCAATTCTACGCAATAACAAAGTGAAATATTTTCCAGATTTATGCTGAGTGATCTCACCAGATCTAGAACTTCTCTTCTCGAGTAACTATCAAAGATTGGACTTTGATATACCCAGGTGTATCAGATAACCATAAAGATTAAATCATACCCCTCTGCAAGTACTTAGAGCCGGCCAACTCCTTGTACCCTATATTATGCATAATACTTAACATCGCGCAACGATCGAATATATGACCTAAAATGTTTCCTTTATATAAAAGGTTGTTCTTCTCAGTCTTTGAATCAGAATTTGATTTAACAACAAAATGCAATGATTTCAATATCTAATCACTTCTCTTCTCAAACCTATTCAAGTTTTTGATCATGCCGATACAACTGGCATTGATCTATCAATAATAATTAAAGTATCTTATCTTCTCAAATTTATCAAGTTCTAACAAATGTTCGTCTAGCCAGAATAATTAGCTAATACATTTCTCAACATAATTTAACAATAGATAGGAATTATCTGTACTGTCAATTCTATCTTCTACGAATATGAATATCCAACAACAGTTATTCTTCAATGGTATATTCTCCAATAAGTAATTCAGTTTGAATTATTAATCATGCACTAACTGCGAATAATCAACAATAAATTCCCTGGACATGGTATAATTATCAATAATTAACCATTAAAATAATTGAATGAATATAACTCAAGGTTGAGTTAGGAAACTTGCCTTTCGCATTGATTACAGCTACACAATATAATTAACTGTGTTCGTAAGACCTATAATCAACAATGTCGGTCTCACAAATAGCATAATCATTTATAACACGTAACATTGTATTCTACAGTCAAACTTCTCATAGTCACATTACCACATAGCCACATTAGTGTTTATAACCTATATAAACACTTATCCAGTCTAACTATTTCGGTCTGGTTGGATTTCGGTCCATTCTCGGTGTTTTGGCTACCCTATCCGATAATTAACACATTGATTGTCAATTAAACTTGGTCTCTAAGCTTCAATATTATTTTAGATAAGTCAAATATCGTTTATAATATTTTCCAGAAATTTTTAACAATTTATAAACAATTATTATAATTTCTAATAATTTTTCAAACACTTAAATCATTTTTAAATGATTTAATTATCAAATAATCTTATCATTATTAATATTTAATAATATCAAAATATTAATAACATACTTGTCAAAATATTAAAGTTATAATGAATAACTTAAAATATTTTTAAATCATCAATATTCTACTTAAATGATTTTTAAAGTAATTAAAATCATTTTTAAATCATCACCATTAATATTTAAATATTAATGAAATTATTATCAAAATATTAAAAGTCATTAATTATAACTTAAAATATTTTTAAAATATTTTTCTCACTTTTAAATGATTTTTAAATCAATAAAATCATTTTTAATTCATTTATTTAATATCATAATTAAATATATTTAATATCATTAATATTAATTTATTAATGAGAATTCTCTAAAAATATTAAAAATTATATTTTATAATTTAAAATATTTTTTAACACTTTATTCTTATTTAAAATAATTTTTAAATCCATAAAATCATTTTTATCTTATTTATTTAATTTAATAATTAAATAAATCTAATATCATTAATATTAAATTATTAATAAAAATTCTCTAAAAATATTAAAAGTCACATTTTATAACTCAAAATATCTTTAAATACATTATTCTTATTTAAAATGATTTTTCATAATATTAAATCATTTTTCTCTAATTTATTTAATATACTAATTAAATAAATTAAATACTTTTAATATTTAAATAATTATAAATATTAAAGAAAAATATTCTAATTGGTCAGAAATTATTTTTCATAATTTAAAATAATTTTTAAAACTATTTTTGGTAATTTTTAGAATTTATTTCTATTTTTAAATAATTTTCGGAATATTCAGAAAATAAAATAATTAAAACCGTCGCTAATAGCCTTTAGCGACACTTGTATGTTGCCTTTGGTGTTCTTGGCTCAAGAACACTGACAAAGTCAGTGTTCAAGGTGCATGGTTTGACCGAATTTTAATCTCATCTAGAAATGTCTCTAGGTCATGTTTAAACGTTAATCTTGTAGTATATATACACCACTACAACTATTAACCAACAGATAGGTCATACATCAACACAACAAGAAGATTTGGACTTCCAAATCTACTGTCGGAGCGTTTCTGGGTTTTCCCAGAAACCCAGCAGTTTGCCCAGTCATTTTCTAGCTCATTTTGCGTTAGGTTCTATTCATGTTTCATGTGAGATAAAGGTTCAAAATGGTAGTATACATGACAAGGAATAATGACATATCAAGAAACCAGTCTAAAAACAACAGATTCACAGGTTATGACACGGTCAAACCTTGTCAGAAAAACGTGTTCTTCATTTTTTTGGAAATTCCAGAAAATGACTTTGTGCTCAGATGGGCATCTTTGACCAGCTATTTCGTCCAACTGATTTGTTGTTTAAGAGATCCAGATATATGTATCTATAGTACACATAACCATTTACAAGTATGCTACAACAACAACATCATACAACCTAACACCTGTCAGATCCGGGCCTCATAAAAAGCTGTCAGACTCGGATTTAGCCTTTCTGGGTTGCCCAGAATTCTATTGGTCATGCCCGGTCAACGGGTTTTGACCGTTAATAACTTCCAATCCAGACCTCTAATGACTCTGATTTCTTTTGCAGCTTAAAGCCAACATTACAAGCTACATATCCAAACAATAAAACATCAAAAATCTTAAACACAGAAAGATCTAGAGCGGCTGACATTTCTTGTCAGACCACTAAAAATGCTCAAGAACAGATTTTGAAAAACATCTTTTTAAAGCCATTTGATGCTATGGATCCATCATGGATCAACATAGATCAACTAAAAACAACTTCTAACACTGATTTAAACACTTTAAGCAAAAAAAATTTCTTAGCATGAAAGATCAAACTCAAGTTAGGGTTTTTACCTTTTCTTACCAAATCTTTGATCTTGTCTTAACAATCTGGTCTAGATGTTTTAAAGGGCTAAAATAGGACTGGTCTACTTGATTATTTCGGAGCTTTGAGAAAAAATGAGGGTTGGTGAGAGCTTGTATGCAAAATGACTAATAAAATGAACTTTCTCTCTCTCTAAATCTCTTATATAAGCTCTTGCTTGGGATCTGATAAAATTGGTTGGAAGGCTAATATATTGTCACACAAAGTCAACAAATTTGTTCAACAACTAAAGGGGCTAGCATTTTTGCAAGTTACCATTTAAAGAATATAAAAAGGGCATTTTGGTCATTTACAAAATAATTTTAATGGCAATCTTGACAAATGCACAAAACCTTATGATTTAGGGTTTGGGTTAGGGTTTAGGGTTTGTACCCTTTAGGGTTTAGGGTTTAAACCCTTTAGATTTGCAATTAATTTCCAAAATTTTTGAATTTCGGTTTTCAAAATAAAAATTAATTTTTTAAAATTATAATTAGGATTCAATAATTATGATAATATTTCCTAATCATAAAATTCAATCTTGCTAATTAGGATTAATATTCCTAATTAAAATTGCTTAATTTAGCAATTAGGGTCAAAATGATCATTAGGGTTTATAACCCACGAATTAGGGATTTAATTAGAAAAATAATTTTTCTAAATTACAATTAAGGTTTGTAAAATAGAAATTAAGATAACTAAACTATAATTAGGATTTTCTAATCATATTTAAGTTTAATACACACATTAGGCTTGCCCATTAGGATTTGGGTTTCCTAATTTAGGGCTTAGGATTCCCGAATTTAAAATTAGGGTTTCCCGACTTTCGATTAGGGTTTTTAACGGTACATTCGAGTTTCTAATCCTGAGATTAGGGTTTCTAATCTCTTATTAGGTTTTATTAATTATTAATCACTGATCAATAGATTTCTTCGATACAAACACAAACTCATTAAAATAATTAATTTAATTATATTTTCTATCGAATCCCTATCCAGAAATTAGGGTTAGGGTTTCTAAAGCTGTTAAGCACAACTCTACTCTAATTTTATTAGTCAATACACAAAATGACTTTCTCAAGAGTCGTATCACCGATACTTGTCATAAAATTGATAATTAATATTAATATTAATAAAAAAAAAATTATTCGCAAATTTTTGATTATTCAAAATGTCGGGTTATCACATCTTCCATACTCTGTAGTGTGTCAGTAATATTATTTCGTCTTGTATTCCTGATTATACCCTCATTTTATTAAAGTATTGCTTCTATACTCCGTGAAATTAATAGAATATCCTTGAAATTTGCGCTTCATTTAGTATCGTTTCACATGGATATTTTTTGCACATTCTTGTTAAATTTTAAGCTTTTCATGCCGGAGTACTGTCCATGAGTACTATTCATTTATACGGTACTATTCACAAAGTACTATTCATGGGGTACTATTCACAGGTACTATTCATAAAGTACTATACATAAAGTACTATTCACGGGATACTATTCCCGAAGTACTATCAACAGGGTACTATTCATAAAGTACTATTTATAGGTACTATTCATAAAGTACTATTCATGAGTACTATTCACAAAGTACTATTCACTGGGTACTATTCTCGAAGTACTATTTGCGAAGTACTATTCACTCGGATACTATTCACCTAGAGTACTATTCATAATAAAAATTAATTTCTTTTCGGTCCAAATCATTTTTGATACAATATTATTCTTGAATTTTACTCCACAAAGCAGTATCATGTTGACACTTTGGACATTATTAAATTTTGGATAAATTAAATTATAAATCTTTAAAATTTATCATTTGCTTTCATTTAATTGAATTCTTATATCATTGTCATCATCCTCATGCTTATATTGTGATGAAAGTCATCTTTAGCCATAGTGCATAAATGGACTATTGATTGGTATGATTATGACCAGGGATCATTCGGTATAATCATGACCCGTAATGTTACAAATGATGTGGTAAAAGTCCTCATTGGCCCGTAGTGCATTGATGGACAGTTGCCGGTATGATCATGACCATTGGTAAAAATATAAATATCCTTGGCCTGTAGTGCATGGATAATTCGTGGTCGTGATACTAATGAATATCCGTGGCTTGTAGTGCAGGGATGATTCGATGATGTGGTTTATTTATTAAGTTGAGTCTCAGCGATAAAATTGATGATAAATTTTTTAAATCATAGAAGATAGTAGATATCATGTTGTACTTGACTCTTCTAATGGATTTCTTATTCCGCTGCAGTTAAACTTGTTGTTTATTAGTTTAACACTGTTGAAGGCTAACGATAATTTATTCTGCATTATCTTAGTCATAATATTTCTTACTAAGCTAGTTGAGCTCGCCCTTTTGCTTTCATTGTTCTCTTCAAAAAATGAGAACGTAGCCTGGACTAGTCGAGGAACGGAGTGATGGTCCGAGACGGTGGCTATAGTAGTCCTCACTATCTTATAAAATAGTGTGATAATAATTGTAATGAGGACTCCTTTTTGAGTTTGAATACTGTCTTTTCGACAACATTCGTGTAAAAACTCTCAGCTACGTTTTGTCGTATTGTATAAAAGAAGTTTGTATTTGATTTCTATACCATGTATTTGGCAACTCAAGATGGGTGATGTATACCTATTTTGGGGGTGTCACCACTTCAAACCATACAAAAAGGGTACGACGCTATTTGGGTAATAGTGGATCGTTTGACGAAGTCGACTCACTTTTTGCCAATAAGAGTTAAATTTAATTTAGACAAGTTAGCTAAACTTTATGTTAAGGAAATCGTTTCATGACATGGAGTACCATTTTTGATAGTATCAGATTGTGATCCACGATTCACTTCAATCTTTTGGAGAAGTTTGCAAGAACAGATGGGAACGCAGTTGAAGTTAAGTACAGCTTATCATCCATAAACTGATGGGCAAAGCGAAAGAACAATTCAGACGTTAGAAGATATGTTAAGATCTTGCGTCATGGATTTCAAAGGTAGTTGGGATGATCATTTACCGCTAGTAAAGTTTGCATATAACAACAATTTTCATGCAAGCATATGCATGCCACCTTACGAAGCTTTATATGGGAGAAAGTGCAGAACACCACTATGTTAGGATGAGGTAGGAGAACGTTGTATGCTATGACCTGAAATGGTACAGCAAGCAGCAGATATAGTTAAGTTGATACGAATGCAACTAGTAGCAGCTCAAGATAGATAAAAAAAGTATGCGGATCCTCACTGAATGAGAAGAGAGTTTGAAGTCGAGTCATATGTGTTACTAAAGGTATCACCCTAGAAAGGAAAGATACTATTTGGAAAGAAGGGAAAATTAAGTCCAAGGTTTATAGGACCTTTCGAGATATTAAAAAGGGTAGGAGAGGTAGCTTACATGGTAGCATTACCTCCAGACTTAGAATGCATACACAATGTGTTTTATGTATCTGTGTTACGTCCTTATAAGCCAGATTATAAGCACGTAATAGAATATGAGCCTATTCATGTTGAAAAGGACTTGACGTATGAAGAAATACCTATACAGATCGTTGATAGAAAAGAGCAAGTTCTAAGGAATAAAGTTATACCTTCGTTGAAGGTAGTATGGAAAACCACGATGCTGAAGAAGAAATGTGAGAACTTGAAGAAAAGATGAAGAAAAATTACCCTCAATTGTTTGACTAACTTATGGCAAAATTCTGGGGACAGAATCCTTATAAGGGGGGAAGAATGTATCAACCTAGAAAATCAGATTATAATGTAAAGCAATTTTTATTTGAATATAATGAATAAAATTATATTATATGTAATTTATAACGAGTAAGCAAGATGAAGGTTATTCTATAACCTAAAAGAGAGATGTGATAGTAGTATTCTGGCGAAGTGTTAGAAATAATGTGTTTGAATTTCCAAGATGAAAAATAAAAACTTTCAGAGAAATTCTCCCAAAAAAAAACATTATTCATCCATTTCTACTCGGGAATTATTTTTGAACTTTTGAGAAATACGTAATGATAGAATGATAACGAATGATGGATTATGTGACACCCCAAAAATTTAGACGATTAATAAAATCTTAAATGAATGAATAAAGGTTGAATAATAAGACCTAGACTATAAATAGGTATAGATTTAAAATTTTTGTGAAGGACTTATGTGGTATTGTGTATTGTGATTATATATGTGTTCAATATGTGGTTAAGGGTCAAGTATGAATCAAATGAGTGTAACATGGGCAAACCCTAATATTATGATAAGAACATCAATGATAAGTTAAGAAACTCTAACGATAGGTTAGAAACCCTAATTCCAGTTTTAGAAACTCTAATTTCATTTTCAGGAATCCTAAACCCTAATCGAAAATTTCAAAACCCTAATTTGGGAACCCTAATTGTAAGTATAAAACCCTAAGGTTTAAAAGTTATGTGAGTAAATGAATATGAATATTATGTGTTTGTTTTTATTTGTTTATTATATAAACAAATAAAAGAAACTAAGGCAACCTAATTATATATTAGGAATGCAAAATTAAATAACTTAAGGGTTATGGTATGAGAGAATAATAGTATTTAAAATATATACTAATCCTAAGGGATTTATTTTATACATCTCAATTGATTACTTTTATAACCTAATTATAGCAAGTCTAATTAGGTTACAAAATTAAATGTGCCTGAGCAAGGATTTAAATTATAATTGAGAAAATGAAAACCCTAAATAAATGATTAGGGTTGGAAAAGAATTTAAAAGTATTGGACTATATAAATTTCATGGCCCAAGAAATTAATTTAGAAGCCTAAAAGAATTTAATTAAAGCTCAATCTTTTAGCCAATTGAAGAGGGGCATTTTGGACATTTGATATATTAAATAAAGCATTACAAAGAAACCAAATTGTGGGTGAAAAGGGGCCACATGGCCGGCTAAGGAGGGAGAAGAATGGTTCATGAATGTAATGATTTCAAGTTACTAACTCCTACCAACTCCCACCACTTATCCCACATGTGTCATCACTTTAATTAAGCCACAACATATTACTAATCTTGCAAGTATCTATGTAATAATTAAGAAAGAGAAATAAAGAGAAGTTGGGGAATGGATATAGATATACATATCATATCTATATAATTAATTATACAAATATCTATTTACTTTCTCTTTCTTCTATTTCTCTCAAGCTAAACTAAGAAACTAGAGAGAGAGATGAGAGGGACGATAGGAGAAGGAAGAGAAGAGGAAGGAGGTTTTGATCTTCAAGCTACCCAAGATCATCATCTACTTTGAAGGATTAAGAAAGACTAGCATAAGATCAAGATATAAACACCTTTTGTTTATGTATTTTTGATTATTCTAAATCAAAACTCGAATTTATGTTCTTAAACTTCAAAACTATAGATCTACATGATCTAGAGTGTGTTATGTATGGATCTATCCATTTTGTGTGTTAAAAGTTAGATCTAAAGAGAAAAAAGGAAACTAGTTTAAAACTCTAATTTTTCTTAGCCTTGATTGTGTTTAATCTTGTGTTTGATGATTGTTTGATGAAATAGAATGTGCATCATGGTAGATTCATGGGTATATGAAGTATTCGTAAGTGTTATGATGAGTTATGTTGGTTGTTATGTGAAAATATAGAAGTTTTCTTTGAAATCACAAAGGGTTGAAAATCAGTTTTTTGTGAAAACGAAACATGAAATTCAAACGACCATATCTCTTATTATATTTTGAAATTTTGAGTGTGGTCCAGTCCTAGAGTTAGACCTATGAGTTTTCTAACATTTTCAAGTGGAATCACTGAAAAATGAGTTGTATATTTTCGTATTCATTGTTTTTTGCAAAGTAGGCAAAAATTGTAAAATGACAAAAACATATTGTCCAAAAATTTCCAAGGGCAGTTTTGGCCATTTAATTTTTGAAATAAATTTCGGCCTTTTGAGAGATGAAATTATACGATATAAAGTAGCTTATGTCAAAAAATGAGCTCATTTTGACTTAAATTGACCAAGTTATTGTCATTTCAATTTTTGGGATTTTCTGACGAAAATGGCTATAACCGGAGTTCTATAACTTCGATGACCATGAAATTTAAACTGGAGGTTCACATTAACAAGTATAAGATTATGTCAAGGGATGGAAATTTCTAGAGTTAAGCATGATATGTCTAATTTCTTAAGCTATGAACTAAAAATATTTTTTGAAAAATACTAAAGGCTGTTGAAAAATTATAGAAAAAAAAAATTTTGTGTTTAAAATATATGTATATATGTTTGGTCAAATGATAGAAAAATAATAAGTTGATTTGGTATTTTTATGAAAAGAATTAATGAATCCAGCATGCTGGATTAAAAATCTGTTGAATCCAGTTTGCTGGATTGGATATTAATGAATCCAGGCTTGCTGGATTGGCTATCTAGTTACTAGAATTGGAATCCAGTTTGTTGGATTGCAATTTAGTTTGCTGGATTGCAATTTAGTTGCTGGATTGCAATCTGGTTTGCTGGATTGGTATGTTTCGATAATTCAGGTTGCTAGATTACTATTTGACTTATTAGATTTTAAAGAATAACTTATAATATTGGGATATTTATTTCATTGATATTTAAAATTAATTATATATTAATGATAATGAATTATGTGGTATTTAAATTATTTTAAAATGATATTATTGATTGAAAAATCATTATAAATGATAATAATTATTTGAAAATTAGTATGAGCTTCCAAAAAAATGATATTACTAATAATTGAATTATTTAAAATAATATTGGAGCCGTTAAGTAGAATTTTATTTACAATAAACTCGATAATTATCCGATAAGGTAATCGGGACGTCGAAATATTACCGAACTCAATTCAGACTAAAATAGTTTGACTTGATATCGGGTCGTATGTGTTTTAGTGACTATTAGGGATATGTGATAAGTGTTTAAGTTATATAATAACTGTAATTAACAGTAGTATATGTGATGATATTATTTTAATTGAGAGATCAATATTATCAATAATAAGTCTTTCAACTGAAGCTAAATTAGCTTTATGTAGCAGTAGTCAACGGTACAGGTAAGTTCTCGAACTATATGTCAACGTCGGAATTTTTATTTGTCTATTTTCGTTACCTATTTTTTTTGTGTTCTCATTTTAGGTGAGATTTGTTTGAAAAAATAGGTGAAAAAGTTCCGACATGTGTAATGTCGATGATTGGACTATAAGAGTCACCGGTTGGTTTTTTAACTGGTTGTGCCAACACAACCGCGAAAAGATTTACACATTGACCCAGTGATGTGACACTGCTAAACGGGTCAGTGAAACCGAGATTCAATTAGGTTCCGGGAACTTACTTATGCGGAGGGAAGGTGTTAGGCACCCCCAGACATCCGTGTTGTCACGGTGACCGCCACTTTTCAAGAAACTGTTATATGAATGTGTGTGTGTGTGTGTGGGTTAATGTGCTTTTATTTGAAAGTAGTGCGAGGCCTCGTTCGCACCTATATACACATGGTTTGAATTTATATAAAAATTCAGTTTTTAACAAGATATGGCAGTGATATTTTAAAAGAGGTTTTTCAAATCTAGTGCTCAATAGTAATTGAGACCTTTTACACTTCCATTTTATTCATTATTCGGCTTGGTTGATTTTATTTTACAGATGCCAGGCATCTGTATGAAAATAATGTACAAAAAGGTGTTGAATTCCTCGTGGGTATGAGAACCATCTGAGGAAATCCAAACATCACAGATAAATTTACAAGCTGCTTACAGCTGAAAAGGTCCATCACGGAAACCGAATCTAGATTCAGTAAACTGAATCTGTGATCACATGATTCTTAGGCCCACATGATGCCGCAGTTTATATAAACGCAGTAAGCAGGTATATATAAAAAAGCTGTAAAAATATATATACAGACATGATCACTAACCACGAAGCACCTCCGTGGGGGATCGAAAATGTAAATAAAGCTATAAAAGCAATCAACCGCCACGGAGGAACTCCAGGCGGGACGAAATGTATAGAAAGTAGTAAAAGCGGTCACCCACCACGAAGTAAACTTCAGGTGGGACGAAATGTATATATATATATAAGCGATATATGCATCGGATATAAAATACAAGCTCATCGAACAAAGTTCGACACACAATTCATATATAGAAATATATATATATATATATATATATATATATATATATATATGAAAGCAAATAAACGCTCCGGATATAAAATCTAGGCTCATTGAACAGAGTCTGACAACAGTTAATATATATAACTGTATATATATATATATATATATTAAAGCAGTAAACGCTCCAAACCGAAGTCTAGGCTTATCGAACAGAGTTCGACATGCAGTTCATATATATAAATGTATATATATACAAAACCAAGTAAACGCTCCAGACCGAAGTCTAGGCTCAATCGAGGCATAACTCGATAATGTTAGTCCACATATATAAATATATATGTATATACAAACTGAAATAAAACCACAGACCGAAGTCCAGGCAAACACACGCAACACGACTCTCAACGTAAAGAAGGGTGTGTGCAAGTGTGAAGAGAAATGCTTGAAAATATGTAAGAAGGCTTAAAGTGGGCTGCCAAAGAAGACTTCAATAACTTTAAAGTAGATAAACATTGGCTTCCGCCGGTACAGAAGTAGCTATATGTGAGCTCACAAGTGTTTAAAATGAGAAAGCACTCAATTTGGGGTGTGTATGGAGCAAATTGGTTAGGTCTTCATCGCCTTTTCTTCTATAAAAATGGCCACCCTAAGCCCTCTATTTATAGAGGGTGGAGCCGCAGGTGTACCAGAGGCTACCCGGGATGCCCCGGGCTTCGCGGGTCCTGCGATCTCGAAGTACGTGCATGTAGGCAACGTGATGTCCGCTCGAACTTTTAGAATTGTAATATGGGCATCCAACTGAGGTATATAGGACCTATTTCGGACTGCCGTTGTCGAGAGTTATGTAATGATATGGGATTAGAGGTTGTACGAAGTTATGAAGATGGGATGATGCCATCCGGTCTTCAGCTTCAAATTCTATCCGTTGTTTTGCATAATAGTCACTCGGGATTGGTTTTCCTTGGCTCTTGTGGGACATTGTTGTGTAGAAATGTATGTTTGAAATGTTGAGACGGCGTGATGTGGTGTCATGGTGGCAAGATGACGACTTTACCCCTCACCGGAGTTATCTCTGATTTGGGTTGATAAAACAGACATTGTTCAGGGTTATCACTGAGATTAGACTACTGCAAATGTTGAAGGTCCTCAGTGTCATCTCTGAGGTGTGCCTGTCTTGTACTGAGTGCCTCGGTGTGAGTGTCAAGGTTAAAGCTGATGGCATGCATTTGAAACAAGCATTTCTGGGGTTATCTCCGGAACTGCCACTTCCTTCCTTGGGGTTATCTCCAAGGTTGGAATCTGCTATTCCCAGTGTTGGGACTGAGACGAAACATCTTGGGGTTATCTCTGAGATGAAATTGGTCTTCTCTGATTTGTGTTTCGGTATTGGATCTGCATGCCTCGAGGTTATCTCCGAGGTTGGAATTATTACTCCCGGTGTATGTTCCGGGGTTGAGCTGTTACTCTCAGTGTGTGTTCTGGGGTTGAGATGTTCCTCCCGGTGGTATCCAGAATGGATATGAACCGTCTTCCAGGGTTTCCTCTTAAAAGACGAATCTGCACTCCTGTGATGTTAGTAACAGATATGCAGAAAATTTCGAGTGTCTACAAATGCCCCTCTTTATCATATTCATGCAATGCAATGCATGGATAGGATAAAGAATCCTAGACACTTAAAATATAACATGAAGCAACTGGGTGATGCATGTGTATGGGGTTGTTGCCCAACATACTGAGGATGATTGCTATCTCCCTATAGCTTTTACTGGGGATTTGGCAATGATGACCAAATTGGATGTGCAATCAAAATCTTTGAGGATGTTGACGTTGGAGTTATCATTACAGTCCTGAATCCTTGATGCAGACTTGATTCCAAAGAAGTGCCTCTTATGTGTAAGAGATCTGTGGGGATAAAGCTTTGTCTGTTTGAGGATGTGGATAACATATTCCGTCATCAATCCTCCTTGATGACGTTTCTCTTTACTGGTTTGTATCACCAGAGTATGTCAATGTTCTGTAGGTTTTATTGCCAACAGCAAATGTTGTCAGGGCTGCCCGACCTTCATTGACATGTGAACCAACGGTTTACCACGCGTTATAACCCCCGCTAGGGATACATTTGATCCTCTATTGATGTGTAGATCAACGAATGAACTCCCTGCTGGGGATAAATGCCAAGGTTGCTTGGACTTTGTTGACGTGTGTATCAACTAATGAAATCACCAGATGGTTTCTGATGCGACATTGGGTTTACTTGCCAACCGCTGAAATGATGTCAAAGTTGCATGACCTTCATTGATACGTACATCAATGGATGATAATGCGTTGTGATCCTCGCCGGGGTTATTATATTATCGTTGATGTGTGTGTCAACAGAACATGTGTTGTAACCCCTGTCGGGGAGACATTGGGGAATATGAGTACCCGAGTATTGAATCCTCGAATAGCTCTCGATGCTTCGATGGGTTTAGTTACCATCTACTAAAATAACGTCAAGGCTGCTTGACCTTCATTGATATGCACATCAATGGATGATAATGCGTTGTGACCCCTGCCGGGGTTATGTACTTTGACATATGTACCGCGTTGTGACCCCCGCCGGGGTTATGTGCTTCGATATATGTACCGCGTTGTGACCCCCGCCGGGGTTATGTGCTTCGATATATGTACCGCGTTGTGACCCTCATCGGGGTTATGTGGCAAAGTAGGATGACGATCCTGAATGAGAGGAATTAGACCTGCGTGAGGTATCGCTGAGCGTGACTTGTATCGTCTGAGATCATCGGCATAGTGTACCCTGTGGTTGGGCAAATACCAATGAATGATGTGAAGACCCACGGTTCAACCAGGATTGTAGGCTATTCTGCTCAATCGCGTAGCGTTTTTATCCTTGATTTTGGCCTTTTCAGCTTGCAAGAACTCCTTTGCAACTCGAACTGGACCAAGTCAGAGAAGTGGGACCCACATAGGGGTGCCACAGGTATACCTGCTGCAGCCGCAGATGGACCTGTGGCCAACCGTAGATCATAAAGACCAGCAAGTTGCTTTCATAAGTCATTTTCATCTTGAGTCGCGAAGGAAATCTGAGAGCTCTTCTTCAGATCTGCTAAGTTCGGACGTCTTTCAGCAAATTCTGTCACCGTACAAGTGTTCTACACTATCCTGGTAACGTATGCATGTACTTTTTTCCAGTTTTTATCCGTTGGAAAATGACTTATATGAAATGCATCTAAACACGTAGTAGTGATTAAGTATGCTCAAATGATTTGACAACAAATATTCAACATAGTAAATGTTAGTATTAAACCATGCCGAACATAATGATGTGAAAAAATATGACTTTTGAGACAGTCAAATTGGCACCTTTTTCTGCTATTTTTATCCTATATGAGGACAATTGAGCACAAGGTAAGAAGGCAAAATACTCTTAGTATTAAGGTTAACCTTATGTGTTGATGATTTTGCATATATTATGTATATGACTGTGGGCAGGTGTGCTACTGAATGGCCACCTAGTCATGCCTATGTGCATGTGGATAGTCCTATTTACAAAGGAGACTATGGCAAAAATTTTCTAAAATGTAGGAATTGTAGTCATGCATTTTTAATTTTACTCATAGATGTATGTTAAAATGATGCATGTATGCATGTAGTCATTAAATGTATTTTGAAAAGCTCCAGGTTAGAAAATACCACACCCTTTCTGAGGTGCTTTGGAGACTTATTGTCCAGATATTATGGATCCAAATCAGCCAAGTAGTTCCCGTAGGACCACTTCTGGTGTATGGAGGAGGGCTTCTGAAGTACCTCGACCCCGTTCTATTAGACAGCCTCGTTGGTTGGTAGAGGCGGTAATATGTCCAGTCTAGGTTGATGTGCCGGATGTCGAGGACGAGGAAGAGGATGTTCCGATTGCGGACCTCGCTCCTGCTGCGCATATTCCCCGTAGGGAGCTTCTGAGTATTCAGGTAGCAAACCTAGAGCTTCTGGGTAACTTGAGTTGACATCCCTCAATGTATTTGCATGCTAACGAGGTATGACGTCAGAACTTGATCTTCCTTCTTTCTTATTTGTGAGGAGTAAAAGGATTAAATGTTGATCTGCATTTCATGCAGGTTCCTGGCTTTACACAGCCTCGAGGGAACTGGTTCAATATACACTCCATATATCAGGCTTTTCATCCTGATTATAGAGCGGTAGTGCATAATTGGGGTTTTGGAGCATTCTTTTCCATCCTTCCCCGTCGTTGCCCCTGGGATTATCTCAGGGCATTGTCTGAGCGGTGGTTTCACCAGACTCAGTCACTCCATTTTCTGGACTGTGAGATGATGATGACGCCGATGGATTGGCAATTTATCACAGGTATGAAGTTTGGAGGGGCGTCAGTGCCTTACATGGCGGATATTACCCCGACTACCGTCAGATCCTTGTTAGGAGTTTCGGCGGAGGCGCTCAAGGGCAGGACTGTCTGTGCGGGTCCTTTGAGCATAGATGCTATGAATGGGCTATTGAACGAGCCCATGCCAGATGATGTTAGAGTCAGGGATCGCATTCTTCGGCGATTGTTCTTGATGATCATTAGGGGCTGCTTCATAGTAGATAACTCTTCTACAGTGTCGTTTGCTTTGATTAGCGCCACTCGACATGTGGACCGTATAGGAGAGTAAGATTGGGGTTCTTATACCATTACCTATTTCCTCAAGGGCATGCATATGCGCTCATAGGGCTTGACCGAGGCTTGGTTAGGATTTTACCCATTTCGGCTGGTAAGTATTTCTCTTGTCATTTACCATGTATAGGTTAAGACTGTTAACTGACCGCAAATGTTTGCCTTTGTGTTAGCAGTTTTGGGCCTATGAGAGGCTCCCATGTTTGCATCCGGTGAGTGTGCTAGGATTGGATACCTACACACGAGGACAGCGATGGCATCATTCTATACTGGCAGAGGTCCTTGTAGCTGAGGGTTTCACTCACTGCCGCTTGCAGCTAGAGTTGCTGACAGCTGACATTATCACATGGATTCCTTATTTTGGGAAGCATTTGGCCATCGGATTTGAGGATGGATTCCTGACTGGTGTCGAGTACGTGATTTCCACCTGGAGAGTTTCTCTCTTTACAGATGGAGGATGGGAGCTCTATTTAGGAGAGCGTACTATTAGGAGCACCACAGGAGAGATCCATATACCGATCTTGCCTACTGCCATGCATTATTGGCCTATATCGCAGTCACCCGTCATTGATAATCCATTGTTGGGTGTTGACGATTTTGCATTATCAAAGGGTCCCTACACTCAGGATGTATTCCAGCGCTGGTGGATCCCTCGTACTATTGGAGCCCAGACCCGCGCCACTCAGTTCATGGGGGATATGGTTCCAGGATCCGTGATGATGACAGATTAGTTAACATGTGTCCGAGATCTGACTCATGTGACACAGATTGACAGTTTGACTCGGCAGTTGGACCAGGCACATATTTTTATCCGACATTTGGGCAGAGATCCGGTAGAGGTAGATTCGTTTGATCCTTCCAGCTCAGGCGTTGGCCCCTCGGATGACCCATTTGGTTTTGTCGGTGCAGATCCTCCTTTGTATCGGCCTGGCATCCTTGTTGATAGAGATCCAGTGACTCTGGAGGAGTTACATCAGGTGGACAAGATTGATGATGTGGACATCGACACCATTGTCTTCTTCTGATGTGTATTCTCACTATATCTTTTGATAGGCCTCTGTTAGTAGTAGGGTGTCTGTGCCCTATTTCCCTATATTTTTAGTTGTACAGAGATGATGTATTAGATGATGATATACTTAGGAATGTATGCACAGTTTTCTATTCCCTATATCATATTACTATCTATTATCTGTTATGCATGTATCACGTTATGTATATGTACGTATGTCCAGAGATATTCAGCATTGACCCCTGGATGGTCTTATGACACGGCCCGTGCAAATGTCTTCTTCGATAGTTAGTCGTATTGATCATAGCCCACCATTATTGGTGGTATCTGGTATTCGATCGTGGTATGATAGCAAGTCGCCATCAGATAGGGTGACCATAGATCATTTGTTGCAGCATACTATGACCATATTGATGTTTCAGGTTCCCACAGGATTCATGGATGGCATGCTGGAGCACTGGGTATCGGAGAGCAAGTTTTTCTAATTAGGGACCCAGGAGTTGACTCCCACTTCGGAGGAGTATGCACGGTTGACGTTCCTGCCACTTGACAGACCTTGCGTGCATATGACTTTGGGGGACATGAGTCTACAGTTTATGACCCTCACTGGACTGAGGCGTAGAGTGGTGCAGGATGAGCTTACATCTGGCCACGTTATAACCCAGCATTTTTTATTTGACAGATTTGGCTCTTAGGATAGTTATAGACGACATTTCGGGGATTTCACCACACCGGAGGATCATTGGCGTCTGACCAGGGTGATGTACTGCTATTGTATGTACTGTCATATGTCTACATGCTACTGTATATGGATGAGTTGGACATAAGAGTTATCATAGCGGTGAGAGCTCTCAGGGAGGGTTATACCATCATTCCTATGATTATAGCTGAGACATTGAGGTCAGCTACATACTGCTGCACTTATCCAATAGGAGTATTTACGGGCAGTTCGGTCATGCTATACGTGTGGTTTATGTCACATCTGAGACTGATTGGCACTTTCAGATGACATGGGTATTGCTTCACCCATGATATAGCCATGACATATTCATTTCAGCCTGTAGAGTGTACGGATGCTACATCTTGGTCCGCTTTCTTAGCTGATATTGTAGATGTTGAGTGGATTTTATACCCGCAAATTAGTCCCTTTGTTGCTTAGGTTATTGCCTGTTTTCAATCTTTTATGTAGCTTTTCTATGTCTATATTATTGCATTTAAGTTCAAATTGTCTGCAGGCTTGCTTTGCAGATTTCTCGAGCTTTCTTGGCCATTTTCCCTGTACTGGCGCCGCAGCGCCAGGATCTTGCGCCCCAGCGCCAATGCTAGGCAAAGCTTCTGTCTTTTTGAGCTTCGCTTGGCCTACACCTCACGCCCCGGCTCCATGCTCAGTGCCATGCTCGCGCCCCAGCGCCATTAACGGCGCCCCAGCACCCCATCTTGCACCCCGACGCCACTTGTTCATCTTTTGCTCGCGCCGCAACGCGACCTCCGGTGCCAAACAGTGTTAGTCTTTAATAACCTAGAAGCAAGAGGTGGGGGTATAAAACATAAGACGAAGCCGCCTGCATTGAGGATCGAATATCAGAGAATATCAATGAGAACTTAGTGCAGCTTACACTAGGATTTATTTTTCTTTCATTCTAGAAGGGAAAGAAGCTGTGCTTCAAGGAGGAAAAGTTACTGCATCCGACCATAGCTCAGCCTTTGCACTGTGCAGAGAAGATTTGGAGATAGAACATTTCTAAACAGGAGTTTTCTTATTCCAAATCTTCCATTTATTTGTTTATTACTGAGTATGGTGAATGTATTAAATATGTGTGTTAGTACCATAATTATGAACTAACTCCTTTCTTAGGATTGCAATGTAACCTTTTGTTGAGCTTAATCAACTTTTTCTCCTATTTATATAATGAATCATTTTGAAATGGGTTGATGTATTTAGTATTTAATGACTGATTGCTTTGGCAGAGTTTTTGGTAGTGATAATAATGGATATTGATAAATGGATGTTATTATCTGGCTTTTCAATGCAGCAACACCTGTTATGACCATGCCAATGGAATGTGTGCATAATATGCTAATAGGATAGACATATTCCTATTTGCCTTGTGCGGCCTTGAGACTTAGCTTACTGACCCTGGCCTAGTTATTGTCACCAATAGACATATTTTGATTTAGCTGGTTAAGGATGTGCATTTGACCTTCGGCAGAAGCTTTTGCGTACTTACTGTTCTCAGTTGACCATTCCTCAATTCGTTTGTAATGTGGAGAGTTAGGAGATTAAGCGATGCATTAGGGGAATTGTAATCCTATCTTGACTTCCTTGCACAACCACTTCTCTTATTCTCATAATTTTAACTCATATAGCTTAACTGACCTTCTATTTAACTTGTTTAGATAAGATAAGTAACGACTTTACCTTAGTATTTGTATTCTCTTGAGACTTTGTCCTCGTGGGTTCGACATTTTACTTTCACATATTACTTGTAGACCGCGTAGGCTTGCGCGTGATTTGGCAATAGCTAAATCGACCAACAGTAGACCCATTTAGTATATTGCCGTGCTCAGGGCTCAGCTCACCTTATAGCTTTATTACTCATGCTCCGGGTCATGGATTACATCCCTCTGGCTGGTTTGAGGGGTATGACTACCTACCATCCACTGGCCGTGATGTCGCAATTTGACCAGTTTCAGGATTTTCATACTTTCGAGGGAGCGCTGGGCTAGCATTTAGCTTCTCGCTATCTTTCAGCAGAGGACAGATCCCGTGTGTATGCATGTTGGGATCAGCGTGAGATAGATGCTTTCTCTATTAGTCATCTAGGTTATTCTGCAGAGTATTCTGTATGGATGGAGACAGAGACTGCACCGGCTGAGGTAGTATCCACGTTGCCGAGTATTGACTCAGATGGTAGAGAGCCCATTGAGGACATTGATTCTCACACCGAGGAGGAGCCATCTACTGGGTTGCCAGTATCTCCTTTAGATTCTCCTAGTACTAGAACTGTCGTGATTCAGCATTCAGCACAGTACCTGGAGCAGAGTCTTCATCTGATGACCTTCGAGAAAGATCAGGTTAGATCCCTAATGTTGACAGCTCTTGATGGGAGAGACGCAGCCCTGTTAGAGAGAGACGAGGCATTAGCTCGTATAGATATCGTTGTTGTTGAGCGGGATGAGGCCAGATTAGCCAGAGATGCAGTGATAGTTGAGAAGGATAGTGACATATCTGCTGGGGATGTAGTCGTCACAGACAGTACTGCAGTGAGGTCCCTTACCACTGGCATAATCGTAGAGATGAACACATATATTGATGGGTATATGGTCACCATGCAGATGGCTGCAGATCTGTTGGATCGTGTGGATATCCTTGTATAAGAGACCACAACCTTACCTCATTATTCTGAGAGAGATGCCATGTTAGGCTTGTTAGCTCGCATATGCACCGATTTGTAGATGGGCTTGTATTTTCCTGCACAGACTAGCTTAGCCATTTTGTCATGTACAGTTTACATTGTGTATATCAAACAGAATTATATAGCAAGGAAATATATTTTTGATCACTTCCCTTTTAGATATGCTCTGATACTTGCTTGATATTTGCCTGCTTCTTCAGGATTTGTGATCTTGATGTATTCTAAATTCCTCCTTGATGGATGGACATTGAGTTGTCTTTGGATAGTTCAGAATAGATCATGGATCTGTGTATATCCCTACCATTTTTGGTGTTTTGGGACTGGTTTCTGTATAGAAATATGGAGAGGATTGTGGCTTTCCTTTCTGAGATTGACCGCCCCACAGATGGTCGCCAGTACCCCTATTTAGGAGGAGCCTAGTTAATTCTATCTCTTATGGATTGGTGTTGCTCTTCAAGATACAACCGCAGCTTAGATGGTCGCTGAATCTCCTATTCACGAGGAGAGGTTGGGTAATTTCATCCCTTTGGTTTGAAGCCACTGAAATGTGGTGAATTGAAGTTTGATCCCAGTACCACTGACAAGTATTTGTGTTTTGGTAGGGGGTGAGACCGAACCATAAATGGCTGCCTACGTACTCCTATTGAAGAGGAGATCAGGTCTGCATAGTTCGAACCTGGTGTAAGAGGTTCAACGCTGTTTATGGCAGAAAGGGTGTAAAAGCTTTATTGATGAAAAAGGTTGTAGAGGTGTTTTTGTGGTTTTTTGTTTTTTGTAGAAAAGGGTAGAAATGTTTTTGTTGTTTTTTGTTTATTGCGACCGGGCCATATAGAATATGGTTGCCTACGTACTCTCGTGTATCAAGGAGATCAGGTCGACGTAGTTCACCCCTCAGGGTGAGTTGAAAAGTGTGATCCCATGTGCAGGATAAACTACGGGGAAGAAAGATTAATCCCATGTACAGGTCAAATTGTGGGGAAGAAAGTTTAATCCCATGTGCAAGATAGACTGTGGGGAAGAGAAAGTTTGATCCTAAGTTGAGGACAAACTGCAGGTACGAGAAATTTGATCCCATGTATGGGTAGCCAAACTGCAAACGTGAGAGGTTCAATCCGTAGTGGGATGACCTAAATTGTATGAGTGCAATGAAGCCAAGCTGCTGGCTTAAAGAGTATGTTTCCCTGAGGGGCAAAGTGTGGAAAAGAGTTGTATGTGGTAAAGCGTTAAAGAACCGGAATGACTGATGATCTGATGATCCAACACCAGGATGTTTGCTTGATGGTAACTTCAGACATAGTACCATTTCACAGTGTCCGAGTTGATAAGCTGTGGAAATTCATCGCCGTCCATTTCCTACAATGTGAGAGCACCTCCTGTCAATACTTCCTTGATAACAAACGGGCCTTCCTAGTTAGGAGTGAATTTTCCCTTAGACTGATCTTGGTTGTCAATGATCTTCTTCAAAACTAAGTCATGTTGTTTAAACTGTCGTAGCCGGACTTTTCTGTTGTAGGAGCGGGCGATCCTTTGTTGATATAATTGACCATGGAAGATAGTCGCGGTTCGCCTTTCATCTATTAGAGATAATTGGTGATACATGTCTTGTACCCATTGATCTTCATCCAGCTGAGCATCCATCAACACTCTGAGGGATTTCATTTCTACTTCTATTGGGAGTACTGCTTCCATCCCATAGGTTAATGCGCAGGGGGTTGCCCCAGTTGAAGTGCGCATTGATGTTCTGTAGGCTAACAGAGTAAGAGACAATAGGTCAGACCATCCTTTGTGATTGGCGAACATCTTTTGTATAATCTTCTTGATGTTTTTGTTAGTCACTTCAATAGCATCATTCATCTTTGGACGATAAATGACGGAGTTAAGGTGTTTGATGTGGAATTTACTGTATAGTTCCTCCATCATTTTGTTGTTGAGGTTCTTAGCATTGTCTGATACAATTACCTCTGGTTGTCCGTATCGACAAATGACATTGTTTCTGATGAAAGCAATGATGACTTCTTTGGTAACCCTGGGGAAGGAGGCTGCTTTTACCCACTTGGTAAAGTAGTTGATCATAGTGAAGATGAAGCGATGTCCATTACTGATTTTGGGCTCGATGGGCCCAATCACGTCCATCCCACATTGACAAGGACCAAGGTGAACTCATATTGTGGAGCTCCCGTGGAGGGGCGTGGATAGCATTCCCATGAATTTGGTATTGATAACATCTCTTGGCATGGTCATAGCAATCAGCCTTGAGAGAAAGCCAATAATGTCATGTCTTGAGGATCTTCTTGACAAGGAGGAGGCCACTCATGTGTGGGCCACAGACTCCACCATGGATCACATCCATGAGTCTCTGAGCTTGGTCTTTATCTAAACATCTGAGAAGACCTAGTCCTGCATCTCTCTTGTAGAGTGCATCTCCGCTCAGGTAAAATTTCATAGCAAGTCGATGAATCCGCCTTTGTTCAGTCAGGCTCACCTCAGCGGGTGTAGATCCATCTCATAGGTACTCCTTGATATGCTGACACCAAGGTTGTTGGATGGGAGGTAGCTCATCCGATATTTCTCCAACATTGTTCCCATAGGCTGGTGCCTTTTGCAGGGCTAATGTGACGCTTGGCATGTGTTCCTTGTCAGGTATGTGCATCAAGGAGGCCAAAGTTGCTAATGCGTCTGCAAAGTCATTCCCTATTACAAGGAATGTGTATAAAGGATATTTCTTCGAACTCCGAAGCCATCTGTAAAACTTGTCGATGGTAAGGCAACAATCGCAGCTCTTTGGTTTGATAGATTCCTGTGGATTGCTTGATTACCAACTTTGAATCCCCAAAAATAGTTAACTGTCTGATACCCATTGAACGGGCAAGTTTTAGCCCCATGATACAGCCTTCATTACCCCTTCATCGGGGAAGTATGTTTCCAAGGGTTTGAAATCCCCTGAAGGTGCGGCGACCAGTTGATCTGCAATTCCTTAACCTTTATTGGACTTTTGAGTCACGTAGACAATGTCAAATTGTTATAGGATCAACTGCCATCTGGACAGCCGACAATTCAGTATGGGTTTGCTGAACACATACTTGAGAAGATCCACGCGGGATATGAGATGGGTTGTGTGCCCATGGAGAACCTCGTGGCAGCCCATGCTAAAGCACAACAAGTCCTCTTAATCAGAGTGTACTTGTGTTCACTACTACTGAATCTTTTACTGAGGTAATAGTTAGCTCGTTCTCGGCCTCTATCGTCTTTCTGGCCCAGCATGCAGCCCATGGCATTGTCACTTATGGACAGGTACATAAATAGGGGAACATCATCCCTGGGTGGTACCAAAATAGGAGCTTTGACTAGCTACTCTTTAATTTATAAGGAAGGGGCATTCTGGCACTCATCATTCCATTTCATCAAAGTTACAATCCTTGTGGAGAATAGGTATCTTATCAGCAAGTACAGGCACATCTAAGTTCAGAGTCCTGAAACAATATATACTTTCACTTAATATATATGAAACTGTTTAATCATACATAATGTTAGCATATACGGACAAAACAACTGTGAGTACTATACAGAAAAGTAAGCAGTTATTATATCTACAGGGCAAAAAGAAGTCCTGCCCATTTTACTCTTGTGGACCAATGCAAGGAGTGCTGCTTCAATTGGCAAGGATAAAGTCCGGGTGGACTGCATTGATGGAGGGGCCGTCATCGTCCTCCTCTTCCTGAATGATGACCATGACATCTGGGCAATCATCTTCTGGGGTATACCTGTTTGTATGTTCATCATGAACAATGATGCGCATGCCCGACATTATCCGGACGACGTTTTGTTTGATTATTTGTTTCTCTTCCTCCACTCTAGGATCTGGAACAAAGACTTATTTTGCTTTGAACGACACTGGCTTGGGAAATAGCATAGCCATCACGTTGGTTGGCACCTTTACAGGAGGTTATGCAGACTCAGCGTTTAAAGGCGAAGATAAATGCCGCATGGTTGAAGTTATTGGAATCTGCTGATGCTTATCAGGATTCCTCTGACTAGAACTGGCAGAATAGCCTAGTCCAGCTGTCCCAGTTTGACTGGCTACTTGGATGGGGTATTTGATACCTTGGTGATCTTTACCCAGCCCTTGTCCTGGCTGATGACCCAAAGACATCATTTCTTGAGTAGTTGACATTACTTCGGCAGAGATCTTGGGTATTGGCAATGGTGTTCCTAGGGCATGAAATTGAGGGTTGCTTACTTCCAAAGTGTGGAAACTAACCGGCTCAATATAGAAATTTAAACTGATGAAGGGTATGTTACCTTGTTGAGGGCATTCCGGTTCAGCGTTGACTGTAATTAGGATATTGTTGATAATGTATTTCAGTTGCTGATGAAAGGTGGAGGGGACTACCCCAGCCATATGAATCCACGGTCTTCCCAAGAGCAGGTTGTATCCCGAATCTATCTTGAGTACGTGGAAAGACACGCAGAATGTATGGGGACTAATCTCAATTGGCAGCTCAATCTCTCCGACTGAATTCTGACAGGATCCATCAAAAGCTTCGATGATCGTATGGCTACTTCGAATTCGGTTTAGATTGACGTTCATCTTCAACAATGTAGCGTATGGACAGATATTCAAAGATGAGCCTCCGTCCACTAAGACTCCAGCTAGCATATATCCGGAGGACAAGACCGCAATGTGTAACGACTTGCAATGACCGGTCCCTTCGGGTGGTATGTAATCATCATTGAAAGAGATCGCATTGTTGTTGAAAATGTGATCAGCCAGATGTTGAAATTTTTCCACATCCACTGATTTTGGTAAGTAGGCTTCTTCCAAAACCTTTAGTAGAATCTTTCTGTGATCCTCGAAAGTTAAAACCAAGTCTAGTATTAAAATTTGATGTGGAGCTTCTCTTAAGCTTAAAACCACCTTGGCTTCATTATGACCCATGGCACGGAGAAATTTTTCAATCTTCTCCATTAAAATTTTCCCCTTTGATTTAATGATAGACTTCATCACCCATTGGGAAAGATACAGTGAATTCTCCTTCAACACTGTAGCAGTTGTGTGCGAGGTGTATCCTTCAGCTTTTCCATAATTCCAAGGAACTTTGTTCAGGCTAACAATAGGATATTGTGCTCTACAGGGTAAGTTAATTGGCTCGGGAGCGGCCTCTTTCGAAGGATTGTCGCTTCCTCTGAGTTGAATTGATGTTATTTGGAGTGGTTTGACAATGCCATCAGCCTCATTGGAGATAACTGCTACCAATCCCTTCCATTTAGTAGAACAGGTATTCTCACTACCACGTAGCATAGTATCATCGTCTGCTAGTTGCAGGACACTGCTATCAATGAGATTCTGGATAAGGTGGCGGAGTGCCCAGCATTCTTCTGTGTTGTGACCGCGAGAATGGGAGTGATATTGACATACTCCATCAGAATTGTATCGTCCTGAACGAGGATTAATTGGAGGTAGAAAGGAATTAATCCTTCCTTAATTGATTAGCATTTAAAGGATTTCCTCCATAGGTTGGCCAAGATATGTAAATTCCCTTCTGTTGGCAAAATCCCGACGAGCTTTGGCGTTCGCTCTCTTTGCCACTTTGTCCTCCATTGTTTCACTTTCTGGAGGTGAAGAGGGAATATTCATGACAAGAGGAAGGAGACTAGCATGCTCCTGGCTGATTAATTGACGTGTGACTTGATGTTGGTATGTCACCAGTTCTGCCAATTGCTCAATTTGCTTGCATAGAGCTTTCATCTTTCGTTCCATTGAGAACTGGAACTTGGCATAATCCCATTTGTTAGCACCATCTTTGGTGATCTGGGATGCTTCACCGTTAGAATTGGAACTTTGTCCACTGCTCCAATTAATCATGTTGACTTCTTCCTCTTTGTGTAGAGGAAGAGGGTTGTCTTGCATGTGAGGTTGATCTGGTTTGGTGACCATAATCTCACCATTGTCTATCAGGTCTTGGATCTTATATTTCAAGGCCCAACAATCTTGAGTATCATGTCCAGGAGCCCCGGCATGATAAGCGCATTTCTAAGCAGCATTAAAACCCCTACCATTAGGGCTGGCTGGTGGAAGAAGATGTGTGATTTTCTTCTGCGTGGTCAGAAGAGTGAGAATATTCTCGAGAGAGTCCCCTAAGGGTGTGAACACTCGAGGGCGTTTGACTTCTCCACCTTTTGGTATTGGAGGGTTTGACGATTGTGCTGGAAAGGGACTGTAATTTTTCCTTTGGATAAGCATGTTCTGATTGCCTTTTTGACCCTGTAGTATCAGGGAAATATCCTCTTCTTTCTTTTTATGGATCCTCCGGGGATTGTTCCCATAATTTTTGTATTGGATGTATTCAGCAATAGCTTTAAGGGCAGCTAGGTCTTGAATCTTTCCTGACTTCAATCCCATCTCAGCCATCTCCCCATGTTTGATCATTTCAGAAAATGGTTTACCGATGCTAGGAAAGACTCTCTCATAGAAAGGAGCTTCTTGTATGTCGATAAAGGTCATAACCATCTCTGACTCTGTCATAGAAGGAATAACTTGAGTAGCAAGGCGCCCCCACCATTGAGCATACTCTCTGAAAGACTCATTGAACTGTTTCTTGACCTTGGTAATCTGGTACCGGTCAAGAGCCATCTGAGACTGGAAGCTGTATTTTGTAAGGAAGGCGTGAGCTAGCTCTTCCCAGCTATGGCTCTTTGAGTTGTCTAATCTGTTATACCATGAACGGACTTCTCCAGTCAGACTTTTCTAGAATAGCTGCATTCTGAGCTTCTCATCTTCTGCATAAGATCCGAGTTCTCCAATGAATACCTTCAAATGTGTGTAAGGATCTCCTAACCCATCATACTTTTCAAAGTCAGGAGTTTTAAATTTTTCGGGATAATGAACACCAGGGAATATACAAAGGTCGGCATATGACACACTCCCGTGTGCTCCAATTCCTTTGATAGCGTGAAGGGTCTCTTCCATTTGAAGAACTTTCTTTCTGATGTCACCAGTGTCTGGATCTCCTGTGAGATGGGTGGCATCATGACTTTTGTTGGTTGTATCCAACTGCAGTTCAGGTATTGTAATGGTTTTATCAGGACCTTGAGTTCCTCCTTGTGTGGAGGATTCAGCATGTACGGGTATTTTTGGACCCTGCGTAGATTGATATAGTTCTTTAAGCAGAACAGCCAAGTCTGTGATTTGTTTTCTTAATCCGTCAAATTCTTCACGAGACACTGGATTAGATTGGTCAGATGAAGACATGATTGGCTGTAGGCCTGTGGCCTTTTTGGACTTTAACCGGGTAATAGGTCCAAATGCTTCCCTGCGATAAAACTGGCATAGTTTAGTTTTTAGGGAGTGTGTAAATATTAACATGCTATATGGTGTGCCCGTTTTAGGAATTTTTGTCCTGCAAAACGGATGTTAGTTGTTCGTAGTACAGGATAGCATGTTAATGTAAATATGTACATTTACATATTTCTCATTACATGGAGATGAATATGGAATGTACACTACAAGTAATTATTTTTACAAGTAATTTAAAATGAGAAAGCATGAAGGGACTTTCCTCCGCGCTTGGTTTATCAGAGGCTGACTTATCTTAGGTTACTCTCGCGGCTTTTCGGCATGAAGGTTCCCAAATTATCGCAATTTACTCAACGGGAAGTTAATCCGGTCTTTCAACTATAGCGAATTTGGGTGGTGCCTTTCCTGAGCCTCGCGGGAATTAGTCTTCCTACGAGTCCAGTAATCAAACACCGACAGGATAGCCTCCTGGTGGAGGGACCACACAACATACATTCACATACATCGCATCTCACCGTATATGAAAAGGACGATATGTGCGAAGCACTAATATCACGGGCAGATATAGTATAAAGCATTAATCACAGTAAAGATATGCATTCGTACACATTCATCATAAATGTAAATGCAACATCTACACACAAGCATATAACAGTTTTGAAAAGCTTGTAATAGCGGCTTAAGTCCTCTTACTGGTGTCCCCAGCTGAGTAGCCACCTGTCGACGTCGGGATTTTTATTTCTCCCTTTTCGTTACCTATTTTTTTGTGTTCTCATTTTAGGTGAAATTTATTTGAAAAAATAAGTGAAAAAGGTCCGACATGTGTAATGTCGACGATTGGACTATAAGAGTCACCAGTTGGTTTTTTAACTGGTTGTACCAACACAACCGCGAAAAGGTTTGCACATTAACCAAGTGATGTAACACTACTAAATGGGTCAGTGAAACCGAGATTCAATTAGGGTCCGGGGACTTGCTTATGCGGAGGGAAAGTGTTAGGCACCCCCCGACATCCGTGTTGCCACGGTGACCGCCAATTTTCAAGAAACTGTTATATGAATGTGTGTGTGTGTGTGTGGGTCAATGTGCTTTTATTTGGAAGTAGTACGAGGCCTCGTTCGCACCTATATACACAGGGTTTGAATTTATATAAAAATTCAGTTTTTAACAAGATATGGTAGTACTGTTTTAAAAGAGGTTTTTCAAACCCAGTGCTCAATAGTAATTGAGACCTTTTACACTCCCATTTTATTCATTATTTGGCTTGGTTGATTTTATTTTACAGATGTGAGGCATCTGTATGAAAATAATGTACAAAAAGGTGTTGAATTCCTCGTGGGTATGAGAACCATATGAGGAAACCCAAACATCACAGATAAATTTATAAGCTGCTTACAGCTAAAAAGGTCCATCACGGGAACCGAATCTAGATTCAGTAGACTAAATCTGTGATCACATGATTCCTAGACTCACATGATGTCGCAGTTGATATAAACGCAGTAAGCAGGTATATATATAAAAGCTATATATATATATATATATATATATATATATATATATATATATATATACAGACATGATCACCAACCATGAAACACCTCCATGGGGGATCGGAAATGTAAATAAAGCTGTAAAAGCAATCAACCGCCATGGAGGAAACTCCAGGCGGGACAAAATGTACATAAAGCAATAAAAGTGGTCAACCACCACGAAGTAAACTCCAGGTGGGACGAAATGTAAATATATTTATATGTATATATATATATATATATATATGGAAGCAAATAAACGCTCCGGATATAAAATCCAGGCTCATCGAATAGAGTTCGACAATAGTTTATATATATATATATATATATATATATATATATTAAAGCAGTAAACGCTCCAGACCGAAGTCTAGGCTCATCGAACAGAGTTCGACATGTAGTTCATATATATAAACGTATATATATACAAAAACAAGTAAACGCTCTAGACCGAAGTCTAGGCTCAATCGAGGTATAACTCGATAATGTTAATCCATATATATAAATATATATTTATAAATATATATGTATATACAAACTGAAATAAAACCACGGATCGAAGTCCGGGTAAACACACGCAACACGACTCTCCACGTAAAGAAGGGTGTGTGAAAGTGTGAAGAGAAAGGCTTGAAAATATGTAAGAAGGCTTACAGTGGACTGCCAGAGAAGACTTCAATAACTTTAAAATAGATAAACACTGGCTTCCACCGGTACAGAAGTAGTTATATGTGAGCTCACAAGTGTTTAAAATGAGAAAGCACTCGGTTTGGGGTGTGTATGGAGCAAATTGGGCAGGGCTTCCTCGCCTTTTTTCCTCTCAAAATGGCCACCCCAAGTCCTCTATTTATAGAGGGTGTACATGCGGCTGGGCCACAGGTGTACCAAAGGCTACCCGGGGTGCCCCGGGTTTCGAGGGTGTACATGCAACGTGATGTCCGCTCGAACTTTTAGAATTTCAATCCGGGCATCTGACTGAGTTATATAGAACCTATTTTGGACCGCCGCTGTCGAGAGTTATGCAATGACATGGGATTAGAAGTTGTACGAAGTCATGAAGATGGGACGATGTCCTCCGGTCTTCAGCTTCAAATTTTATCCGTTGTTCTGCATAATATTCACTCGGGATTGGTTTTTCTTGGCTCTTATGGGACATTGTTGTGTAGAAATGTATGTTTGAAATGTTGAGACGGTGTGATGTGGCGTCATGGTGGCAAGATGACGACTTTGCCCCTCACCAGCTGATAAAGCAGACGTTGCTAAGGATTATCGCTGAGATTGGACTGCTGCAAATGTTGAAGGTCCTCAGTGTCATCTCTGAGGTGCGCCTGTCTTGTACTGGGTGCCTCGGTGTGAGTGCCAAGGTTAAAGCTGATGGCATGCATTTGAAACAAGTATTTCTAGGGTTATCTCTGCGATGAAATCGGTCTTCTCTGGTTTGGGTTCTGGTATTGGATCTGCATGCCTCGGGGTTATCTCAGAGGTTGGAATTGTTTTTCCCGGTGTGTGTTCCGGGGTTGAGCTGTTACTCCTAGTGTGTGTTCCGGGGTTAAGCTATTCCTTCCGATGGTATCCGAAATGGTTATGAACCGTCTTCCAGGGTTTCTTCTTAAAAGATGAATCTGCGCTCCTGTGATGTCAGTAATAGATATGCAGAAAATTTTGAGTGTCTACACTATACTTTTAATTAAGCAAGTTCTCTAACTCAAACCTGAGTTATGCTTTTTCAAGCATGTTAGTGGTTAATCATTATTGATTACATCACATCTATGATTTATTGATTTGCACGCTGTGCATGTTGTATATGTTTATCAGGTAAAAAAGGTTGATCACCTTCATTACCATTTGGTTCAAGTAAATTTGTTCATGTTAATTGTTGGCCATTCATCATTATTGTCTCGGTCATTCAGTTATGGAATTTGATTCATGTTCTTTCACAATTATTATATTGTTGAAAGTTTGTCAGCTTTTATTCTTTTCAATCATGATATATCTTTCTTTGAACTTAAACTTGTAGGACAAACTTGTTGCTCACCCTTGCTATATCATGATAAAACTTTCAGATTAAGACGAAACTTCGGATACAGATAAAGGTAAAGATAAATTTAGCATTGGATTATTGTGCAGTTAAAACTTGTAACAGTATTGTATGCTAATGACATTGTAAGTCCAGTAAGTATATGAATATGTGTGGCATCCCCAAATCTGGGTCCCAATCACCACAGATCTGGTACATCATTTGTAAGACCCCGAATTTTATGAAATAAAAGTATTCAATTTTTCTTATAATTACTATTCAGTAAATGGTTAAATCGATAAAAGTTTAAAGTTATGGGTGAAATATGAATTTTTTTTCAAAATAAGCAAGTGGTTATAAAATAATCATTTTTGTCGGGGAATATTCGTTTGGTCGTGGAATATTCTTTCTGTCAAGGAATATTTGTACGACGGCGCAGCTATTTGTGGGCCCCATAACGAATAACTGTCAGGTGAAGAAAACGATAAATTTGAGTTTTTACAAATAACGGCGTAGTTGTTACCGTTAACACTGTTGGAATACCCGGTGGTTAAAATACAGTAATACGCGTTATTACACAGTAGCACACGGTATTGCATAGTATTTTTAAAATTATTGATTCTTACGTAAGAAGGCACTACTCAATAATTGTTACAGTAATTACTGTTCAATATTTTATTTTATTGATTCAATAATTGATACGTTGAAATTTTATATTATTGTTGTTCAATAATTGTCACTGTACAGTATTTTCCATTATCAGATCAATAATTCATATTATTTGAATAATATTATTAGATAACATTATTGACAATGTCTAGAAAGTTCTGTCTAAGGAGAGGTTTGGTCATCTAATTGCGCGCCAGTAAGGAGAAATCCTTATTGGAAAGCCCCCTCTTTCCTGGGAACGGCCTGGTTGTCATAAATGCGATTCTGTAATATTATTTGTGAATAATTAATTATTGATTCATATGATAAGGAAATATTTATTTTATGTGGATATAAATGAGGAATATATTTTTGTGGTTAAAAATGAAGGAGTTAATGTTGAGGTTTTTATCCGTATTTTTGTCGGAATGGAGGTATTAAAAATTAGGGTTTTTGAGATATTTTGCGAGGGTTATAATTTTTAATACGACCGTTGGATCGTGGTAATATTTGGATATGTTATACATATATAAGTTGAGTATATGTCCACAAATTTTGAACCGTTAAAAATGAATGTATGATTTATTATGAATTTTACAAGATGACTGGTTCAGAAATTGTTGAATTTTCGGAGTTTATCATTTTGATAGAAAATTCTAGAATTAGTGGGCCCCACTTGTGGTTGGTGAAGAAATGTGCTGAATTATATTTCAAATGTGGTGGGTGGAAATAGTAGCAGGTAAAGCCATCAGGTTGCAGGTCAAGCCTACTAAAATTTTCCTATAAATAGAGGGTTAAGTTAGAATTGAAAATCACACCAGAAATAAGTTTTCTATCTTTCTATCTCTATATTATGAAGCATATTTTGTGAGTATTTAGATACTTTGAGAGTTGTTATTCAGTACAAGTTTCCTTCGGCTTTGCATACCGATCAGAAGTACTGCTCTTTTGAGGTAAGGGATATTAAGGGATTTTAAGGGTTGTTATGATTTTCAGTTTCGTAACTGTTCTGATCTTCAAAAATTCTGGAAAAATTTGAAATGCTATTTTGATGAGTTTTCTTGATTGTGTCCAAAAATGGTGATTTTTGGATGTATAGATTGAGAGTTATGAATTTTATGAGAAAATACTATTTTAAAAGTAACCGCTTATAATTCATTGTGGTTAACTCCAAAATTGATGAAATTTTTATTGGGAGTAGATGTATATGATAGAAGTATACTCTGTAAATTTCAGAATTTTTGGACAAAAGTACAATTTATGATAAATGTCTAAATATTCGGCGGTTTTGGCCATATGAAAAATAGTAAATGAGTTTTAAAAATTTTGAGAAAAATATATGTTCACTATGGAACTATACTATGCTAAATCCTAGAAAAGAAATATTTTTGGAACTGATTTGGTATTTTTCATGAAAATTGACTAGTTATGAGTAAATGAATTAAATATGTTATGTGAAGTAAAAAAAATTGAAAATTAGGATTTTATGGCTTGAGAATCTTATATGAGGTATATGCAGATTTTTGATGAGGGTTTTGGTTATTGGTAATGAAATCTTATGAGTGTGGCATTTTAGGATGATTAAATGCATTATTTAGTAAAGTGTAAACAATTAAAATAAATTGTTTATAAATTTAAGAAATGTTATTCTTTCAATATCATTATACCGAAATATGGGTATGAATTTTATTGTAGAATTTCTACCCTTTTGTGTCGGGTTTACTATTCATGAGTTACTGTTCACGAGTTACTATTCATGGGTTACTATTCACGAGTTACCATTCATGACAAAATTAGTTTCTTTTTCTGACCAAATTATAGTTGAGTTATGAATATTACTCTTGAGATTAAATCTATATGTTGATTATATTGATTTTATTATTATATATAACATTTTTATAATCCTAATGATGATATTTCTCTTTGACTTAAGTGTAAAGATGGGTAGATTTTTGGTATGATCATGACTATGGGTTCTCTTTGGCCAGTAGTACAAAGTTGAATCGTTGATTGGTATGATCATGACCATTGAATTTATAAGTGAATATCTTTAGCTTAAGTGCAAAGATGAATTGATCAACATGGTTATAATTATTGTTTATATAAATTCTGAAATGATTATATATTTCTTTGAAATATTAATATATTTGGCCTGTAGTGCAAAGATGAAATATTGATGAATATCTTTGGCCTGTAGTGCAAAGATGAATTGTTGATGAATATCTTTGGCCCGTAGTACAAAGATGACATGTTGTTGAATATCTTTGGCCAGAAGTGCAAAGATGAACAGATGTTGAGATAAACATGACCAACTAGTGATACAAATGAATATCTTTGGGCGTAGTGCAAAGATGAAGTTATTAGTATGATTATGAACAGGAAATGTGATTTGGTGTAACCATGATCTTTGATGTTTTAGGTAAAGATAGGTGATGAAAATTATCTTCGTCCTGGATGAGAAGAGAAATTTAGAACTACAGTTATGATTATGAGTTATTCATATGATTGTGGACCAGAATTGTTGATTGATGTTACAGGGATAAAACATTGTTGATGGATTTTTAACATGGAGAAGATAATAGACTTTATAGTCTATTTGACTCTTCTAATGGATTGCTCGTTCCGCTGCAACTATGGTTGAAATTTTTATCATTTACCATATGTTCTAAATCTCTGATTTATTATTGATGAAGGCTATTGATAATTTAATTATCTTTAGTCATGATATTCTTTACTGAGCTAGTTGTGCTCACCCTTTTGCTTCACAATTCCTTTCAGGTAATAAGAGTGTAGTTGGGTCGAGCGAGGGTAACGGGGAAATAGAACGGTGGTCTCTAGCTGTGGATGTTCTCCTGAAGCAGTATAGAAAAGTTCATTTAGTAGTTTTATTTGGTGAATCCAATAGGGTAAGGTGTATCCAACGTTGGAATGGTGGTTTGCCACTATCATACAAGATGTCTAACGACATACAACCTCGTGTCATCATAAGACAGGGATGTGCTCATCCACTTGCTGAGTATATATACTAGCACTACCTATATAACTTGGTATTTGTTTGAAGTATAATTCTCAATTGGAGACAGTAGAGATAATGATATTGTCAAGAGAAGACTCACCATTGGGAAGAATATGATAGTAATCTTCTCGCTTTTCTTTGGGGTCTATTGGGTCAACCAAGAATAATTCTGTGGCCATATGATATATATCATAACCTAGACGCATGGCCTCCCATGTACGAAGGTTTCCTTGAGCACTTCCCAAAGATTCCAATTTCTAAAACAGTTTTTGACTATACCTTTATGTAAGGTGTCATTGTGAGGTGATGTCCACGGTTGGAACATGAGTCACATTTGGTATATATTTGTATCCAAACTCACAGCATATGTGTTGTTGTATTTTGCACGATAATTGTTGTAATAAAGTTACAGTTGTTTTCTGTACCATGTATTTGGCGACTCAGAATAGGTTGGGTGTTGTATACCTATTTTGGGGGCGTCACAGTTGGTATCAGAGCTTAGGGATATGATTTCTGGCGGAGATCGGGGAAATACAACTAGGAGGGGAGAGATGAGTAAATCATTCGTTAGTGTGTCCTACCTAAGCTTATTTATTGGTCAGTCATAATATTGGGATATTATGTGATATGTTAATTTGTTTAATTAACCCTTGTTTTATGGCAATATTTGAGAATAGAAGCTGAGAATGCTAACAATGGAGTGAATGAGACTGTGGGGATACCTCTAATCACTAACCGTAATAATGTGATGTCAGACGAAGAAGGAATTAGAGATATCCATGTGGTGAGTGAAGAATTGATAGTTACACCCGAGATAGTCGCAGAGGTAACAGCTGAAACTGAGGAAGAAGAGGAAGAAGAAGTACCAGAGGAGAGTTTATTAGAGGTATTATATGATCAAAATGTAAAATTTCAAAATCGTATTCATGAGTTAGAAGAACAGGCAGAAGAACGACAGGCGGTCGTGGAACAAAAGAATGCAACAATTCAAGCTTGTGTTACCCGATATGTGATGCTTGAACATAAGCATTCTTTGGCAGAGTATAAGATGATAAAAATAGAATCTGAGCTGAAAGAAGAAAAAACTGAACGAGTGAGAATAAGTGATGCATGGGCAAAAGCCGCACGACACGTGGATATTGTGGAAAGAGATGTTCGATCTAAGAAGGCTAAAATAGATGATATGAATTTCTCTTTTTGGAAAACAATTGGGAGAACCCAACATCGAGTTTTGAATTACCCTGTACATAGCGGTCAACCTGAATCCGATATGGATCGAAGATTGATGATTCAGATCATGAATGAGGAGTACGAAGAGGCAGTTGAGGGAGGAATATGTGCTATAGAAAGGTATATTCCAACGGTAATGATGACGCCAAATGCTGCTCCAGACAAGTCAAAGCCAAGTAGTTCGAGGGATGGCGGTTGTCATGACTTCCCAACAAATGAGGAACCCAAATGAAGTTATCATGGGAGATGAGCAATGGAGAAATCATGATGATCTGAGAGATAGAAACTAAAATGGAAACAAGGTATTCTCAACTCTTCGAAATACCAGGTACGTAAATTTCAGGGACGAAATTTCATAAGGAGGGGAGATCGTAAGACCCCGAATTTTATGAAATAAAAGTATTCAATTTTTCTTATAATTACTATTCAGTAAATGGTTAAATTGATAAAAGTTTAAAGTTATGGGTGAAATATGAATTTTTTTTCAAAATAAGCAAGTGGTTATAAAATAATCATTTTTGTCGGGGAATATTCGTTTGGTCGTGGAATATTCTTTCTGTCGGGGAATATGCTTACGACGGCGCAGCTATTTGTGGGCCCCATAACGAATAACTGTCCGGTGAAGAAAACGACAAATTTGAGTTTTTACAAATAACGGCGTAGTTGTTACCGTTAACACTGCTGGAATACCCGGTGGTTAAAATACAGTAATACGCGTTATTGCACAGTAGCACATGGTATTGCATAGTATTTTTGAAATTATTGATTCTTACGTAAGAAGGCACTACTCAATAATTGTTACAGTAATTACTGTTCAATATTTTATTTTATTGATTCAATAATTGCTACGTTGAAATTTTATATTATTATTGTTCAATAATTATCACGGCACAGTATTTTCCATTATCAGATCAATAATTCATATTATTTGAATAATATTATTAGATAACATTATTGACAATGTCTAGAAAGTTCTGTCTAAGGAGAGGTTTGGTCATCTAATTACGCGCCAGTAAGGAGAAATCCTTATTAGAAAGCCCCCTCTTTCCTGGGAACGGCCTGGTTGTCATAAATGTGATTCTGTAATATTATTTGTGAATAATTAATTATTGATTCATATGATAAGGAAATATTTATTTTATGTGGATATAAATGAGGGATATATTTTTGTGGTTAAAAATGAAGGAGTTAATGTTGAGGTTTTTATCCGTATTTTTGTCGAAATGGAGGTATTAAAAATTAGGGTTTTTGAGATATTTTACGAGGGTTATAATTTTTAATCCGACCGTTGGATCGTGGTAATATTTGGATATGTTATACATATATAAGTTGAGTATATGTCCACAAATTTTGAACCGTTAAAAATCAACGTATGATTTATTATGAATTTTACAAGATTACTGGTTCAGAAATTGTTGAATTTTCGGAGTTTATCATTTTGATAGAAAATTCTAGAATTGGTGGGCCCCACTTGTGGTTGGTGAAGAAATGTGCTGAATTATATTTTAAATGTGGTGGGTGGGAATAGTAGCAGGTAAAGCCATCAGGTTGCAGGTCAAGCCTACTAAAATTTTCCTATAAATAGAGGGCTAAGTTAGAATTGAAAATCACACCAGAAACAAGTTTTCTCTCTTTCTCTCTCTATATTATGAAGCATATTTTGTGAGTATTTAGATACTTTGAGAGTTGTTATTCAGTGCAAGTTTCTTTCGGCTTTGCATACCGATCAGAAGTACTGCTCTTTTGAGGTAAGAGATATTAAGGGATTTTAAGGGTTGTTATGATTTTCAGTTTCGTAATTTTTCTGATCTTTAAAAATTTTGGAAAAATTTGAAATGATATTTTGATGAGTTTTCTTGATTGTGTCCAAAAATGGTGATTTTTGGATGTATAGATTGAGAGTTATGAATTTTATGAGAAAAGACTATTTTAAAAGTAACCGCTTATAATTCCTTGTGGTTAACTCTAAAATTGATGAAATTTTTATTGGGAGTACATGTATATGATAGAAGTATACTCTGTAAATTTTAGAATTTTTGGACAAAAGTACAATTTATGATAAATGTTTAAATATTCGGCGATTTTGGCCATATGAAAAATAGTAAATGAGTTTTAAAAATTCTGAGAAAAATATATGTTCACTATGGGACTATACTATGCTAAATCCTAGAAAAGAAATATTTTTGGAACTGATTTGGTATTTTTCATGAAAATTGACTAGTTATGAGTAAATGAATTAAATATGTTATGTGAAGTAAAAAAAATTGAAAAATAGGATTTTATGGCTTGAGAAGCCTATATGAGGTATATGCAGATTTTTTATGAGGGTTTTGGTTATTGGTAATGAAATCTTATGAGTTTGGCATTTTAGGATGATTAAATGCATTATTTAGTAAAGTGTAAACAATTAAAATAAATTGTTTATAAATTTAAGAAATGTTATTCTTTCAATATCATTATACCGAAATATGGGTATGAATTTTGTTGTAAAATTTTTACCTTTTTGTGTCGGGTTTACTATTCATGAGTTACTATTCACGAGTTACTATTCACGGGTTACTATTCACGAGTTACTATTTATGACAAAATTAGTTTCTTTTTCTGACCAAATTATAGTTGAGTTATGAATATTACTCTTGAAATTAAATCTATATGTTGATTATATTGATTTTATTATTATATATAACATTTTTATAACCCTAATGATGATATTTCTCTTTGACTTAAGTGTAAAGATTGGTAGATTTTTGGTATGATCATGAATATGGGTTCTCTTTGGCCAGTAGTGCAAAGTTCAATGGTTGATTGGTATGATCATGACCATTGAATTTATAAGTGAATATCTTTAGCTTAAGTGCAAAGATGAATTGATCAACATGGTTATAATTATTGTTTATATAAATTCTGAAATGATTATATATTTCTTTGAGATATTAATATCTTTGGCCTGTAGTGCAAAGATGAAATATTGATGAATATCTTTGGCCTGTAGTGCAAAGATGAATTGTTGATGAATATCTTTGGCCCGTAGTGCAAAGATGACATGTTGTTGAATATCTTTGGCCAGAAGTGCAAAGATGAACAGATGTTGAGATAAACATGACCAACTGGTGATACAAATGAATATCTTTGGCCGTAGTGCAAAGATGAAGTTATTAGTATGATTATGAACAGGAAATGTGATTTGGTGTAACCATGATCTTTGATGTTTCAGGTAAAGATAGGTGATGAAAATTATCTTCGTCCTGGATGAGAAGAGAAATTTAGAACTACAGTTATGATTATGAGTTATTCATATGATTGTGGACCAGAATTGTTGATTGATGTTACAGGGATAAAACATTGTTGATGGATTTTTAACATGGAGAAGATAATAGACTTTATAGTCTATTTGACTCTTCTAATGGATTGCTCGTTCTGCTGCAACTATGGTTGAAATTTTTATCATTTACTATATGTTCTAAATCTCTGATTTATTATTGATGAAGGCTATTGATAATTTAATTATCTTTAGTCATGATATTCTTTACTGAGCTAGTTGTGCTCACCCTTTTGCTTCACAATTCCTTTCAGGTAATAAGAGTGTAGCTGGGTCGAGCGAGGGTAACGGGGAAATAGAACGGTGGTCTCTAGCTGTGGATGTTCTCCCGAAGCAGTATAGAAAAGTTCATTTAGTAGTTTTATTTGGTGAATCCAATAGGGTAAGGTGTATCCAACGTTGGAATGGTGGTTTGCCACTATCATACAAGATGTCTAACGACATACAACCTCGTGTCATCATAAGACAGGGATGTGCTCATCCACTTGCTGAGTATATATACGAGCACTACCTATATAATTTTGGTGTTTGTTTGAAGTGTAATTCTCAATTAGAGACAGTAGAGATAATGATATGTCAAGAGAAGACTCACCATTGGGAAGAATATGATAGTAATCTTCTCGTTTTTCTTTGGGGTCTATTGGGTCAACCAAGAATAATTCTGTGGCCATATGATATCTATCATAACCTAGACGCATGGCCTCCCATGTACGAAGGTTTTCTTGAGCACTTCCCAAAGATTCTAATTTCTAAAACAGTTTTTGACTGTACCTTTATGTAAGGTGTCATTGTGAGGTGATGTCCACGGTTGGAACATGAGTCACATTTGGTATATATTTGTATCCAAACTCACAACATATGTGTTGTTGTATTTTGCACGACAATTGTTGTAATAAAGTTACAGTTGTTTTCTGTACCATGTATTTGGCGACTCAGAATAGGTTGGATGGAATGGACCTATTTTGGGGTCGTTACATCATTTCTATAGCTATTGCGGAAGATATAAACATAAATTGTTTATACATTAAACTTTACACACTATCCCCAAGGTCGAGAACCTTCACTTAATACCTGAATCAATATCTTATCTGACATACAATGTTATTATGATACATTACTGTTATAAATTTAGCTGCACATATAATCCAAAGTTGGACTTGTCTTTGACTTTTCCTGTATCCGACGTATTCGTCCTTATCTGTAATATTTATCATGATATAGCAAGGGTGAGCAACAAGTTTTCCCAGCAAGTATAAGTTTAATTAAGGATATATCATGATTGGAAGAATTAAACAATAAGCTGGATAAAGTTCAACAATATAATTGTGAACTAGCATGAACGAATTTTCATAGCTGAACGAACAATGAACATGAATAAATAAACTGGAACAAATGATAATGAAGGTGATCAGCCTTGCATACCTGATGAACACATGCAATATACAAAGAGTGAGATTTAATAATTCATAGACATGGTATAATCAACAACGATTAACCACAAGCATATTTAGCTATTGCAACTACTTGCATAATAACTGAGTATAAGAAACTTGCCTGAATCACCGATTACAGCTACTCAATATATTTAGCTTTATCCAAAGACCTACTATTAATAATATTAATCTCCACATTCGAATAATATCATCACAGTATAATACTGTTATATAATTATAAAATAACATAAACACATTAGCATGTATCCCTATCGATCTATAAAACACTTAAGACTCGGTATCAAGTCAAACTATTTCTGTCTGAGTTGAGTCCGGTATAATTCTACATCCCGACGGCCTAGTTGGACAATTATCGAGCCTATTTTTCTTAAGACTCTACTTAAACCGGTTCACAGTTATCTTAGATAATTTTATTATCAGTCAAAATAATTTTCAAAGTCTCATAATAATTTTTAAATAACTATTATCATTTATCAAGGTTTTGCGATCATTAATGTCATATTTATATGATTTAAATACCACAATATTCTATTATCATTAATATTTATTTAATATCAAATATTAATGAAATACACAACATAATATTATAAATAATTTATAATATCTTAAATTATTTTTAATACCTTAATATTCCTTTTTAAATGATTTTAAAATAATTAAAACCATTATTAAATAACTGTCATTAATATTAAAATATTAATGTAATTCATGATAAAATATCAAAAGTTATATTTTATAACTTAAAATATTTTTATAACCTTTAAAACATTATTTCTATTTTTTCATAATTTATTTAATACATTTATTAAATAAATCAATTACCATTAACATTAAATTATTAATGAAATTCATCAGAAAATATTAAAAGACATTAAAAATAATTTAAAATATTTTTTAATACATTATTATAATTTTAAATGATTTTTCATGTATTAAAATCATTTTTAAGTAATTTATTTAATATTATAATTAAACAAATTAAATACCATTAATATTCCAAAAATATTTAATATTAATGAAATATACTCAAAATTATTAAAAACCCATTTTTAGGCTTTAAAAATTTTTTTAGTAATTTATTATGAATTTTTAATAATTAAAAACTATTTTTCTCTAATTATTTAATAAAATAATTAATTTTATATAGAAAGTTTCACTAAAGGGCTCTATAGCGACAAAACTGTCGCTATAGGTGTTCTTGAGTGTTCTTGAGCGAACCCAGAACTTCAATGTCAATATGCAGGATACTCACTTTAACCACTCACCAATTCATGATCTTGTTGTTTCTAGGCAGTTTAATGCATTAGTATTATAGTACTTATGTAACACTACAACCCGAAATAAACTTCATAGCCATCCTACATCATAACAGAGAGATCTAAGCCCCACAAATCTTATCAAACACTGTTCTTCAATTTCTTGGCTTTCCATAAATGAAGAACAGTCTCAGGTACCTACTTTGAGCCCTTAAATCCTTGATGTCCAGGCTTGCTTAATGTTTTATAAAGGTTCAAACTTGTAGTACATATGTCAAGGAACAAATATCATGCACCAGACAAGTCTAATAACATTACATATGAAAGATTAAAGCTAGTCAAAGTACCTGTCAAGAACGTGTTATTGAACTTTCTGGGTTTTCCAAAAATGTTCATAATGCTGGTGGTCAACCCTAGTTTGACCACCCATATCTTTGATTCTGCTGTGGATCTGGGTAATCTAGAGGCATGGATATGTAGTCTACATGTCTGTCTACAAATTTATTACAGCAACATGGCATAACAACTTAAACACAGCAAGATCAGAGCCTCTAAAGATGCTTGTCAGACTTTCTGGAAAAATCTGTGTTTTCCAGAAATAGTCTCTCATGGTCGGTCAACCATGTTTGACCACTTATAACTTGAGATCTAGACATGGTATAGAGTTAATTCCACTTCCAGTCTACTCTCCTCATGACAGAGAACAGATCTATAACACTAAACACAAATATCATCTAACACAGAGAGATCTATGGGTCCTGACATTTGCTTGTCATACAACTTTTTAGGGTTCATGATCAGTTTCTAAAACTAAATTCCGTGCATCTAGATGTTATGGATCCTTGATGTAACATCTCAGATCACTCAATAACATCCTTATACACAATTTGAACCAACAAATAACAACATTAACACTAATCTTTAAGGATTTTGAAATTTTAGGATTTATACCTCTTTAGGCTTTGATCTTGAATCTGATCATCATGATCTGATCTTGACTTGCTATAGATCATACTAAGGACTAAATCACTTAAGAATTTCATGGGTCTAGAGAGAGAGAGAGAGGCTTGGTTAAGAGTATATGAACAAAGGAGGCTTATTTATAAACTGTCTCTCTCTTTAATCATTTTAATTTGATACAATGTATCTATATCTTGCAAGTTGGCTAAGATATTTTATATTTTAGAGAACATGGGAGATTTTAGTTGGTAAACAACCAATATCTCGGCAAGATCTACACTCTAACTTATAAAAAAATTACAAAAAGGGCATTTTAGTCTTTTTGCTCACCATTTTAATGGCATAATTATCATTTGATTAAAACCTTAGGTTTTGACCTTTAAGGTTTAACCCTTAGGGTTTAACCCTTAAGGTTTTGAAAATTAATTTTCTAGGATTTTCTAATTAGGTTTTAAAATAGAAAATTAAGATTTCTAAATTATAATTAGGATTTTGTAATTATATTAGGGTTTCCTAATGACATTAAAGCTTGCTAATTAGGATCAAGGTTTTCTAATTAACATTAAAATTATCAAATTAACAATTATTGTGATGCCCCCAAAATAGGTCCACACAACCCATTTTGAGTCGCCAAATACATGGTATAGAAAACAACTACAACTTCATTATTACAATTGTCGTGAAAAATACGACAGCACATAAGCTGTGAGTTTAAATACAAATATAGTCTTATAGACAATATCCAAACTCAAATAAGTCCTCATTACAATTATTCATACACTATTTTACAAAATAGTGAGGACTACTAAAACAACGAACTTGAAACATCACTCTACACCCCAACTAGTTCCCGCTATATTCTGGCCTCCTGAAAAGAAAAATGGAACAAAAAGGAAAAGAGTGAGCTCAACTAGCCCAGTAAAAAATATTATGACTAAGATAATATAGAACAAATTATCATTAGCCTTCAATAAATCAGATAAAATATAATGGACAACAAGTTTTAGATCAATATTCGTCACGGAAGTAACAATTCATTAGAAGAGTTAAGTAGAGAATGAAATCTATTATCTTTTATGATTTAAAGTCTATCATCAATATTTTATCCCTGTAACATCAATCAATATACATATTGAATCAAATATTCATCTTTGCACTACGGGCCAAATATATTCATTTGTATCACCAGTTGGTCATGTTCATCTCAACACCTGTCCATCTTTGCAGTACGTGCCAAAGATATTCATCAGGTAATCATTCATCTTTTCACTACTGGCCAAAGATATTCAGTTATATCATCATTTAGGACTAAGGATGATAAAAATATTTTAAAGACAACGAATCTAGTGAGATAAAAGGACAAGGATTAAGGATTCGTACTTTGGTTTATCCAACTTTAAAAATACTCCATAATAATCAATTTTGGAGGAAAATTCAAGAATGAAGATCAAATCATGGATACAATCAAATATAGTAACCATAATAGACAACTTGGACAAAAAAAAATTTAATTTTTCTGTGAATAGTGTCGTATTTGTGAATAGTTCCGTATACGTGAATAGTAACCCCGACACAAAAGGTAACAATTTTATAAGAAAAATCATACTTCATGAATAGTACTCGTGAATAGTATCGTATTCGTGAATAGTGACGTATACGTGAATAGTATCGTATACGTGAATAGTAACCTCGACATGAAAATGTAAAATTTCATAATAAAATTCATACTAATATTTCGGCATAATGATATTGAACGAAATAACATTATTTACGAAGAAAATAACATCCCTTACCTCAAAAAGAATAGTACTTCTGGCTGAAATATCGGATATAATGTTGAAAGAAACTTACACTGAATAGAAACACTCAAGATATCTAAATACTCACAAAAATACGCTCGATAGTATAGAGAGAGAAAACTTTAGATTCTGGTGTGATTTTCAATTCTAACCTAAGCACCATATTTATAGGAAATGCTTAGCATGCCAGGATTGACAAAATCCCCTCCGGTGGCTTCTCAGGACCCATCTTTGAAAAAATTGAGCACACCACTTCTGAAATAATTTTCAGCACATTTCACCAACAAAGGACAAGAGTGGGGTCCATCCATATTTTTAATAAAAATATTTATTTTTGAAACTTCAATCATTCATAATAAATAGCCCTTTTATCAGAAAAATATGAACCTTATGTCCATTCCATAGGAATTTTAATTCTCTACAACTTTGTAGAAGAAAGTTTTTCCAAATTCTAAACAGAAAATGACCGAAATCGACATACGGATAAAATACTGATAAAACACCTCAACATTAATTCCTTCTTTTATATGCACATAAAATAAATATTTTCTTATCATATAAATCAATAATTAATTATTCACAAATAATATTACATAATCACAATAATGGCAACCAAGTCGTTCTTAGGAAAGAGGGGGCTTTCCGATAAGGATTTCTCCTTACTGGCGCGTAATTAGGTGACCAAACCCCTTTTCTAGATAGAACTTCCTTAGACATTACCAATAATGCTATCTAATAATATTATTCAAATAATATGAATTATTGATCTGATAATAGAAAATATTGTGCAGTGACAATTATTGAAACAACAATAATATAAAATATCAACGTAGCAATTATTGAATCAATAAAATAAAATATTGAACAGTAATTATTGTAAAATTTATTGAGTAGTGCCTTCTTACGTAAGAATCAATAATTCAGAAATATTGTGCAATATCGTGTGCTATTGTGCGACCACACATATTACTGTACTTTAACCACCAGGTATTTCAACAGTGTTAATGGTAACAACTACACCGTTATTTAAAAAAACTCATACTTGTCGATCGTTTTCTTCATCCGACAGTTTTCCGTTATGGGACCCATAAATAGCTGCATCGTCGTACGAATATTCCACGACAGCAAGAATATTCTACGACCAAACGATTATTCCCCGATAATAATGAATTTTTGTTATTCTCAACACATGGTGACAAGTGTGTATGTGTGGACTTCGGGACACTGACACATCATTACCTGTTGAGGTATGATAGCACTAAACCAGATTTGCAATGATTTTTAAACTGTTTAAAGAATAGTCTATGCTAATTATTTCGGCTAGATGAAAATAATTTGAAAATATCAAAATATATTTTATATCATTAATGCATCATGTAAACTAGTGCAAAGATGATAAAAATTGATGGAGTTATAAATGCATAATTTCTTAGTGTTGGATGTGATCGAAAGATCGTTATCCCACTATGGAATGATGTGTTATGATAAAGTCACACAATGACGGAATCCTCAAATGGGCTGTAAACACAGTACGATATCATGGCGTCATAAAAATATTTTTAGAATTTCAAAGGTAAATTATTACCAATTAAATCTAGACATACATGTTTCGATTGAAATTGAATTATTGGTAGGAGTCTAAGCTATTTGATTCAGCTAGACCAATGTTTATGAAAATTCAAAGTATTCTTTGAAAATTTATCCCGAACCAAATTATTTTGGTACGGAATCCTATGATAAAATTGAGGTGAACATCCCAAAATTAGGAAACTTTTGTGCGCCCAATGCGATTATGAGGAACGTAAATATCATTCCAGCATGTAGTACCTGATCAGTACAGAGCATAACGGGCTGATCACCCTCCGTATCCGTAGGTCATGATGGTTTGCAGATGAATTTCTGTATAAACCTTTTCGAAAATTAAAAATAAAAGTTCATGGTCTATATGACTCCTCAGCATGATTTGAAAATTTTTACTCTTTAGAGTGATGTTTTAGGTAGTTTATGATGATGTGTATGAAATAGTATGAACTCGTTGCGTACGGGTAGAATCTGATATGATTGAATAAAGGTTATATTGAAAACCTAGTTTTGGGGAATGAAAGGAGTATATTGTAGTTTGTTGTAATTTAGGGGACGAAATTCTTAGAAGAAGGGGTGAATGTGACAACCCGAGAATTTAGAGGATTAATAAAATCTTAAATGATTGAATAAAGGTTGAATAATAAGACATAGACCAGAAATAGGTATGGATTTAAAAATTTTGTGAAGGACTTATGTGGTATTGTGTATTGTGATGATATGTGTGTTCAGTATGTGATTAAGGGTCAACTATGAATCAGATAAGTGTAACATGGGTAAACCCTAATTTTATGGTAAGAACATTAATGATGAGTTAAGAAACCCTAACGGTCGGTTAGAATTCCTAATTCTAACTTTACAAACCCTAATTTCATTTCTGAGAATTCTAAACCCTAATCAAGAATTTTAAAACCCTAATTTGGGAACCCTAATGCTAAGTATAAAATCCTAAGGGTTAAAAGTTATGTGAGTAAATGAATATGAATATTATGTGTTTGTTTTTATTTATTTATTATATAAACAAATAAAAGAAACTAAGGTAACCTAATTATATATTAGGAATAAAAAATTGAATAACATCAGGGTTATGGTATGGGAGAATAATAGTATTTATAATATATACTAATCCTAAGGAATTTATTTTATACATCTTAACTGATTAATTTTATAACATAATTATAGCAAGTCTAATTAGGTTAAAAAATTAAATGTGCATGAGTAAGGATTTAAATTATAATTGAGGAAATGCAAAATCCTAAATAAATGATTAGGGTTGGATAAAAATTTAAAAGTATTGGACTATGTAAATTTCATGGCCCAAGAAATTAATTTAGAAGCCCAAAAGAATTTAATTAAAGCTCAATCTTTTAGCCAATTGAAGAGGAACATTTTGGACATTTGATATATTAAATAAATCATTAAAAAGAAACCAAATTATAGGTGAAAAGGGGCAACATGGCTAACTAAGGAGGGAGAAGAATGGTTCATAAATGTAATGATTTCAAGTTACTAACTCCAACCAACTCTCACCACTTATCCCACATGTGTCATCACTTTAATTAAGCCACAACATATTACTAATTTTGCAAGTATCTATGTAATAATTAAGGAGGAGAAGTTGGGGAATGGATATAGATATACATATCATATCTATATAATTAATTACACAAATATCTATTTACTTTCTCTGTCATCTATTTCTCTCAAGCTAAACTAAGAAACTGGAGACAGAGAGAGGAGAGGGACTGTAAGAGGAGGAAGCGAAGAGGAAGGAGGTTTTGATCTTTGAAAGTCCAATAATAATCTAAAAGGTTGAATAGATTATTACCGATTAAAAAATTATCTTCGGCCTTTTTGAATTTTTGGATAATTAATTTGCAGTGTTAGAAATTAATATGCAAGACAATAAAAATTCAATCACACAATGCACAGAGATTTGTCTAGTTCACAACATACATCCCGAATATGCTGCTACGTCTAGTCTCAAGCTCCTCTCTAGGACTTGCGATCCTATTACTATCGGTAATAAATACTACTTCAATAGGCAGAGAAGCCTTTACAAAGTTTTATAGACAAACTTCTAACTAATCTATCTTGGACAGCAAGCTCCCCACTCCCTCATCAAGCTTAGTTGTACTTCTTTAGAGTTCAGTTCTATTCTATGATCTGGTCTTGAAATAGCAGCCTCTTCCTCACCTCACAAGTACACTAGAGACCCAACTTCCTGCTGACCTCTCTAAGACTCTGGTCTTGGTCGAAGAATTACTCGTCTTTCTCACAGGTACATCAAATAAACTAACTTTGACCTTTTCTCTTTTTACAAATAATTTAACAACAATATGCTTCTTAAATACGCAGATAATAATTTAGTACAGATTGATACTTCTCAAATAAGCAGATAGGATTTAGTACAGATTGATGCTTCTTAAATAAGCAGATAACATTTAAAGAGCAAATGTATTTATAAAAGTTCAAAGACTTTTATACTTGAAAAAATATGCTTCTTAGTAAGCAGAAAATAATTTGTGCTGTGATCAAATAATGTTTCTGTGTAAGCAAATATGAAAATTATGCTCTGTTATAAAAGTTTACATAACTTTTATATTTTGTATGAAAAGTGCTTCTTGAATAAGCAAATTGATCAATTTCAGCTTTTACACAAAAATACTTCTGTTTAAGTAGATATATAATTTAATGTAAATATATAAAGAATTATTTATTCTTTACGGAATAAAGAAAATCCACTTTAAGTTTAAATAACTTTTAGAGTAAAAATGCTTCCGAGTAAGCAAATAAGTTGTTTTAAGCTTTGAATCAAATATGTTTCTATTTAAGCAGATATATTCACTTAAGTTTGTGAAATAAAAGTTTAAATAACTTTTATATTTATGCAACAAGTATTTTATGAATAAATGAATTTATGATCAAATACTTGTGATGACAGATATCAAGAATAATAAATAAATCAGTTAAGCAATACTTGATATAACAAATATATTTGTTTAACTCTGATAATATATAATAATATTTTATCTATTATGTGAACTTTTATAAATAATGTTACTTAGTACTATAAAGAATCATACAGTTCGAATTCCTCTTGGTAGAGGTGTATCTCCGTAGCCTTGCGACGTCTAAGTATAACAAAATTTATAATTTCACAATTGATATTTTTATAAATATTTTCAATAGATCACTACGATTCTCAAATCCAGTTTGGATGACTCTTCTTTTTGGAGGAATATCTCATTGTTGTTTTGAGCTATCAAGTGTCGTATCTATTTTACGATATTTATATAAATAATATCAATAAAAAGTTATTGAAGACTATAAGGATCTGTACGGTTCGAATTCCTCTCCGTAGAAGTGTATCTCCGTAGCCTTGCGGCGTCCAAGTATCCGTTTATTTGATAAATAGATGAAATATAGATATATAGAATTGTGTATAACAATTTATATTCGTATATCTATAAATATAAATAAGCAAGAGATAATTCAAATAAATTAAATCAAGCAACTTATCTCAATATGCTTAGACCAATTTTCTCTTCTTAAATAATTAGAACTTTGATAAGAAGAGAGAGAAAGCTTCTTAGAGAGAGAGTATATAGGAGAGAAATAAGCTTTTATTGAAAGTGAATTGGTAAATTGAAAATGAAAGGAAAACCTGCTATTTATAGATTTTTGAGATCGGGGAAAAAATGTAATTTTAAAAATCTGATTTGAAATTAATGGTTGAGATTGTTTTAATTTAAAATCAATGGTTCGAATGAAAGGAAGCAAAAATTTGACGCATATATATATAGGCGTGTAAGTGTTATACATATATATATATATATATATATATATATATATATATATATATATATATAATGCATGTAATGATTACTTTACACACATATATATGCATGATACTTATATATTTATACTTCACATGCAAGATTTGACAAGGCTTTTGTCCCAAAAAGAATGGCACCGCTTCATTTAATATCTTACACACACTAGGCTTATATATATATATATATATATATATATATATATATATATATATATTGTAATAAAATAATTTTTGCCCGATTTTGAAATAATTTATGAAATCATTAAATAATAAAATTAATTTGAGAATAAATAGAAAATGTCTACATGACAAAAATGATTTAATCAAAATCTTCATCTTCTTTCCAAACTCGGTCAAACAAGCATTAGATGATCAACATATGATTTTTATCCCAAAATACATAACCCAATTCATTTCCAGTATATTAGCAAGCATTGTCCCAATATAAGTGACCTATTTGATTTAATACTTTAAAACATCAAGATCAAGAAAATTAATTAAATAATATTTAGAAAATATTTTTTGTCAAAATAAATAAGATAGATAAGACAATTATAATAAAAAAAATCCTATGGAGGGGATTCTACCCTTTTAATTAATTTATTTACTAATTATTGTTATCATCAAAATAAATCAAAAAGTTGGAGACCCAACACTCTTTCCCTTTTTGATGATGACAATCAACTAAAAATATTTTCCATAAAATTAAGCTCCCCCTCAATTTATGCAATTATCAAAAATTTAATTTTTTAAAAAACTAACATGCAACAATATATAACAATTCATGTATATAATATGGAATAGTATGGAACAGAATTATCCTATTTTTCTTCTCCCAATAATATTTTTCTTCTCCCCCTTTGTCATCATAAAAAAATTGGGTGGTGGGGGGGGGGAGAATAGTATAAATTACTTTGCAGAACCTGTAGAAGAAGATATTAGAATAATTTTTATTTTATTTTTTATAAAAAAAAGTTGCCTCCTGCATAATTTGAATTTGTGTGATTGTCTTTGATTGACTAAAATTACTATACAAGAATGAAGATTATTTTACCGTTAGATGTATAGAAATTTAAAAGAATATTCCACATTAAATCTATTATATATATAATATTTTAAAATAGATTTAAAAATATGTACCCCTAGGAAGATGTTTAATTCTTCATTCATGCTCATTTTTAAAAACCTTACTCATACTTTCAGAGAAATCATTTCACAAAGTAATATTAATAGACCCAACAATAATGTCGTCAATTATTTTTACTAGAGTCAGCTCCAAGACATACCTGCAATATTTATCAATTTCAAGAACTGGTACCCTTTAATAAGAAGGGTCTTTTGGGTGAGTTTTCCATTTTGTATAAGGAACATTTGTGTTTTCCTTTACAAAAATGGGTACAGGATAATCAATCTTAGTAGACACGAGCATTTTATGAGTAGCAGTTCTATAAGATACATGATTTACTCTATTATTATATCCTGAAAAACTTTGATGAAAATTTCTATGAGATTTTTGAATTTTATTACAAAACTCTTTTCTTGTATTAATAATTGGTGCAATGTTCGTTCCTTTAGGCACCTAAATCATTTTTCCTTTATAATTTCCATTTCGAGTATTACACATGTGAAAAGAATGACCATTTCTATTACAGTAAGAACATTTAGTAAATAGAGATACATAATTTTCTTTTTCTTTACATTTAACATGATAAAGTCCTTTATTTTTACTAAATTCTCCAATGTATCCTAATCCTTCTTTGTTAAATCCACATCTTTGTTGATTAAGCATGACATCAATATTTTCTTTCCCTTTTGTGAACTTAAGAACTATAAAATTTAAATCATCACATTCTTTAGTTTAAATATTAATTTGATCTATTAAAGAAGAATCTTCATTTTGTTTTTCTAATTCTTTCTTTAGAGATGCATTTTCAAAATTGAGATTTTTAATATCTTCACTTAACACTTGATTTTTTATTTGAGTATTTTCCTTAATTACAGCAAGTGTTGAATTATCTATTTCAAGATTTTTATTTATTCTTTTAAATTGTTCTAATTCTTCTTTTAAGGAATTATTTTCCATGTTTACTTCATTTAAACTTTCATTAGTTATAATAAAGTTTGCATTTTCCATTTCAAGATTTTTGTTAATTTTAATTAATTTTTCTAATAAACTTTTTAATTCTATAAAATATTCTTTAATAATTTTATTATCTTCATATAAATAATTATATGCTTCTTGTAATTTATGGTGTTTTTCATTTATATTATCTAAGGTATGCATGACAAATGAAGTACTAGATAATTGATGTTCAAAATTTACCTTAGATTTTAGTGATGACTCGTTGTTTGCCATTAAACACAGATTTGCAATCTCCTTAGTTTGTTCAACAACTTCTTCATCATATCTTTCTTGATTTATAAGTAAATCTTTGAAAGCAATTCCTTTCTTTTTGATACCTGTATTCGATCCTTGTTTTTTGACTAGCATGTCGACTTCGTGGGCACGAAGATTTCCAATAAGGTTATCAAGAGGATAAGTAGTTAGGTCTTGCCTTTTCTTAATAGCAATAACCTTCATTTTTCATATGGATGGAATGACTTTGAGAATTCTTCTATTTTTCTCATTGGTTGTATATGCCTTTCCTAGATGTTCCAGCTCATCAATGATTCTGGAAAAACGTGTTTCCATATCAATGATCTGTTCACCTTCTTCCAGCTTGAAATTTTCATACTCCTGGATTATAGCATCTTTTCTGGTTTCTTTAATATGATTGGTTCCTTCATAGGTTATGTGATGCCCCCAAAATAGGTATACATCACCCATTCTGAATTGCCAAATACATGGTACAGAATACAAATACAAACTAAATTTATACAACTGTTTAAGTGTCGTGTAGAATATGACACAACATAAGCTATGAGTTTTAATACAAATATTGTCTTCTGGACAGTATTCAAACTCAAAATAAGTCCTCATTACATTTATTATCACACTATTTCACAGAATAGTGAGGACTACTAATGCAAACATCTAGACCGTCACTCCGTTCCCCGACTAGTCCCAACTATATTCTCATTTCCTGAAGAGAACAATGAAAGCAAAGGATGAGCTCAAGTAGTCCAGTAAGAAATATTATGACTAAGATTGAAACAACCCGGGTCAAATCCCGAGTCCGGAACAAATCTTAGGTCAAATCCCAAGTCCAAATCGAATCAAATCCATCAAAATAAGGTCTCAAACTACTGGCTCAATAGTATCTTCTTGGGTCATCTTAGCCTACCACAGGCTCCCAAAAGGTCATGACTTGAAGGTACTATTGGTAGTAACTTATTTCCTTATACGCAGACAAATTTTTCCCCTATCTTTCGATGTGGGACTGGGGTGTTACAAACTCCCCCACTTAAATTTCTGACGTCCCCGTCAGAACCGATCACACACACGGCCCAAAGATCTTTGCCTCTCTAGTCATTGTGGGATAATACCAGCTGGCTTCGTGTCCCCACCTCCGGACCTCCATCTCTCCATTGTGGGATAATAACACTAGCCTTCGTGTCCCCACCTCCGGCAACCCGATCGGATGACCCGACCCAAGCTTTCGAGAGTCGGCTTTAATACCATATGAAACAACCCGAGTCAAATCCCGAGTCCGGAACAAATCTTAGGTCAAATCCCAAGTCCGAATTGAATCAAATCCAACAAAATAAGGTCTCAAACTACTTGCTCAATAGTATCTTCTTGGGTCATCTTAGCCCACCACAGGCTCCCAAAAGGTCATGACTTGAAGGTACTATTGGTAGTAACTTATTTCCTTATATGCAGACAAATTTTTCCCCTATCTTTTGATGTGGGACTGGGGTGTTACAAAGATAATGCAGAATAAATTATTGTTAGCCTTCAACAGTGTTAAACTGATAAAATATAATAAGCATCAAGTTTAACTGCAGCGGAACAAGCAATCCATTAGAAGAGTCAAGTAGAGAATAAAATCTACTATCTTCTATGATTTAAAAGGTTTTTCATCACTTTTATCGCTGAGACTCATCTTAATAAATAATCCATATCATCCCTGCACTATGGCCAAGGATATTCATTAGTATCACGACCACAAATTATCCATGCACTCCAAGGATATTCGTGTATTCATCAATGGTCATGATCATGCCAACAACTATCCATCAATGCACTACGGGCCAATGAGGACTTTTACCACATCATTTGTAGCATTACGATCATGATTATATCGAACAATCCCTGACCATAATTATACCAAGTCCATCTATGCACTACAGACCACAGATAACTTTCAACATAATATAAACATGAGGATGATGACAATGATATAGAATTTAATAAAACAAGTTCAAGGATCAATTTTTAAAGATATATAATTTAATTTATCCAGAAATCATTAACGTCCAAATTGTCAACATGATACTGCTTTATGGAATAAAATTCAAGAATAATATTGTACCAAAAATAATTTGGACCTAAAACGAATCAATTTTTATCATGAATAGTACCCAGGTGAATAGTACTCGAGTGAATAGTACCCCGTAAATAGTACTTCAGGAATAGTAACCCCGTGAATAGTACTCCGACATAAAAAAGTTAAAACTTATCAAGAATGCTCAGAATAATATTTTTATAAAAAGGTACTGGATGAAGTGCAAATATCAATGATATTCTACTAATTTCATGGAGTATAGAAGCTAAAATTTTAACAAAATGAGTATAGAATTCTAAATCAAAAATAAAATAATATTACTTACATACTACAGAGTATGGAAGAAAATATTATTTTAAGCGAATATTGAACAAAAATAACATCCCTTACGAATACGAAAGAAATAATACCCCTTATCTTAGTAGGAGATTGGATACTGCAATAGTGTAGTAACATAATACTATTCTTCTTTCTCTCTTATTCTCTCTATACTTTCTCTCTCTATAGCTTGAATGAATTGGTGAAAATAATGAAGAAATGAGCTTCTATTTATAGGCTTGGCAGAGTAAGGGTAAAATAGTCTTTTCGCCATAATTTATGACATCATCGCTGACATCATCGACATATTACATCATTGCTTATCTCATCGTCCGATGACATCATCTGATGACATCATCGCTTACATCATAGGAATTTTTAATCTGTTCTCTTCCACCTCCTTTTACTTTTATACCATGAATTTACTATAATAATGTTACCATTCAAATTATAAAAAATGTACTATTATATAATCACATCATACTACTATAATGTAATATTATAATAATATATTTGAATGAATTATTTTATCAGAAAAGATAAAATACCAACTTTCAACAAATGTCATATGCTAAAAATTCATCAGTTTAACTCCACATTGAATAAATATTTTCTTATCATATAAATCAATAAATAATTATTCACAAATAATATTACAGAATCACAATAATAACAACCAGGCCGTTCCCAAGAAAGAAGGGGCTTTTCGATAAGGATTTTTCCTTACTGGCGCGCAATTAGGTGACCAAACCTCTCCTTGACAGAACTTTCTACACATTGCCAATAATGCTATCTAATAATATTATTCAAATAATATGAATTATTGATCTGATAATGGGAAATACTGTGCAATGATAATTATTGAAACAACAATAATATAAAATATCAACGCAGCAATTATTGAACCAATAAAGTAAAATATTGAACAGTAATTACTGTAATAATTATTAAGTAGTGCCTTCTTACGTAAGAATCAATAATTCAAAAATACTGTGCAATATCGCGTGCGCTACTGTGCAACAACGCGTATTACTGTATTTTAACCACCAGGTATTCCAACAGTTAACGGTAAAACTTTCGCCGTTATTTTATAAAAAGATATTTTTGTCATTTTCTCAATCCGACAATAATTCTGTTGTGGGGTCCACTAATAATTGTGCCGTCGTATGAATATTCCCTATTAAAACGAATATTCCCCGACTAATAGAATATTATATAACAACTTGCATACTTTGCAAAATTTATAAATATTACCCACAACTATAACATTATATCAAATTCACTCCATAATATTCAAAAATGATATTTATAGAAAATTCATCTTTATTCATAAAAGTTGGGGTCTTACAACCTCCCCTTCTTATGAAATTTTGCCCTCGAAATTAGGGTACGTACCTGGTATATCGAAGAGGTAAGGATACCTTGATTTCATTTCAGATTCTAACTCCCAGGTCATTTCCTCCCCATCATGGTTTCTCCACAAAACTTTGACTTGAGGTATAACCTTGGAGCGTAAAATATGCTCCTTTTTATCCAAAATTTTAACAGGAACCTCTTCATACGTTAGATCTTCCGCTATTTCGTCCGATTCTAACTCAATAATGTGGTTTGGGTCTTTCACATATTTACGTAACATAGATATATGAAAAACGTTATGAACACAAGACTTACTTAGTGGTAAGGCGAGTCTATAGGCCACAGTTCCTACTCATTCGAGGATTAAAAATGGGTCAATGAATCGAGGATTGAGCTTTTCTCTCTTTCTAAATCTCGTAACTCCATTCCATGGAGTAACATGTAACAACACATGTTCTCCAATATTGAATTCTACTTCCTTTCGATGAAGATCAACATAACTCTTTTGTCGATCTTGTGAGGTTTTTATACGTTGTCAGATCATTTGAATCTTTTCCGTAGTCATACATACCAACTCCGATCCTAACAACGTTGCTTCACCCACCTCATCCTAGCATACTAGAGAATGACACTTTCTTCCATACAACGCCTCGAATGGAGCCATGTCAATACTTGCTTGATAACTGTTGTTGTAGGAAAATTCCACCAATGGTAAGAACTTGTCCCAACTTCCCTTGAAGTCAAGGACACAGAGTCTTAATAGATTTACAAGAGTTTGAATAGTCCTCTCTGACTGCCCGTTCGTTTGAGGATGATAAGCCGAACTAAATCATAAATTCGTGCACATAGCTTTTTGCAAACTAACCCAAAATCTTGAAGTGAATCTTGGGTCTCGATCAGAAACTATAGATACTGGCATACCATGCAATCTTACAATCTCGTTTATGTACATACGAGAAAAACGTTCAAGTGTATAAGTTTCTCATATAGGTAAGAAATGAGCCGACTTGGTCAATCTATCAACAATGACCCAAATCGCATCTATGCCTTGAGAAACCTTGGGAAGACCGATAAAGAAATCCACGATAATGTTTTCCCACTTCCATTATGGAATTTCAAGTGGTTGCAATGGACCTTTTGGTACTTGATGCTCCGCCTTGACTCGTTGACAAGTTAGACACCTTGAGATAAACTCCACAATCTCTCTCTTCATATTGCTCCACCAAAATATATGTCGAAGATCATGATAAATTTTGGTACTCTCAGGATGGATTGCAAATGGTGTGTTGTGCGTCTCCATCATGATTTTATACTTTAAATCAAGGTCGTTAGGAACACAAAGTCTGGAGTTGACTCGAAGTATTCCTTCTTCATCTATTCTTGCTTCCGACATAGCACCTTCTTGCACTTTCTTTCTCATACGCATCAGCTCCAGGTCTATAGCTTGAGCAGTTTTAAATTTATCAATTAAAGTCAGTTCTACTCGTATATTCGCTATCATCACATGGGTTCCTTTAGTCTTTAACTCTATCTCCATCCTTTGTAAGTCATATAAAATGGGTCTTTGCTTCGACAACATCGCACTCATACCCGCATATGATCTTCTACTCAATACGTCAGCTACTACGTTCGCTTTACCGGGATGGTATTGAATGGTATGATCATAATCTTTCAACAGTTCAAGCTAACGTCATTGTCGTATGTTGAGTTCCTTTTGGGTGAAGAAATATTTGAGGCTTTTATAATCCATAAAGATCTCCACTTTCTCCACATACAATTAATCCCTCCAAATTTTAAGTGCGAAGACAACAGCTGCCAACTCTAGATCATGAGTAGGATAATTCCTCTCATATTCTTTGAGTTGCCGAGAGGCATAGGCTATGACTTTCCCATGTTGCATGAGAACATATCCTAATCCTTTGCCCGAAGCATCACTATAGATGACAAATCCCTCTGAGCCAAATGGTATTGTCAGAACAGGTGCTGAAATGAGTCTCCTCTTGAGTTCTTAAAAACTCTTCTCATATTCTACGCTCCAACCAAATTTTGTATCTTTCCGAGTCTGCTGAGTTAATGGAGTAGCGATTCGAGAAAACCCTTCTACGAATCTCCGATACTAACCAGCTAAGTCCAAAAAACTACGTACTTTGGTCACTGATTTAGGTTTCTCCCAACTTTGAATAGCTTCAATCTTTGCCGGGTCAACAGATATTCCATGACTTGATACTACGTGCCCAAGGAATGCTACTTCCTCAAGCCAGAACTCGCATTTCTTCAACTTGGCATAAAGCTTATTTTCACGAAGTTTTGGAGTATCAGTCTCAAGTGTTGCTCATGATCTTCACGACTTTTGGAATATATGAGGATGTCATCAATAAAGACGACCACAAAGTGATCCAAATATTCCTTGAATACTCAGTTCATCATATCAATGCAGGCAGCAGGAGCATTAGTCAGTCCAAAAGACATGACTAGGAATTCATAATGCCCGTACCAAGTTCTGAAAGTCGTCTTTGGAATGTCATCGGTTCTAACCTTTAACTGATGATATCCGGAACGAAGATCGATCTTTAAAAAGAATTTGACACCTTGCAACTGGTCAAACAGGTCATCAATACGTGACAATGGGTACCTATTCTTGATGGTGGCATGATTCAACTCCCGATAATCAATACAAAGTCGCATACTCCCATCTTTTTTCTTCACGAATAGAACAGGAGCACCCCAAGGAGACGTATTAGGACGAATAAAACTAATGTCTAACGATTCCTGCAATTGGGTCTTTAACTCCTTAAGTTCAATAGGAGCCATTCGATATGGGGCTTTGGAAATGGGTTTTGTACCAGGTTCAAGGTCGATACAAAATTTAATTTTTCGCTCTAGGGGTAGGCCAGGAAGTTCTTCAGGGAATACGTCAGGAAATTTATTAACAATAAAAATATCATTCAAAGATGACGTATTTTTGTTTAAATCCGTGACATGAGCTAAGAAAGCTTGACATCCATTTTTCAATAAATGAATAGCTTTATGGCTTGAGATGACAGTGATTGATTTTAATGGTTTGGTTGCTTGAATTCGTATAATACGTTGGTTAGGAATATGAAAGCTAACAACCTTACGAAAATAATCAATTTTTGCATGATGAGTAGTTAACCAATCAATCCCTAGAATTACGTCAAATGCAAGTATTTTTAATGAAATAAGATCGACAGGTAATGTGAGGGTACCGATTTAAACCAAACAAGACTTATAAATAGTGGATGTAATAAAGGTTTCTCTCAACGGAGTTTCAACAGATAAGTCAAAGTCTAATTTCTCCGTAGTCAAATTTAAACGTTGAGCGCAAGTAGGAGAAATAAAAGAATGGGTAGAACCAGTATCAATTAAGGTATAGACTTCACTAGAGTTTATGATAAGCTTACCCGTGATGACCTCGTTCGGGTTCCTTGCTTTCTGGGAGGTCACAACAAACGCTCTCCCTTGAACTACCGGTTTTGACTTTTCTGGGACGGTCTTTGGTGCCTCCATCCCAGCTGGACCTGTTTCGGTGCATGACAAAATCAGGTTAGGTGACCTTCTCTTCCACAATTATAGCACGCTTTGGACTGCATCGCGCAGTTTGGACTGATGTGTCCCTCCTCTCCGCATTTGAAGCATATGATAGGTGGTCGTTCTCCTTCCTTAACAACGGGTGCTGGTGCTGACGTCCTTCCATCATTGTTGAATCTCCTCTTCTTGAAATGTGCACTCTTATTGTCTTGGCCATGATTACCACCAAAGTGGTAACCATTTCTGGCATGTTGATTTCCTCCACGTTTGTTGTCACCTCTTTGATGACTGCTACCACTGGTATTATCATTTTGCCAGCTGCTTTCTCTTGGTTGCATTGACTCGTTATCGCGCTCCAATAACTGAGCCCTATTTACAACATATGAATACAAACACAGTTTATGAGAAATTAGATATTGACGTATCTCGGGTTTCAAACCTCTTAGAAACATCCAAGTCATTCTCTCCTCATTATTAACCAAGTGAGACGCAAACCGGGACAACTCGGCAAACTTAGCTTCGTACTGCGACACGGTCATGTTGTTTTGCTCAAGTTTAATGAACTCTACCTCTTTCATGTGACGAATACTTTCGGAAAAGTACTTGTCGTTGAACAGTTCTTGGAACTTCTGTTGCCTCTTTTTCAGTTCTAACAAAAGAGCTCTAACTCATGCAAGCATACATGTGTCAACAAGTAATACAGAGTAAGTAAAGTATCGATCCCATAGAGAAAGTTATCTAATTTAAATTACTATGCATCAATTAAATCACTCTATTTATATGCTTAAACTAATGACTATATTGGTGAATTACTCTAATTGCAAATAATAACTAAAACACAAACAATAATGGAATAAACCAAATCTGGAAATAATGGGATCCTAACTTCATTTAATACTTCATCTAATTACCACTATTATGCAAGAAAGGTTCACATATCACAGGAAAGTAGCCAAGAGCACTAAAAGAGTCATAGCCATTTTTCAATGCACTATGACCTACTTACACATCATCCACAAGCGATAGAATCCATGTAATCATCAATATAACCAAAATCACTATGTCTCTATGTGAAATTGCAACCATATTGAATTTAAGCACAAGCCCTTACTCTAACTCATACGGTGAAATAGTATATGTCTATCTGGTTCACGAAATACACAAGCCATACAAAACAGCCCCATATACGTATGCTATCATGATTACAATCCTTACTCGCATGTTCATTGTCAATTCCATGCAATAACTGAAAACGAATGGTGATCAAGAATTCATACATGCAAAATAACCATGATAGAAATCCCATGTAATATGTTAAACAGTCCAGCAGTCAAGCATACAACTAAACTACATATTAAAATCAGTTAGAATCCCATAATGGAATTTAGTTCATGATTGAACCAAAAGCCATTATGGGATCAAAGCTAAACATGGCTAATAAGCAAGCAATTCAAAGATAAAGGATAGAAACGATCAAACCAATTGCTGATTATAATCCACTAGTAACATTCAAATCCTCATATAAATCCAGCAAAATAATAATACAAATCCACAATGATAGAGAATCCCAAGAAGAATTAGAAAAGTTAGAGTTTAGGCTTCGTTCTACGTTGGAATCTCTCTCAGAGTGTAAACCCTAGTTATGAAAATGAAAATACGTAAAAACTGAATAATGATGCGTCTGACACCAGTCAGCAATCGTTTTAAATCAATTACAACCCTCTTAATTAAAAATTAAAATCAAACAAATCAGCAGCTACAGGCATCGCGCGCGGCCGCGCGCTCCCCCAGTGTAATCCTCGCGCGGGCGCGCAACTTGCAGTGTGTAATGTTGTCCAGCCGGGTGCTTGTATGGGCACGCGTCCCCAAGCTTGTCCTGCCGCGCGACCGCGTGGCTTCTACAACTTTGAGTTCTGGTTCTGCTACTGCAACTGATCTATTCCACTGCTCCTTCCTTTGTCCATCCACGCTTAGTCTTCTGCTCCACTTGATCCTCATGACACGCATATCCCAACTTGTGCCTCGCTTCATGCGTTCATTCGCCTCGTGCCTTCTAATTCCACCAAATTAGGCCGTTTCCTACACTTTTTCACCAAAAGGAGTTTGAAGTAAATGCAATGCAAAATAACATGAAATGTAACTAAAAATACACTAAAATGTACTTGAGATGGGCATAGTTCGTGTGAATTAATATTCAATAAGTAGGTATAAAACCCACTTATCAACTTCTCCCAAGACATCTTCAGTGCGGCAGGTTGAGTACGCTTTACAGATTCCCACCAGTAATCTGCTTTTGCCCACAAAATGAAGGTGACAAAGGGAACCTTTTGCTCCTCAGAGCATCCCAAGACATCAAATATCTTGTTGATCTGCTTTATCCACGTTTCCACGTTAAGTGGTTTTGGCTCTCCAAAAAACTCCGGTGGTCCCAACTCCTTGAACTGTTTAGCAGTGACCGTCCGAGAGTTGCCAGTGTTTCCACCTGTATTTCAGACATGAGTCTCTCTTACCTGATGTTGCATGAATTGCAGAAAGCCTCTGAACATTACATCGTTCATCATTTGATCGTTGTTGTTTAACTGAGGATTATTGTCTTCATGTTGCACATTATCTTGGGTATTGATCTGTGGTGACTCAACCGTCTCCTGTGCTCCATTGTTATTCTCAATATTCTAAGATGTCATTTTCAAAACTGCCACACAACAAGAGTTAATTGACATGCAACATATTATCCCTATATTTTAACCGACCAATTAAATACAAAATAAATTTAGGTAGGTCATACCAGCGAAGGAATTCCCCGTCTCTCCCCTCCTAGTTCTAATCTCAAATCTTAGCCAGGGATCATATCCCTACACTTTGATACCAACTATGACGCCCCCAAAATAGGTATACATCACCCATTCTGAGTCGCCAAATATATGGTACATAATACAAATATAAACTTAATTTATACAACTGTTTAAGTGTCGTGTAGAATACGACACAACATAAGCTGTGAGTTTTAATACAAATTTTGTCTTTTCGGCAGTATTCAAACTCAAAATAAGTCCTCATTACATTTATTATCACACTATTTCACAGTATAGTGAGGACTACTAAAGCAAACATCTGGACCGTCACTTCGTTTCCCGACTAGTCCCAGCTATATTCTCATTTCCTGAAAGAGAACAATGAAAGCAAAGGGTGAGCTCAACTGGCCCAGTAAGAAACATTATGACTAAGATAATGTAGAATAAATTATCGTTAGCCTTCAACAGTGTTAAACTGATTAAATATAATAAACATCAAGTTTAACTGCAGCGGAACAAGCAATCCATTAGAAGAGTCAAGTAGAGAATAAAATCTACTATCTTCTACGATTTAAAAGGTCTTTCATCACTTTTATCGCTGAGACTCAGCTTAATAAATAATTCACATCATCCATGCACTACAGCCAAGGATATTCATTAGTATCACGACCATAAATTATCCATGCACTACAGGCCAATGATATTCGTGTATTCATCAATGGTCATGATCATGCCAACAACTGTCCATCAATGCACTACGGGCCAATGAGGACTTTTACCACATCATTTGTAACATTACGGTCATGATTATGCCGAACAATCCCTGGTCATAATCATACCAAGTCCATCTATGCACTACAGGCCACAGATGACTTTTAACATAATATAAATATGAAGATGATGACAATGATATTGAATTCAATAAAACAAGTTCAAGGATAAATTTTTAAAGATTTATAATTTAATTTATCCAGAAATCAATAACGTCCAAATTTTCAACATGATACTACTTTGTGGAGTAAAATTCAAGAATAATATTGTACCAAAAATAATTTAGACCGAAAATGAATCAATTTTTATCATTAATAGTACCCTAGGTGAATAGTACTTGAGTGAATAGTACCCCGTGAATAGTACTTCGGGAATAGTAACACCGTGAATAGTACTCCGGCTTGAAAAAGTTAAAACTTATCAAGAATGCTCAGAATAATATTTTCATAAAAAGATACTGGATGAAGAGCAAATATCAATGATATTCTACTAATTTCATGGAGCATAGAAGCCAAAATTTTAACAAAACGAGTATAGAATTCGAAATTTGAAATGAAATAATATTACTTACATACTACAGAGTATGGAAGAAAATATTATTTTAAGTGAATATTGAACAAAAATAACATCCCTTACAAATACGAAAGAAATAATACCCCTTACCTTAGTAGGAGATTGGATACTGCAATAGTGTAGTAACAGAATACTCTTCTTCTTTCTCTCTTATTCTATCTATACTTTCTCTCTCTATAGCTTGAATGAATTGGTGAAAAATAATGAATAAATGAGCTTCTATTTATAGGCTCGGTAGAGTAAGTGTAAAATAGTCTTTTCGCCATAATTTATGACATCATCGATCATATTACAACACTGCTTACCTCATCGTCCGATGACATCATCGCTAACATCATCGTTCGATGACATCATCACTTACATCTAATGAATTCAAATTCAATTTGTTCTCTTTCACCTCCTTTTACTTTTATACCATGAATTTACTATAATAATGTTACCATTCAAGTTATAAAAATCGTACTATTATATAATCACATCATACTACTATAATGTAATATTATAATAATATATTTGAATGAAATATTTTATCGGAAAAGATAAAATACCAACTTTCAACAAATGCCACATGCTAAAAATTCCTCAATTTAACTCCACATTGAATAAATATTTTCTTATCATATAAATTAATAAATAATTATTCATAAATAATATTACAGAATCATAATAATGACAAACAGGTTGTTCCCAGAAAAGAGAGGGCTTTTCGATAGGATTTCTCCTTACTAGCGTGCAATTAGGTGACCAAACCTCTCTTTGACAGAACTTTGTAGACATTGCCAATAATGCTATCTAATAATATTATTCAAATAATATGAATTACTGATCTGATAATAAAAAATACTGTGCAGTGACAATTATTGAAACAATAATAATATAAAATATTAACATAGTAATTATTGAACCAATAAAGTAAAATATTGAACAATAATTACTGTAACAATTATTAAGTAGTGCCTTCTTACGTAAGAATCAATAATTCAAAAATACTGTGCAATACCGCGTGCTACTATGCAGCAACGCGTATTACTGTATTTTAACCACCAGGTATTCCAACAGTTAACGGTAAAACTTTCGCCGTTATTTTATAAAAAGATACTTTTGTCGTTTTCTCAATCCAATAATAATTTCGTTGTGGGGTCCATCAATGATTGTGTCGTCGTACAAATATTCCCTGTTAAAACTAATATTCCCCGACCAATCGAATATTATATAACAACTTGCTTACTTTGTAAAATTTATAAATATTACTCACAACTATAACATTATATCAAATTCACTCCATAATATTCAAAAATAATATTTATAGAAAATTCATCTTTATTCATAAAAGTTGGGGTCTTACAGGTTAGGATCAATTTTTCCCAGATTTCTTTTGCATTCTTACAATTGCTAACTCTTTTGTATTCTTTTTCAATGAGAGCACTAGTCATCACTTGTTCAGCTATGGACGCAATGTTCATAGCCTTTTCATCATCAGTAGTGAATTCATCAACATCTTTCTCAACGATCTTTTCTCCCACAATTTTTGTCGAAACTTTTACACCTCGTTCTATTGCAAGCCAAACTTTGATTCCTTGTGATTTGGCATAGATTTTGAATCTGCTCTTCTAGGTGGCAAATTTTGTACCATCAAATAGTGGAGGTCTGGTCATTGATAGTCCTTCTCCGCAACAAGTAGCATTATAGGCCATAGATGGATCTACTCTTAGGTATGCCTATATTTACTCAACAAACAAGTTAAAGAGCGCCGCTTTGATACCAATTAAAAGTCCAATAATAATCTAGAAGGGGGGGTTAAATAGATTATTACCGATTAAAAAATTATCTTAGGTCTTTTTAAATTTTTGGATAATTAATTTGCTGTGTTAGAAATTAATATGCAAGACAGTAAAAATTCAATCACACAATGCACATAGATTTGTCTAGTTCACAACATGCATCCCGGGTATGCTGCTACGTCTAGTCTCAAGCTCCTCTCCAGGACTTGAGATCATATGACTATCTGTAATAAATACTCCTTCAATAGGCGGAGAAGCCTTTACAAAGTTTTATAAATAAACTTCAAACTATTCTCAACTAATCTATCTTGGACAGCAAGCTCCCCGCTCCCTCCTCAAGCTTAGTTGTACTTCTTTAGCGTTCAGTTTTATTCTATGATCTGGTCTTGAAACAACAGCCTCTTCCTCACCTCACAAGTACACTAGAGACCCAACTTCCCGCTGACCTCTCTAAGACTCTGGTCTTGGTCGAAGAATTACTCGTCTTTCTCAGAGTTACTTAAAATAAACGAACTCTGACCTTTTCTCTTTTTACAAATGATTTAACAACAATGTGCTTCTTAAATAAGCAGATAAGAATTTATAACAGATTGATACTTCTCAAATAAGCAAATAAGATTTAGTACAGATTGATGCTTCTTAAATAAGCAGATAACAATTAAAGAGCAAATGTATTTATAAAAGTTCAAAGACTTTTATATTTGAGAAAATATGCTTCTTAGTAAGCAGATAATAATTTGTGCTTTGATCAAATAATGATTCTGTGCAAGCAAATATGAAAATTATGCTATGTTATAAAAGTTTAAATAACTTTTATATTTTGTGTGAAAAGTGCTTCTTGAATAAGCAAATAGATCAAATTTAGCTTGTACACAAAAATGCTTCTGTTTAAGCAGATATAAAATTTAATGCAAATTTATAAAGAATTATTTATTCTTTATGGAGTAAAGAAAAGTCACTTTAAGTTTAAATAACTTTTAGAGTGAAAATGCTTCTGAGTAAGAAAATAAGTTGTTTTAAGCTTTGAATCAAATATGCTTCTATTTAAGCAGATATATTCACTTAAGTTTGTGAAATAAAAGTTTAAATAACTTTTATATTATGCAACAAGTATTTTATGAATAAATAAATTTATGATCAAATACTAGTGATGACAGATATCAAGAATAATAAATAAATCAGTTAAGCAATACTTGATATAACAAGTATATTTGTTTAACTCAGATAATATATAACAATATTTTATCTATTATGTGAACTTTTATAAATAATGTTATTTAGTACTATAAGGAATCATACGGTTTGAATTTCTCTTGGTAGATGTATATCTCCGTAGCCTTGCGGCGTCTAAGTACGACAAAATTTATAATTTCACAATTGATATTTATATAAATATTTTCAATAGATCACTACGATTCTCAAATTCAGTTCGGATGACTCTTTTTTTTTTGAAGGAATATCTCAATGTCGTTTTGAGCTATCAAGTGTCGCATCTATTTTACGATATTTATATAAATAATATCAATAAAAGGTTACTGATGACTATAAGGAATCGTGCGGTTCAAATTTCTCTCCGTAGAGGTGTATCTCCGTAGCCTTGCGGTGCCCAAGTATCCTTTTATTTGATAAATAGATGAAATATAGATATAAAGAATTGTGTATAACAATTTATATTCGTATATCTATAAATATAAATAAGCAAGAGATAATTCAAATAAATTAAATCAAACAACTTATCTCAATATGCTTAGACCAATTTTCTCTTCTCAAATAATTAAAACTTTGATAAGAAGAGAGAGAAATCTTCTTAGAGAGAGTGTATGTAGGAGAGAAATAAGCTTTTCTTGAAAGTGAATTGATAAATTGGAAATGAAAAGAAAGTCTCCTATTTATAGATTTTTGAAGTCGGGGGCAAAAATATAATTTTTAAAATCTGATTTGAAATTAATAGTTGAGATTGTTTTAATTTAAAATCAATGGTTTAGATGAAAAGAAACAAAAAATTCCGGCAGATTGCAGAATTCAACAATTCGCCCGGGCAAAATGTTGACAACCTTAGCAATTAATGATCACTTCAATACTCATTAATTTGGTCAAATGTTACCAGCATGACTCACGCACAAATGGTTACTACAAGCACATACTTTATATATATATATATATATATATTATGCACATGCACACATACACTTGTTATATTATATATATGATATTCACATACTGCACATTATATACACATACATGCTATATATATATTTTTAACACACTGACACACACTTAATACATGCAAGGTTATATATATATATACGGTAAGGATCAAGAGCATTCTTCTTAAATAACATTCCTTCTTAAATAACATTCTTTTATTAAAACGACGTCGTTTTAGAGGGACGCGGTTGCATTTTTGTAAATACAATGCCACAACGTATTTATAAAAATGTCACCGCGTCTCTCCAAAATGACGTAATTTTAATAAAAGAATACTATTTAAAAAAAAATGTTATTTAAAGAGAATGCTCTTGATCCTGATCGTATATATATATATATATATATATATATATAGACCGGATCTGCCGCAGACCAATTTTACGGACTAACAAACGGACTAAAAAACACGCGGGTCAAAAAACACGCTGGTTGTCATCATGGGTCAAATTACTAACAAAATAAAACCCAATAATCATCAGATGCAAAAACCGACTCCTCCCTCTAACTCGTCATCTCTCTCTTCGCTACGAATCTGTATCAAACGGAAGGGAAGATTCTTACAAAGCTCCGACCCATCTCTCTCGCTACGAACCTGTTGCAAACGGAAGGGAAGATTCCTACAAAGCTCCGACCAACAGAAGGTGCTCTCTAATTTTTGTTTATCACGAAAGAAATCCAGGGTTTGTTCCCTTTTCCCCTATGTTTGATTTCTCCTTGTTATGTTAGGTGTAATTTTTGATCCCTTTTCCCCTATATTTGATTTTTCCTTGTTCTGTTGGGTATAATTTTTATCCCTTTTCCCCTATATTTGATTTTTCCTTGTTCTGTTGAGTATAATTTTTATCCCTTTTTCCCCCATGTTTTATTTTTCCTTGTTCTGTTGGGTGTAATTTTTAATCCCTTTTCCCCTAGAAATAAATAATGGACTTCCAGAAATGGGAAGCTTTTAGTTTTCTGTAGAAACAATTAGTCCAAAGCATCGAGTCCTGCACACTGGAGTTGAAAGTCCTAGAATAATCAAAGTGATCTCACATGTGTGTAGTGTTTTGGGAGTTCAGAAGCACAGTTGCATATTTGGTTAAACAAAGTATCAACCTGATGCAATGAGTCCTTATGATTACCTTTTCTAGCCCATTTGATTTCTAATCTTAATTTATGTGCCTAATTATATGGATTATTTTTAATATGGAACATTGCTCTAATTTCTATCACAGTTTAACTTCACTCGTAGAAAGTACATGTTATTAAAAATTTGGGTTAAACACAGTAAATAAAGTAATGATTTGTACATAAAGTAAATAAACATGTTTTTAACGGAGTTGAAAAAGCAGGAGAAGCTAAGCCAACACCACTATGAATTTGTAATTTGGGTGCTTACACTTTGAAGAACATTTATGCTTCAACTTTTTTGAGGAAAGTAGAGAAAAATGGAAGTCTGAAAAAACAAGAACTTTCATTTGTTTTGGTAAAAGGGTAATGGATACATTTTTGAATTAGATTCCCCTTTAGTGTTGTGGTAAGTGCAATTGGTTGTGTATAACTGGACAAATGAATCATTTACTACTGAATCTTGTAGCTAGTTGTGGCAGTTTCTGAATAAGAGATCAGTTGACTAATTCAAAGTAAGTGATTTACTCATGTTTGCAGTTGGTTGTAATTGGTTGTAGTTATGTTTTACTCATGTTTTTTTATCAACATTACAATCATGTTGCATCCTTTTAGAAAGTAAGTGATTTGCCCTTCTCCCTCTTCCTCCTTGGTAGGAAGTGGTCCCTAGAGAAGATGTGTAGTTCCTGCTTCCTTAACAAAAGTCCTTAGCTTTCAATTCCAAGCCTCCTTGTAACTAGAATTAGAATGAACTTATAAATATTTTTAGTTGCTGCCACTTTTAATTGTTATTTAACTTGTAGATAGTTATTTTTGTAACTAGTGTAGCAGTGTTTCAAAAGATAATGTTAATGTTTCTCCCTTTCAAATGTGACTTAGAATAGAAGTACAATACAAGGTGCTCAAAAGCAAGAATTTAATATAAAAGAGTTTTTTCTTTGGTTGTTGTCTTGTTGATCTCAAATTCGTTATTACCTTCTGATTTCTCAGTTGCAATCCTTTTTTTTTACAGATTTGAGAAGGAGCTAATCGTTGCTGTCGGAAAAGGAGAACCTGCTGCTGTGATGACTAAAATTGACTTTTAAGTAATAGAGGAACCTTGTTTTCGTGCTCCTCCCTTTTATGATTGCAAGGAAAAGACAGGAATAGATACAAGTTTACTTGTACCTCATGTGAGACATTCTGAGGATATGAGTTGGGGACTTAAGTTGGTCGACACTCGCAATGAGTTTTGTAGTAGTAACATCAATTTGTCATTGTAATCTGTCATTAATGTAGCACGCCTCAGACGGGTTTGGTCCCTTCTTGATACAAATTTCTACAGTCTTTCTTTCCATTTTAAGGAAAGTAAGCAGTAGTATGTTTTGTACGAAAGTCCAGCTGTAGTTCTGATTGTAATTTATATGGAATTCTGATTCATTTGAGTACATACATATCTATAATTTGTATGGAATTCTGATTCAATTTTATCTTTGCATGGCTCAACTAACCAGGCTCATTCCAAATTTTGAAGGAATAGTGAACAAGAAGATGGTATTGATAATAAAGAAAAGTGAAATATAACTCAGCTTCAAAAATATGACTAAGTAGGACCCAATACAAGATGTGTAGGACAAAACTTATTTGAATCAACCAACACCTTCTATGTATATTTGAGCAGTAAAACTGGAGCAAATCGTATTACACTCACAGTAGCGGCCTTAAACACCATGTGTATTACACCACAAATACGTACAACGGCACAAAACATTCTATTGATGTCCATCTCAACATATATAATATTGTAAATCACAAATTATACACTGCATACATAATGTGTTGGTTAGATAATGAAATGTATCAAAATTACAACCGATTTAATAACATTAACAACAACACCGCATACATAATATTACATTGGAATTTGTATCCATTTTGAGATCAGTAGTGACATTCTTTTTCTTCAACTGCGTATTGACATCATCAAAGATTAGTTCTCATTTCTTGGTTCCTGCTGCTGTTATAGCCTGAAATGAAAGGGGGAAATATCACTAATGGATGAGATAAATATAATTCAGATATATCTCAAGCTTCATGACAAAATAAATCCCGAAACATAGAACCTATAAAAAAAAGATCACATACCTATCAAAAATCTCCAAAGCAAATCACATAAATCTAAAAGTCTGGTTTATAAAATTGCATTCAGGAGACACAAAATGAACTGATAATGTAAAAGTAATAAGGAAAAATAAAAAGGATAAAAGGATGATTTTGTAGAAGAATGAAAACATTAGACAGTGACAGAAAAACAATGAACAAATTGATTATAAATTATATAATAGAAAAATGTAAATAGAAAAAAAATGAACAAATTGATTATAAATTTTATAAAGAACCCATAAAAGAAGTCAGAACCACATCTCAAATAGAGGTTTTAAACTTCAACCAACACAGGTAATTTGCTAGAGTTCGATAAAAATGCCAAACATAATTCACAGTACTTTAAGAGCCACAACCACAAAAGGCTTTTCAGGTATTTTTTTTATCATGCCTAGTCTTCAATTATAGATACTTCATATAATCGAATTTGGACTAGGTGTATATAAATAAAATTAAGTTAAGATTGAACTAACTTGAAAAAATCAATAAATTCTCTTCAATCTTGACTTTAATCATAGAAACCAAAAGGATTTACTAGTTCACTTCCCACAGAATACCCCACCACGAAAAACAACATAATCCACCCAAAAATGATGCCAACTCTGGGATTCACCCAGTCCACTTTTTGCCAATAATATACTTTGACAAAGCTAACACCTGTTCACAATGAAATTTATTCCTCTTCCACACATTATTCCTTTCAATTTCAATGTTAACATTGGTAGCTTAACAGAATCTTATACACATGAAGATTCAATTCAAATTGTGAATGGCTTTATATAAATTTTTGTAACACAAATGTTCAGGATGGGTAATTTTAAAAATATAGCAACATTCCAAGTTCCATTAACATATTTCTTGACCTATATATAATATATTCACTTCACTTGTACTTGTTAAAATTTAAATGAAAAGGAGAAAAGTGTAACTAATTGATGACAATAAAGCAAACTGATCATTCATCAAGAAATTTACCAGATTTGTACATATACTATAATTTAATTCATGACTAGTATACAGATTTTAAAGATCTTTGGAGTTCATCCAAGTAATTTCTTAAACTAAAAAAATCACTTTTTTCAATGTTCAAAACATACTGAAACAAAATAAAAGAGATTCTATGCCACCACATTGGCATTGTCCTCCAAAATCCTTAACTCAATTTTCACCTCATTCATTTATTTTTACTAATCGAATTAATCACAATGTTCTTTTAGCATATTACCAAAGAAAACTACAATTATATGAGTTCAGACAAAGAAAAAAAAACTTTTAAGCTTCAATCAACACCCAAATTACTCATTTTAAAAAACTTACATCACTTGCAATGTTTCTCGATGAGGTTGCGTCTGCATTGGACGCGCCACCCTCGGTACTATGGGCACCACCTGCTTCTGCTGTCGGCGCAGCTCCACCTGCGGTCAGGCTCTGGGTTTTTGTTTCGATTCCGGCTCCAATTGCGGCATTGATTGCGTTTCTGGTGGTTTTGCCTCTGCTTGATTCTTTAATGCTAGAGCTAGCAACTTCGACTGTAATTGAGCCTGAGGACGCTCCGACAATATCATAGCATTTCCAGCATAAGTAAATTTTACTAGTAACAGAGAAGTAGTACCGCGTTCTAAGAATACAAATAAAGGAAGAATAAAGGAAGAGAAGGGACAGTTTGTGAAGAAATGGCTTACCGATTTGTGAAGATTTAGACTTCCGATTTGTGAGGGAATCGATTCTAGGGCACGATTCTATTGCTTCCGATTTGTGAAGATTCTAGGGCTTCCGATTTGTGAAGATTTGATTTATTTTTCGCTCTAGGGCTTCGTTCGCTCTGAAATTTGGAGAAGGAAGTGCCTAAAATTGAAGAAGGAAGTCTGAGGAGAGAGAAGGTAGAGACTTCACAGTTGGCGAGATCATTCATTTTTTTAAGTTCGTTCTTAAGGCAGCTAAATGAGTCCGTCTAAGAACCGGACTCTATATATATATAACACACTTACACGCCTATATATATATATATATATATATATATATATATATATATATATATATATATATATATATATATATATATATATACACTACTATGTATAAATATATCATATATAATATTTATAATGCATGCAATGATTACTTTACACACATATATATGCATGATACTTAACCCAGTTCTAGGATGTGTTTGCATGGTCTCATAAAGATATGGTGGGTTTGTCCACTGACATTGTCCTTCATCGCATTCCCATCAAAGAGGGATTCAAGCCAATCAAGCAAAAGCTCAGACGATTGAAACCTGAATGGAGTTTAAAGGTGAAAGAAGAAATTGTGAAACAATTTCAAGCTGGCATCATAATGGTGTCTACATATCCTGAGTGGATATCCAACATCGTGCCCGTACCTAAACCTGGAGGGAAGGTGCTAGTTTGCGTGGATTGCCGGGACTTGAACAAAGCTTGCTTTCCCGTGCCATTTATCCACATTCTCATTGACAATACTGCGCAATACAACATGTACTCCTTTGCAGATTGCTTTGCGGGGTATCATCAGATCATGGTTGCCGAGGAAGATCGTGAAAAAATTACTTTCATCACTCCTTGGGGAACTTTTTGCTATAGACGGTTGTCATTCGGCCTCATCAATGCCGGAGCTACCTATCAACGAGCTATGATGTCTCTTTTCCACGACTTAATGCATAAAGAGATCGAGATCTACGTGGCTGACATTATTGTCAAATCCCGGAAGGAGAATGACCATATAGACCATCTCAGGAAATTGTTCAACAGGTTGCGTAGGTACAACTTGAAGTTGAATCCAGCTAAGTGCGCCTTTGGCGTTAAATCTGGCAAGTTTCTAGGATTTCTAGTCAGCCACAAAGGGATAGAGCTGGATCCTGCCAAAATCCAAGCCATCGCGAAAATGCCCATTCCTCATACAGAAAAGGAAATACGGGGATTTTTGGGAAGAATCAACTTCATTAGCAGATTTATTTCTCAACTCACAGCAACCTGTGAGCCAATCTTCAAGCTGTTAAGGAAGAACACCTCCATGAAATGGAATGAGGAGTGCCAGAATGCCTTTCTTACAATCAAGAAACAGCTAATCAAAGCTCCCATCTTGGTACCACCCAGGGATGATGTTCCCCTATTTATGTATCTGTCCGTAAGTGACAATACCATGGGCTGCATACTGGGACAGAAGGGCGATAGAGGCCTAGAACGAGCTATCTATTACCTCAGCAAAAGATTCAGCAGCAGTGAACACAAGTACACTCTGATCGAAAAGACGTGTTGTGCTTTAGCATGGGCTGCCATGAGGTTACAGCATTATCTCCATGGTCACACAACCCATCTCATATCCCGTGTGGATCCTCTCAAGTATGTGTTCAGTAAACCTATACTGAATTGTCGGCTTCCAGATGGCAGTTGATCCTACAACAATTTGACATCGTATATATGACTCAAAAGTCCATCAAAGGTCAAGGAATTGCGGATCAACTGGCCACCGCACCATCAAGGGATTTCAAACCCTTGGAGACATACTTCCCCGATGAAGGAGTAATGACAATTCAGCAACACCATCATTACGATACACGCCAAACGTGGAAGATGTATTTCGATGGAGCTGTTAATATGGAAGGTTCTAGAGCTGGAGCAGTTCTAGTATCTGATACGGGGGAGTAGTATCCCGTCGCCGTCAAATTACAGTTTGTCAGCACCAACAATACGGCTGAGTATGAAGGCTATCTTATGGGGCTAAAACTTGCCCATTCAATGGGCATCAGGCGGTTAACTGTCCTTGGAGATTCGGAGCTGGTAATCAGACAATCCACCGAAATCTATCAAACCAAGGAACTACATTTGTTGATTTACCATCGGCAGGTTTTAAAGATGGCTTTGAGATTTGAAGAAATATCCTTTCTACACATTCCTCGTAATAGGAATGATTTCGTAGACGCGTTAGCAACTTTGGCCTCCTTGATCCGCATATCAGACAAGGAACATTTGACAAGCATCATAATTTCCTTGTACAAGGCCCCAGCCTACGGGAATTACGTTAGAGAAGTATCGGATGAGCTACCTCCCATCCAACATCCTTGGTATCAGCATATCAAGGAATATCTACGAGATGGATCTACACCCGCTGAGGCGAGCCCGACTGAGAAAAGGCAGATCCACCTATTGGCTATGAAATTCTACTTGAGTGGAGATGCGCTCTACAAAAGAGATGCAGGATTAGGTCTCCTCAGATGTTTAGACAAAGATCATGCCCAAAGGCTTATGGATGAAATCCATGGTGGAGTCTATGGCCCCCACATGAGTGGCCCCCTCCTTGTTAAGAAAGTCCTCAGGACGGGACATTATTGGCTATCTCTCAAAGCTAATTGCAATGACCATGTCAGGAGATGCTATCAATGCCAGATTCATGGGAATGTTATACACGTCCCTCCACGGGAACTTCACAATATGAGTTCACCTTGGCCCTTCACAATGTGGGGAATGGACGTTATCGGACCCATTGAGCCTAAAGCCAGTAATGGACATCTATTTATCTTCACCATGATTGACTACTTCACCAAGTGGGTAGAAGCAGCCTGTTTCCCCAGGTTTACTAAAGAAGTCATCATTGCTTTCATCAAAAACAATGTTATATGTCGATATGGACAACCAGAGGTGATTGTGTCCGACAATGCCAAGAACCTCAACAACAAAATGATGGAGGAATTATGCAGTAAATTCCACATCAAACACCTTAACTCAGTCATCTATCGTCCGAAGATGAATGGTGCTGTTGAAGCAGCTAACAAGAACATTAAGAAGATTATGCAAAAGATGTCCGCCAATCACAAAAATCGGCCTGACCTATTGCCTCTGACTCTGTTAGCCTACAGAACCTCAATGCACACTTCCACTGGGGCAACCCCCTACGCCTTAACCTATGGGATGGAAGCAGTGCTCCCCATAGAAGTTAAAATGGAATCCCTCAGAGTAATGATAGACGCTCAGTAGGATGAAGACCAATGGATACAAGATAAGTATCACCAATTTTCTCTAATAGACGAAAGGCGAACCGCGGCTATCTTCCATGGTCAGTTATATCAGCAAAGGATCGCCCAATCCTATCCTATAACAAAAAAGTCCGGCTACGGCAATTCAGACAACATGACTTGGTTTTGAAGAAAATACTGGACAACCAAGATCAGTCTAAGGAAAAGTTTGCTCATAACTGGGAAGGCCCATTTATTGTCAAGGAAGTGTTGACAGGAGGCGCTCTCAGATTGTAAGAAATGGACGGCGATGAATTTTGGCAACTCATCAACTCAGACACCGTGAAATGGTACTAAGTCTGAAGTTACCCTCAAGTAAACATCCTGGTGATAGACCATCAGGTCACCAGTCATTCCGGTTCTTTAAACCTTTACCACAAACAACTTTGCTACACTTTACCCCTCAGGGAAATATACCTTTTAAGCTAGCAGCCTGGCTTTCTCCTTTGCGTTACTACAACTTAGGTCATCAAACCGTGGATTGAACCTCTTGCGTATACAGTTTGGCTACCCATACATGGGATCAAACTTTTCACTTATAGTTTATCCTCAGCCCAGGATTAAACTCTCTCCTCCCCGCACTCTGACCTGCATATGGGATTACGCTTTGCATCTCGCCCTGGGGGGCGAACTACGTCGATCTGATCTCCTCTTCAATAGGAGTATGTAGGAAACCATTTCATATGGCCCAGTCAAAATAAAACAAAAACAACAAAAACATTCCTACACCATTCCTGCCACATACAGCGTTGAACCTCTTACACCAGGTTCGAACTACGCAGACCTGATTTTCTCTTCAATAGGAGTACGTAGGTAGCCATTCATGGTGCGGTCTCACCCCCTACCAAAACACAAACCCTTATCAGTTGGTATTGGGATCATCCTTCAATCCACTACATTTCATTTGGCTTCAGACCAAAGGGATGGAATTACCTGAACTCCTCCCAAATAGAAGATTCAGCGACCATCTAAGCAGCGGTTTTACCTTGAAGAGCAACACCAATCCATAAGAGATGGAATTAACTAGGCTTCTCCTGAATAGAAGTATTGGCGACCATCTATGGTGCGGTCAATCTCAAAGAGGAAAGCCACACTCCTCTCCTTATTTCCATACAGAAACCAGTCCCAAGACACCGAGATATGGTAGGGATACATACAGATCGATGATCCATTCTGAACTATCCAGAGACAACTCAATGTCCATCCACCGAAAAGGAATTCTGAATAGATCATAAGCCCTGAAGCAGCAGGCAAAATATCAAGCAAGCAGCAAGACATATCTAAAAGGGAAGTGATCAAAAATATATTTCCCTGTCATATATATAATGTTGTTTGATATACACAATATAAACTGTACATGACAAAATGGCTAAGCTAGTCTATGCAGGAAAATACAAGATCATCTACAAGTCAGGGTATATGCGAGCTAACAAGCCCAACATGGCATCCCTCTTAGAAGATGGAGGTAAAGCTGTGGTCTCCTGTATGAGAATATCCATACGACTCAACAGATCTGTAGCCATCTGCATGGTGACCACCTGATCTTCAATATATGTGTTCATCTCTGCGATCATGCCAGTTGTAAGGGACCACACTACAGTACTATCTGTGACGGCTACATCCCAGGCAGATATGGAGATATCCCGCTCAACTATCACTGCATCTCTGGCTGATATAGCATCTCTACGAGCCAAGGCCTCGTCTCTCTCCAATACAGCGGCCTCCCTCCCATCAAGAGCAGTCGACATCATAGATCGAATATGATCTCTCTCAAAAGTCATCAGATGAAGACTCTGCTCTAAGTACTGTGTCGAGTGCTGAATCACAACAGTACTAGTACTAGGAGAATCCAGAAAAAATGTTGGTAACCCAGCAGTGGGCTCCTCCTCGATGTAGGTACCAATGTCTTCCATGGGCTCTACATCATATAACTCGCTCTCCGATACTGCAAATATTGTTGTGGCCAATAAAATCTCTGTCTCCATCCACGCGGAATACTTTGTGGAATAACCAGGATGAATGACAGAAAAAGCCGCTATCTCGCTCTAATCCCAGCAGGCGTGTACCCGAGATCGGTCCTCTGCTGAGAGATACCGAGAAGCTAAATGCTGACCTGTCGCCCCCTCAAAAGGATTAAAATCCTGGAATTGGTCAAACTATGACATCACGACCAATGGTTGATAAGTGGTCACTCCCCTCAAACCAGCCAGAGGGAGATAGTCCATGCCCGGAGCATGAGTAATGAAGCTGTATGGTGAGCTAAACCCCAAACACAACAATATGCTAAATGGATCTCTGATATCTGCCAAGAATATGGACCAGGACAGAGCATCTATACACTCTGATGGCTAAAAAGAGTATGACATAGCTACATCATTGGTGAAGTAGTACCCATGCCGTCTAAAAGTGTCAATCGGTCTCAAGTGTGACATGAACCACACAAATAGCGTGATTGAACTCCTTGTGAACATTCTTGTAGGATACGTGCAACAATATGATGCCGACCGTAGGGTCTCTGCTACAATCATAGGTACAATGGTACGACCCTCCCTGAGAGCTCTCACGGCCATGACAACGCCTATATCTATCTCATCCATATACCGTGGCATATACACATATGACAATACACATAGCATCAATACGTCAACTCTGGCCAAGCGCCAATGAGCCTCCGGTGTTGTGAAATCACTGGAATGTCGTGAATAGCTATCCTCCGAGCCAAATCTGTCGTATAGAAAACGCTGGGATATGACGTGGCCAAATGTCAACTCATCATGTACCACTCTACGCCTCAATCCTGTGAGGGTCATGAATCATCTGCTCATGTCTCCCAAAGCCAAATGCACGCAAGGTCTGTCTAAAGGCAACATCGTCAAACGTGCATACTCCTCCAGTGTAGGAGTCAACTCATGGGTGCTGAATCGGAATACCTGCCTATCCGGTAGCCAATGCTCTATCATCCCATCCATAAACCCTGCGGGAACCTGAAACATCAATAAAGTCATGGTATGCCGCAATAAATGATCTATAGTCACCCTGTCTGGTGGTGACATGCTATCATACCAAGATCTCATACCCGATGCCACCACTGATGGTGGGGTATGATCTATGCGGCTAACTGTCGAAGAAGACATCTGTGTGGGTCCCATCACTCTGGCTCGGTCCTGCGAGTTGCAAAGGAGTTCTTACAAGCTGAAAAGGCCAAACCCGGGATAAAAATGCTACGCAATTGAGCAGAATAGCCTGAAACCTTGGTTTTTCTGGATCCAACTGTGGCTTTCTTTTCATCCATTGGTATTCGACCGAACATAGGGTTTACTATACCGATGATTCAAGTCTTTACATACCACATTTGGCAATATCGTACAGAGGTCCGATGCCACCAACGTAAAGTTGTCACCCCAATCTTTTCACACAAGAAATCCCCGACGGGGGTTACAACGTGAAATCCTCGGCGGGAATTACAACGCATGCTCATCCGTTGACACACAAATCAACGAAGGTCAAGCAGCCTTAACGTTGTTTCAGCCGATGACAAGTAAACCCATCGAAGCATGGAAAGTTGTCCAATCATTGCGTACGTTTATATTCATCACTCCCCAGTGGATCCCTGACGGGGGTTACAATATGAAGTCACGGCAAGGGGTTACAACGCATGCTCATCCGTTGACACACAAATCAACGAAGGTCAAGCAGCATTGACATTATTACAGCTGATAGCGATTTAAACCTATCAGAGCTCTGGAGCTATTCGAGGTTTTCACACCCGACGGGGGTCACAACGTAATTTTTCGGTGATCTACACGACAACGGAGGTTATGCAGCCTTGACAGTATATCCTACAGGATTTTTCAGCCAGTGATGCACATGTTGGGGAAGTACACATTAACGAAGGTCAGGCATCCCTGACAGCATTTGCTGTTAGCAGTAAACCCAACAGAATCTTGGCATATTATGGCGATACTAACCAGGAGAGGTCAATGTCATCAAAGAGGATAGATGATGTAATATGTTATATACATCCTCAAACAGATCAAGCTTTATCCCAAGAGATCTCTTACACAAAAGAGGTACATCTGCAGGATCAAGTCATTATCCAGGAAGTTGATGATAACTCCAACATCAACATCCTACCAGATTCAGATAACACAGCAAATCTGGTCATCATTGCCAATCCCCAATTAAAGCAGCAGGGAGCCAACAATCATCCCCAGCGTGTTGGGCTACAACCCCGTACACATGCGTCATACATTTGTATCATGTTGCTATCCATAGTTTCATGTCTATCTTGTTGCATTTCAAGTGTCTAGGATTCTTTATCCTACCCATTCATCGCCATGAATGAGTATGATAAAGAGGGGTATCTGTAGACACTCAAAATTTTCTGTACACCTGTCACTAACATTGCAGGAGGACAGATTCATCTTTTAAGAGGGAACCCTGAAAGACGATCCATATCCATGCCGGATACTATCGGAAGTTCAGTATCAACCCCGGATCGCAATCTGGGACTAACAATTCCAATCTCGGAGATAACCCCGAGGCATGCAGATACAATACCGGAACACACATCGGAGAAGATTGATTAATCTCGGAGATAATCCCGAGGTATCCAGTCTCAGTCCCAACCATGGGAATAGCCACCAACCTTGGTGATAACCCCAAGGAATTCAATTTCGGCGATAACCCCAAAAATGTTTGTTACAAATACAACCAGCTTCAATCTCGGCGCTCACAACGAGATCCACTGTACCAGCCCGGTGATAACATTGGGAAGACAGACACACCTCAAAGATGACAATGAGGACCTTCAATAAATTACAGCAGTCCAATCTCAGCAAAGCTGAGCAACGTCTGCTTTATCAGCCTAATCCAGCGATAACACCAGTGAGGGGCAACATCGTCATCTGACCAACACGATGTCACGCCACGTCGCCTCAACATAGCTACGCAACAATGTCCCACAAGACTAACCCATCCCGAGTAACTATTGTGCGGGGTAACGGATGAAAGTTGAAGCTTGAAGACCGAAGGGCACCGTCCCATCTTCAATGACTTTGAACAAACTCTAATCCCATGCCATCGTACAACTCTCGACAACGACGGTCCAAAATAGGTCCTATATACCTCAAACGGATGCCCGAATTGTACTTCTAAAAGTCCGAGTGGACATTACAGTGCCTGAGTGCACGTACTTCGAGACGACCCGAGCCAAAAAACTCGGGCCCACCCGGGTTGCCTTTGGTACACCTGCGGCTCAGCCGCAGGTACACCTGCGACTCCACCCTCTATAAATAGAGGGCTTGGGGTGGCCATTTTGTAAGAGAAAACGGCGAGGAAGCCCTGCCCAATTTGTTCTGTACTCACCCCAGACTAAGTGCTTTCTCATTTTAAACACTTGTGAGCTCACATATAGCTTATTTTGTACCTACAAAAGCCAGTGTTTACCCACTTTAAAGATATTGAAGTCTTCTTTGGCAACCCACTGTAAGCCTTCTTTCACACTTTAAAGTTTTTCTCTTCATCTTTGCACACACCCTTCTACACGTTGAGAGTCGTGTTGCATATTTTGCCCGGACTTCGGTCCGTGGTTTATTTTTAGTTTGTATATACATATATATTTATATATATGGACTAACATTATCGAGTTATGCCTCGATTGAGCCTAGACTTCGGTCTAGAGCATTTAATTGCTTTTGTATATATATACACTTATACATATGAACTGCATGTCGAACTCTGTTCAACGAGCCTAGACTTATGTCTGGTGCTTTTAATGGCTTTCTTATATATATAATTATCTATATGAACTGCTATCGAACTTTGTTCGGTGAGCCTGGATTTTATATTCGGTGCGTTTACTTGTTTAATATATATATATACTTATATATATTAATTGTTGTTAGACTTTGTCCGATGAGCCTGGATTTTATATCTGCTACATTTACATGCTTATATATATATATATATATATATATATATATATATATATATATATATATATATATTTCGTCCCACCTGGAGTTTACTTCGTGGTGGTTGACCGTTTTTACAGCTTTCTATACATTTCGTCCCACCTGGAGTTTACTTCGTGGTAGTTGACCATTTTAACAACTTTCTGTACATTTCGTCCCGCCTGGAGTTTCTTCCGTGGCGGTTGATAGCTTTTACAGCTTTATTTACATTTTTGATCCCCCATGGAGGTACTTTGTAGTTGGTGATCATGTCTGTATATATATATTTACAGCTTTTATATATATACCTGCTTACTGCTTTCATATAAATTGTTGTATTCTGTGCGCCTAGAAATCATGTGATCACAAATTCATCCCATTGGATCTAGATTCGGTTCCCGTGATGGACATTTTTAGCTGTAAGCAGCCTGTAAATTATTCTGCGGTGTCTGAATTTCCTTAGATGGTTTACATACCCACGAGGAATTCAGCACCTTTTTGTACATTATTTTCGTACGGATGCCTCGCATATGTCAAATAAAATCAATCCAGCAGAATACGGAATAAAATGGGAGTGTAAAAGGTCTCAATTACTATTGAGCATCAGGGTTTGAAAAACCTCTTTTATAAAACATCACTGCCATATCTTGCTAAAATTGAATTTTTACATAAATTCAAACCCTGTGTATATAGGTGTGAACAAGGCCTCGCACTACTTCCAAATAATAGCACATTGACCCACACACACACACATTCAGATAACAGTTTCTTGAAAAGAGGCGGTCACCGTGGTAACACGGATGTCGGGGGGTGCCTAACACTTTCCCTCCGCATAACCAAGTCCCCGGACCCTAATGAATCTCGGTTTCATCGACCCGTTTAGCAGTGTCACATCACTGGGTCAATGTGCAAACCTTTTCTCGGTTGTGTTGGTACAACCTTTTAAAAAACCAACTGGCGACTCTTAACAGTCCATCGTCGACATTATACATGTCGGACCTTTTTTACTTGTTTTTTCAAACAAATCTCACCTAAAATGAGAACACCAAAGAACAAGTAACGGAAAGGGACAATTAAAAATCCGGACGTTGACAGAATTGTGAAGCAAAATGGGTGAGCAAAACTAGCCCAGTAAAGAATATCATGACTAAAGATAATTTACATCATCAATAGCCTTCATCAATAATAAATCAGAGATTTAGAACATATGGTAGATGATAAAACTTTTCAACCATAGTTGCAGCGGAACGAGCAATCCATTTGAAGAGTCAAATAGACCATCAGGTTTATTATCTTCTCCATGTTAAAAGTTCACCGGTAATGTTTTATCCCTGTAACAACAATCAACAATTCATGTCCACAATCATATGAATAACTCGTACTCATAATTGTGATTCTAAATTCCTCTTCGCACCCAGGATGAAGATAATTTTCATTACATATCTTCACCTGAAACATCAAAAATCATTGTTATACCAAATCACAATTCCTGCTCATAATCATACTAATAAATTCATCTTTGCACTACGACCAAAGATATATAACTGTATTTTAGAAAAGTCAAATAGAGCATCATATCTACTATCTTCTACGAATTAAAAGTGTATAATCAATATTTTATTTGCCGAGACTCAACTTAATAAATAATCCACATCATCGAATCATCCCTGTACTACGACCAAGGATATTCATGTAATCATCAATGGTAATGATTATACCGAATAATCCCTGGTTATAATCATACCAATAACTGTCCATCAATACACTACGGGCCAATGAGGACTTTTTCCACATCATCTATAACATTACGGGTCATGATTATACCGAATGATCCCTGGTCATAATCATACCAATAAATAGTTCATTTATGCACATAAGCCAAAGATACTCATCAATCAATAGTTCATCTTTGCACGTAAGCCAAAGATACTCATCAATTAATAGTTCATCTTTGCACATAAGCCAAAGATATACAACTGTAAAACCAATAATTAACACTCCATCTTTTCACGTAAGCCAAAGATATACAACTGTAAAACCAATAATCAACAATCCATCTTTGCACGTAAGCCAAAGATATACAACTGTAACACCAATAATCAACAGTTTATCTTTGCACGTAAGCCAAAGATGACTTTCATCACAATATAAGCATGAGGATGATGACAATGACATAATAATTCAATAAAACAAGTTCAAGGATAAATTTTAAAGATTTATAATTTAATTTATCCAGAAATCAATAACGTCCAAATTGTCAACATGATACTACTTTGTAGAGTAAAATTCAAGAATAATATTCATGTACCAAAAATAATTTGGACAGAAAAGAAATATATTTTTCGGGTAAATAGTACCCCGTGAATAGTATCATATGAATAGTACTTCGGGAATAGTACCTCGTGAATAGTACCCCGACATGAAAAGTACCCCAAATACCTGAGTGAATAATATTCGGGTGAATAGTAATTTAGGTGAATAGTAATTTAGGTGAATAGTACTCCGACACGAAAAGTGCCCCGAATACCCGAGTGAATAATACTAGAGTGAATAGTAACTGGGTGAATAGTATCCCGTGAATAGTAACTCGTAAATAAAATACCAAATAAAATGGTATTTCATGACGATTACAAAAGAAATGATATCTCATACGAGTATAATAGAATATACGAAACTGCAAATGGATTTTCATCCGCCATGTGGTAATCCACGTAGACAGATCATTTCAACAATTTAATAAGGAATGAATACGAAGGATCATTCACCATGTGTGACGCCCCCAAAATTAAGTGTTAGAGTTTATGCCCTAGAGGCCAATTATTTGATATAATTGCTTAACGTTTGATATTATTGTTGATTGAATAAATAAATGATTTTATTATTGTTTTAATTACTGCGTAATATAATTGTTAACATAATAAAATTCCTTAGAATAGTGATACAAATTATATAGTTTCAAGTATGTGACTTGAACATGAGATTATATAATTACAATTAGTATCATTGTTCTTAAATGTCCCTAGTCGAGTATCATTGTTGATGGGACAACAATGATGCATTGAGACTAGTATGTGGATTGACTGATGACCAAATCTCATTGGTCATAAATATATGAGATATTAAGTCAATGCATAGGTACATGTTAGAGAACGATGTACTGGACAGACCCACCATGAGAATTCTATATGGAGCATTATGCGAAATGTCATTAGCAATTCTCATAGTAACAATGATGTAATGGTCCTCCGACCTGAAACCGCTATTTTACTACACGAGAATTAATGTACTTTGATATCATCAAATATCACCTTTAATAGGGTGGACTATAAAGGTGATTATTGGGTTCATTATGAATCGTGTGAGTAATATGAGTGATCTAGATGGAATTTAACCATCCTATATTTTATAGGTGATATCCATAGGCCTCTTGATTGAGTAGGACTATGAAATGCATGGCCATGCTCAAATAGTGATTTGTTTCATATAGTCTACTCATTGATCAAGAAAACTCAAATTAAATTATGAAGAGTATGACACATTCCATGACTCGAGTTTAATCTAGGATATTAAGGTTAAAAGGATTAAATTACATTGAAACATTGATCACGAAAAGGTTGCATCGAATCATCGATCTTATTATTACTTGGGTAGCAGTGATGCATTACTAGATGCCGCTCACTGTTTATAATTTTATAATATGATTTTAAAATTATTGCCAACGTAATAATAACCTATAGGGTCACACACAAAGAACGTAATTAAAAGGAAATTAATTTAAATTGTAAATATTTAAAGATGTCAATATGATTGATAGAATTTTAAATTACGAATTTAAATTAATAGGATAATTTATATATAGGTATATTAATTAAGTAAGACTTAATTAAGATATATATAAATTCGGATTTTAATAATATTAGGTTTTGATTAATTCCTCCTAACTGCTATATATACGATATATATCAGTTACTTTAGGTTTTACGTCAAAACACAAAACCCTAGCCGCTCTTAGAGAGAGACTAGAGAAAACAGTTCCGAAAATCCTCATCCTTGGTGGCTAGTACCGCGATTCCTTCTTCTGCAGATCGTAAGACGATTCGCGGAGCGTTCGTGTGGATACCGTAGAGACGCAGTAGGTTTGTATTGTGTTGGAGATTCGAGGCGCAGTCGATTTCAGATTCTCGTTTTCATATTCGGTATAATCTCTAAACCTCTTAATTAATTGATTTTTCGCATGGATCCTGTTTTAGGATTTCGGAAATTGCTTTAAAATTTTAATTTCCGCTGTGCGTTTCTGTGCCGAAACCCTACAGTGGTATCAAAGCTACTTGCGAAACGATTAATTCAGATTACGTGTTTTAATTGTATTCGATATATATGATATATGATGATGCATGTTTACCGATATGAAATTGAATATATGATATTCCGTTGTATGTGTATTCTGGTAATATATATGATGATACTGTTAATCGTATCTTTAATCGATGGAATAACAATATAACTGTTCTAATCGGATTAGAAACATGAAGAATCGTTTTAATATGATTAATCGAAACTGGAAATATATGATAAATTCTGGGTGTACTGTTATTCGTTTTAATATGATTAAATCGAAACTGGTATTATATGATTTGTTATTATGGGTGTTTTGGTGGATTAAAATGTATGATTCTGAAACTGTTTCAGAGATTTTATGGAAAAATTCTACAATACAGATTGTAGTTCGAAAATTTTTTCCAGGGGGGAGACCCCCCCTCGGACCCCCCCGTCGTAGCGCACGATGGTCGTGTCCCCTATATGTTATATATTGTTTTCTTTAATTATATATAAATTGTTATGTGCTTATTGTGATATGCATGGTGCACAGTTATGGCCTTTTGACCCATAGGTTAGTGGTTTTTGGTTTTGAAATACGGCTTGCATGTCGTGCCTTTCTATAAATTCTGATGTAATATTCTCTTCTCATCTAAATCCCCTCGAATGTAACTCGAGGTTTCTTTATGTCATGTAATAATATGTAATTGATGAAGATGTCAAGATGGAGAGGAGGCACATGCTTGAAGAAGTTCCAAGGGGGCTATTTATTTTAAGATCTTTTACCACCTTAGATTGACCTTCAATCTTTCATTAGCTTGAAAAGATTGACAGTGGATTGGGCCATAACTGTGACACATTTAATTTTGCACTTTATTTATACTTGTATGCGATATGATATGATAAATAATGTGCATGCTTAATAAGATTAAAATTGGTGAGATCTAAAATAATTAATAAAATCCCTCATTAAATTATTAAGTCTAAATCAGATGCCTTCCAATGAATAACACTCATCAAGACCTTGATCAATAGATGTAGGTTTGCCAAAGCAAAGTACCCTATTTATCTAGGTAAGATGCGATAGGATAATTATGATATCCAAACTGTTAAAATCATCGGGGCCGACTTAACTAAGTTATCTCAATAGGATTGTGGACTTAGAGGCATAGAGTTTGGTAGGTACCATTATATGGACTAAAAACAATTGTTGTTTACCAAACTATCCAGGAGTTATATATGATATAATTGACAAAGGGTTGTCTACCTAAATAATTATGTTTTAAGAGATTAGCCAAAGCTAACTTAAGTCATAATGAAATATGGATCTTGGCTCACTAGAAAGATTTAATAGAAAATGCTTTCCGAATTAATGGTGAGGGCTATTAATTTGAATAAAATAGTGAGATGTATATTTTGAATGTACTATTATCAATTACATAATATCAACTCTGTAATTTGACTTATTATTTTGGCACTTATAAATTGTAGATATCAATGGCAAACAATAACAACAACACAAGTAGTCTTTCACTACGATCAGTCCTTGAGAAGGACAAGCTGAGTGGGATTAATTTCCTTGACTGCCACAGGAACTTGAGGATTGTCCTCAAACAAGAGCGTAAGCTATATGTCCTTGATGGGCCCATTCCTGCAGCACCGGCTGTCACTGCACCACGTGCGGAGCATAATGCTTACAAGAAGCATCAAGATGATGCTCTGGACGTGAGTTGTCTCATGCTAGCAACCATGAACGCTGAGCTTCAGAAGCAACATGAGTTAATGGATGCTTATGAGATGATCGAGCATCTCAAGAAATTGTTCGAAGGGCATGCTCGACAGGAGAGATATGATACAAGCAAAGCGTTGTATCACTGCAAGATGGGTGAACGTGATCCAGTTGGTCCACATGTGCTGAAAATGATTGGGTATATTGAGCACCTTGATAGGTTGGGTTTTCCAATCACTCCGGAAGCCCAAACTGATCTTGTTTTACAATCTTTGAACAGCAGCTACTCTCAATTTGTTATGAACTATCTTATGAATGAAATTGAGAAACCCCTTACTGAGTTGTTGAGTATGTTAAGAACTGCAGAGAACAACATGAAAAAGGCAGGACCCGCTCCCATAATGATGGTGCAAAAGGGGAATGCTAAGGGAAATTGGAAAGGCAAAAAGAAGATAGGATCTAAGTCTGCTGCCAAACCCAATTCCAAAACCAAACAGGCTTTAAAACCTAAAGGTGGGGTGGCTAAAGAAGGTGAATGTCACTTCTGTGGAAAACCTGGACACTGGAAAAGGAACTGTCATGCTTATTTGGAAGAAGTGAAGAAAAGGAAAGGAAGTACGACTTCTGATTCAGGTATATATGTTATAGAAGTCAATTTGTCTACTTCTACATCATGGGTATTGGATACTGGATGTGGTTCTCACATTTGTGTTAATGTGCAGGGACTCCGAAGGAGTAGGACTTTGGCGAAAGGAGAGGTTGACCTACGAGTTGGGAATGGAGCAAAAGTTGTTGCACTAGCCGTAGGAACTTATCATTTATCTTTGCCCACTGGGCTAGTTTTAGAATTAGAAGATTGTTATTTTGTGCCTGCTATAAACAAAAACATTATTTCTGTTTCTTGTTTGGACAAGAAAGGTTTTTCATTTATAATTAAGAACAATGGTTATTCGTTTTACTTAAATGATATTTGCTATGGTGTTGCACAATTGTTTAACGGTCTTTATATTCTTGATTTAGAAATGCCTATCTATAACATAAACACAAAACGATTTAAATCAAATGATTCAAATTCGACATATCTCTGGCACTGTCGTTTGGGCCATATAAATGAGAAACGCATATCAAAACTCCATAAAGATGGATTTTTGGATTCATTTGATTTTGAATCATATGAAAAATGCGAATCTTGTTTATTAGGCAAGATGACTAAAGCCCCTTTCACTGGACACAGTGAACGGGCTAGCGATATATTGGGACTTATACATACTGATGTATGTGGACCGATGAGTTCGTTAGCAAGAGGTAGGTTTTATTACTTCATTACATTTACTGACGACTTCAGTATATATGGATATGTGTATCTAATGAGACACAAATCCGAATCCTTTGAAAAGTTTAAGGAATTCAAGAATGAAGTTCAAAACCAATTTGGCAAAAGCATAAAAGCCCTTCGATCCGATCGAGGAGGTGAATACTTAAGCCAAGACTTTGATGACCTTCTAAAGGAGTGTGGTATTATATCATAGCTCACTCCACCTGGAACACCACAATGGAATGGTGTGTCTGAGAGGAGGAATCGAACCTTGTTGGACATGGTACGATCAATGATGAGTCATGCATTCACACTTAACCGTGTTCCTACAAAGACGGTTCAGAAGACACCATATGAGATGTGGACTGGGAAACGTCCTAGTATGTCGTTCTAGAAGATTTGGGGATGCGAGGCGTTTGTAAAACGTCTGGATTCTGATAAGCTCGGACCCAAATCTGACAAATGTAATTTTGTGGGATACCCAAAAGAAACAAAAGGGTATTATTTCTACAAACCTTCTGAGAATAAAGTGTTTGTTGCTCGAACTGGTATTTTTCTAGAAAGAGAATTTGTCTCTAAAGGAAACAGTGGGAGGAAAGTAGAACTCGAAGAAATTCGAGAACCACAAAATATCATTGAACCTGAGTTGGAACGTGAGCAGGAACCACAAGAAATTGTGGAAAGTGAACCTGCTCAAATTACACAAGGAATTCGTAGATCTGGTAGGACACACCAAGAGCCCGAGAGATATTATGGATATCTTGTGACTCAAAACGGTGATGTGATGCTCATAGATCAGGATGAGCCTACTTCCTACCAAGAAGCTATGAATGGACCAGATTCTGAGAGATGGCTTGAAGCCATGAGATCTGAAATGGATTCCATGTATACTAACCAAGTATGGACTTTGGTTGATCCACCCGAAGGGGTAAAACCAATCGGGTGCAAGTGGGTTTTCAAGAAGAAAACCGACATGGATGCTAATGTACAAACCTATAAAGGCCGACTGGTAGCAAAAGGTTTCAAACAAATTTAAGGTGTTGACTATGATGAAACATTTTCTCCAGTGGCAATGGTTAAATCCATCAGGATCTTACTTGCTATTGCAGCTTTTTATGATTACGAAATCTGGCAGATGGATGTTAAAACTGCTTTCCTTAATGGAAATCTACTTGAGGATGTGTATATGACACAACCTGAGGGTTTTGTCATTCCAAAGGATGCTGGAAAGGTATGTAAGCTGCAGCGATCCATTTATAGATTGAAGCAAGCCTCTCGGAGTTGGAATCTTCGATTTGATGAAGCAGTCAAAGAATTTGGCTTTATTAAAAATGAAGATGAACCTTGTGTATATAAGAAGGTTAGTGGGAGTCACATTGTATTCCTAGTATTATATGTTGATGACATATTAATTATTGGGAATGACATTCCTTCCTTACAGGCTGTAAAAATATGGTTAGGAAAATGTTTCTCCATGAAAGATTTGGGCGATGCTGCCTATATTTTAGGTATCAAGATCTATAGAGATAGATCGAGAAAAATGCTCGGCCTAAGTCAAAGTACATATAGTGACAAAGTGTTGAAACGGTTCAGCATGCAAGAGGCGAAAAGAGGAAATTTACCCGTGACTCATGGTATAAAGATCTCTAAAGCCCAATGTCCTAAATCACAAGATGATGAGGAGCGTATGAGAAAGATCCCTTAAGCTTCGGCAATTGGATCTATCATGTATGCAATGATATGTACTCGTCCGGATGTCTCGTATGCTTTGAGCATGACGAGCAGATACCAGTCGAATCCAGGTGAAGGTCTCTGGACAGCAGTCAAGAATATCCTCAAGTACCTGAAAAGGACTAAGGATTCATTCTTGGTATATGGATGTGAAGACGAACTGGCAGTAAAGGGTTACACAGATGCTAGTTTCCAAACTGACAATGTTGACTATAAGTCTCAGTCAGGTTTTGTGTTTTGCCTTAATGGTGGTGCTGTTAGCTGGAAAAGTTCGAAGCAAGAGACAGCCGCTGATTCTACAACAGAGGCTGAGTATATTGCTGCTTCTAGTGCAGCCAAGGAGGCTGTATGGATTAAAAAGTTCATCACTGAACTTGGTGTTGTTCCAACCATTGTTGATCCGGTTGCTCTATACTGTGATAATAATGGAGCCATTGCACAGGCTAAGGAACCCAGATCTCACCAACGATCCAAGCATATACTTAGGCGGTACCATCTCATCCGTGAAATCATTGACAGAGGAGATGTACATATAGGAAGAGTGCCATAAGATGATAATGTTGCAGATCCACTGACCAAGGCTTTGCCGCAGCAGAAGCACGACGGTCACATTAGTTCCATGGGTATTAGATACATGAGTGATTGGCTCTAGTGCAAGTGGGAGACTGTTAGAGTTTATGCCCTAGAGGCCAATTATTTGACATAATTGCTTAACATTTGATATTATTGTTGATTGAATAAATAAATGATTTTATTATGGTTTTAATTACTGCGTAATATAATTGTTAACATAATAAAATTCCTTAGAATAGTGATACAAATTATATAGTTTCAAGTATGTGACTTGAACATGAGATTATATAATTACAATTAGTATCATTGTTCTTAAATGTCCCTAGTCGAGTATCATTGTTGATGGGACAACAATGATGCATTTAGACTAGTATGTGGATTGACTGATGACCAAATCTCATTGGTCATAAATATATGAGATATTAAGTCAATGCATAGGTACATGTTAGAGAACGATGTACTGGACAGACCCACCATGAGAATTCTATATGGAGCATTATGCGAAATGTCATTAGCAATTCTCATAGTGACAATGATGTAATGGTCCTCCGACCTGAAACCGCTATTTTACTACACGAGAATTAATGTACTTTGATATCATCAAATGTCACCTTTAATAGGGTAGACTATAAAGGTGATTATTGGGTTCATTATGAATCGTGTGAGTAATATGAGTGATCTAGATGGAATTTAACCATCCTATATTTTATAGGTGATATCCATAGGCCTCTTGATTGAGTAGGACTATGAAATGCATGGCCATGCTCAAATAGTAATTTGTTTCATATAGTCTACTCATTGATCAAGAAAACTCAGATTAAATTATGAAGAGTATGACACATTCCATGACTCGAGTTTAATCTAGGATATTAAGGTTAAAAGGATTAAATTACATTGAAACATTGATCACGAAAAGGTTGCATCGAATCATCGATCTTATTATTACTTGGGTAGCAGTGATGCATTACTAGATGCCGCTCACTGTTTATAATTTTATAATATGATTTTAAAATTATTGCCAACGTAATAATAACCTATAGGGTCACACACAAAGAACGTAATTAAAAGGAAATTAATTTAAATTGTAAATATTTAAAGATGTCAATATGATTGATAGAATTTTAAATTACGAATTTAAATTAATAGGATAATTTATATATAGGTATATTAATTAAGTAAGACTTAATTAAGATATATATAAATTCAGATTTTAATAATATTAGGTTTTGATTAATTCCTCCTAACTACTATATATATGATATATATCAGTTACTTTAGGTTTTACGTCAAAACACAAAACCCTAGCCGCTCTTAGAGAGAGACTAGAGAAAACAGTTCCGAAAATCCTCATCCTTGGTGGCTAGTACCGCGATTCCTTCTTCTGCAGATCGTAAGACGATTCGCGGAGCGTTCGCGTGGATACCATAGAGACGCAGTCAGTTTGTATTGCGTTGGAGATTCGAGGCGCAGTCAATTTCAGATTCTCGTTTTCATATTCGGTATAATCTCTAAACCTCTTAATTAATTGATTTTCCGCATGGATCCTGTTTTAGGGTTTCAGAAATTGCTTTAAAATTTTAATTTTCGCTGTGCGTTTCTGTGCCGAAACCCTACATTAGGTATACATCACCCATTCTGAGTCGCCAGATACATGGTACAAAATTCAAATACAACTTCATTTATACAACTGTTGAGCTGTCGTATAGAATACGACCACAGTTAACAATGAGTTTTAATACAAATGTATGTAACTCTCATGGTACCTCGACCACAACCTTACAATGATACTTTACATAAAAGTATAGTAAAAAACTGTTTTAGAAATTAAAATATTTAGGAAGTACTCAAGGAAACCTTCGTACATGGGAGGCCATGCGTCTAGGTTATGATAGATATCATATGTCCACAGAATTATCCTTGTTGACCCAAAAGTCCCCAAATAAAAACAAGAAGATTACTATCATCTTATTTCTAATGGTGAGTCTTCTATTGACATATAAATATCTCCGTTGTCTCCAAGTGAAAATTATACTTCAAATAAACTCCAAGATCATATAGATAGTGCTCAAAGATATATTCAGCAAGTGGATGTGCACAACCATGTCTTATGAGAACACGGGGTTGTATGTCATTAGACATCTTGTATGATAGTGGCAAAACACCCTTTCAAAGTTGGGTTCACCTCACCCTATTTGGTTCACCAAATATAACTACTAAATGATGTATAGAATACAACACACTTTTCTATACTGTTTAGGGAGAACCTCCACAGCTATCACACTATTTTATAGAATAGTGAGGACTACTAATGCTATCATCTGAACCGTCACTCCGTTCCCCGACTAGTCCCTGCTGCGTTCTCACTTCCTGAAGAGAACAATGAAAGCAAAAGGGTGAGCTCAACTAGCCCAGTAAAAAATATCATAATTAAAGCTAATTTACATCATCAATAGCCTTCATCATTAATAAATCAGAGATTTAGAACATATGGTAGTTGATAAAACTTTTCAACCATAGTTGCAGCGGAACGAGCAATCCATTAGAAGAGTCAAATAGACCATTAGGTCTATTATCTTCTCCATGTTAAAAGTCCACCAATAAGGTTTTATCCCTGTAACATCAATCAACCATTCCTAACCACAATCATATGAATAACTCATAATCATAATTGTGATTCTAAATTCCTATTCGCACCCAGGACGAAGATAATTTTCATCGCCTATATTTACCTGAAACATCAAAAATCATGGTTATACCAAATCACAATTCTTGTTCATAATCATACTAATAAATTCATATTTGCACTACGGCCAATGACATACAACTGTATTTTAGAAGAGTCAAGTAGAGCATTATATCTACTATCTTCTACAAATTAAAAGTGTATAACCAATATTTTATCGCTGAGACTCAGCTTAATAAATAATCCACACCTTCGAATTATCCATGCACTACGGCCAAGGATATTCGTTAGTATCATATCCATGAATTATCCATGCACTAGGGCCAAAGATATTCATTATTATTACATCCATTGTGACGCCCCCAAAATAGGTATACAACACCCATTCTGAGTCGCCAAATACATGGTACAGAAAGCAAACTATAACTTCAATAATACAAATGTCGTGCAAAATACGACAACACATACTGTGAGTTTAAATATAAATATTGTCTTCTAGACAATATCCACACTCAAATAAATCCTCATTACAATTATTCAAACACTATTTTACAGAAATAGTGAGGACTGCTAAAACATCTTTCTAGAACCATCACTCCATACCCCGACTAGATCCTGCTATGTTCTCACCTCCTGAGAAGAAAAATGGAACAAAAAGGAAAAGGGTGAGCTCAACTAGCCCAGTAAAGAATATTATGACTAAGATAATATACAAACAAATTATCGTTAGTCTTCAACAGGGAAAAATCTGATAGAATATAATCGACAACAAGTTTTAGATCAACAACTGCAGCGGAAACAGCAAACCATTAGAAGAGTCAAGTAGAGAAAGAATTCTACTATCTTCTAAGATTTAAAAGTCCATCATCAATATTTTATCCCTGTAACATCAATTAATAATCATCTTTATCCAAATATTCATCTTTGCACTACAGGCCAAAGATATTCATTTGTATCACCTGTCAGTCATGTTCATCTCAACACCTGTTCATCTTTGCACTACAGGCCAAAGATATTCATCAAGTAATCATACATCTTTGCACTACAGGCCAAAGATATTCATCAAGTAATCATACATCTTTGCACTACAGGCCAAAGATATTCATTAATATCATCATTTAGGACTGAGGATGATGAAAAATATCTTAAAGAGAACGAATCCAATGAGACAGAAGGACAAATAGTAGGGATTCGTATAACAGTTTATCCAAGATCAATAATACTTCATAATAATCAATTGTGAAGCAGAATTCAAAAATAAAGATTAAAACATGGATACAATCAAAGATAGTAACCATAATAGACATCTTGGACAAAAAGGGAAAATTTTATTTTTCGGTGAATAGTGCCGTATTCGTGAATAGTACTGTATACGTGAATAGTGCCGTATACGTGAATAGTAACCCCGACACAAAAAGTTCCAAATTTGATAAAAACTCATATCAATATTTCAGCATAATGATATTGAAGAAAATAATATCATTAAAAAGAAAATAATATCCCTTACCTCAAGATATCAGTACTTCTGGTCGAAATACCGGTATAAGGCTGAAAGAAACTTGTTCTGATGAATAGAAACTCTCAAAGTATCTAAATACTCACAAAATACACTTAATAATCTAGAGAGAGAAAGAGAGAAAACTTGTTTCTGGTGTGATTTTCAATTCTAACTTAGCCCTCTATTTATAGGAAAATTTTAGTAGGCTTGACCTGTAACCTGATGGCTTTACCTGCTACTATTCCCACCCACCACATTTGAAATATAATTCAGCACATTTCTTCACCAACCACAAGTGGGGCCCACCAATTCTAGAATTTTCCATCAAAATGATAAACTCCGAAAATTCAACAATTTCTGAACCAGTTATCTCGTAAAATTCATAATAAATCATACGTTCATTTTTAACGGTTCAAAATTTGTGGACATATACCCAACTTATATATGTATAACATATCCAAAAATTACCACGATCCAACGGTCGGATTAAAAATTATAACCCCCGCAAAATATCTCAAAAACCCTGATTTTTAATACCTCCATTCCGACAAAAATACGGATAAAAATCTCAACATTAACTCCTTCATTTATATCCACATAAAATATATCCCTCATTTATATCCACATAAAATAAATATTTCCTTATCATATGAATCAATAATTAATTATTCACAAATAATATTACAGAATCACATTTATGACAACCAGGCCGTTCCCAGGAAAGAGGGGGCTTTCCAATAAGGATTTCTCCTTACTGGCGCGCAATTAGATGACCAAACCTCTCCTTAGACAGAACTTTCTAGACATTGCCAATAATGTTATCTAATAATATTATTCAAATAATATGAATTATTGATATGATAAATGAAAATACTGTGCAGCAACAATTATTGAAACAACAATAATATAAAATATCAACGCAGCAATTATTGAATCAATTAAATAAAATATTGAATAATAACTACTGTAACAATTATTGAGTAGTGCCTTCTTACGTAAGAATCAATAATTGGTGCAATACCGTGTGCTACTGTATTTTAACCACCGGGTATTCCAACAGTATTAACGGTAACAACTACGTCGTTATTTATAAATAACTTATACTTGTCGTTTTCTTCATCCAATCGCTTTTCGTTATGGGGCCCACACAAGGCTGCGCCGTCGTACGAATATTCCCTGACAGCAAGAATATTTCACGACCAAACGAATATTTCCCGACAAAATGAATATTTTATAACCACTTGCTTATTTTGCAAAATTTGCACATTTCACCCATAACCAAAGTATTATATCAAATTAGTCCCTTATTATTCACAATAATATTTAGAGAAAATTTGATTTTATTCATTAATAAGTTGGGGTCTTACAACCTCCCCTCCTTATGAAATTTCGTCCTCGAAATTGACGTACGTACCTGATGTTTCAAAAAGGTGAGGATACCTCGCTTTCATTTCTGATTCCAACTCCCAGGTCATTTCTTCAATAGCATGGTTTCTCCACAAAACCTTAACTTGTGGTATAACCTTCGTGCGTAGGACATGCTCTTTCCTATCCAAGATCTTAACAGGTACCTCCTCGTACGTTAAATCTTCAGCTATCTCGTCTGGTTCTAACTCAATAATGTGGTTCGGGTCTTTAACATATTTACGAAGCATAGATATGTGAAAAATATTATGAACACGAGACATGCTTGGAGGTAATGCGAGTCTATATGCCACATTTCCTATTCGCTCAAGAATCTCAAATGGACCAACAAATCTTGGATTGAGCTTTCCTCTCTTCCCAAATCTTGTAACTCCCTTCCATGGTGCAACACGTAATAATACATGATCCCCAATATTAAATTCCACGTCCTTCCGATGAAGATCCGCATAACTCTTTTGTCGATCCTGTGCCGTTTGTATACGTTGTCGAATCGTTTGGATCTTCTCTGTAGTAATGCGTACCAACTCTGGTCCCAACAATTTTGCTTCACCCACCTCGTCCCAGCATACTGGAGAACGACATTTTCTTCCATACAACGCCTCGAATGGAGCCACACCTATGCTCGCCTGATAACTGTTATTGTAGGAGAATTCCACCAATGGTAGGTACTTATCCCAACTCCTTTTGAGATCTAGGACACAAAGTCTTAATAGATCTTCAAGAGTTTGAATAGTCCTCTCTGATTGTCCGTCCGTTTGAGGATGGTATGCTGAACTGAATCGTAAATCCGTGCCCATAGCTTTCTGCAAGCTAACCCAAAATCGTGAAGTGAATCTTGGGTCACGATCCGAAACTATGGATACTGGCATGCCATGCAATCTCACAATCTCGTTCACGTACATACTAGAAAGACGTTCAAGGGAATAAGTCTCACGTATCAGCAAGAAATGAGCGGACTTGGTTAATCTATCAACAATAACCCAAATCGCATCTATGCCTTGAGAACCTTGGGAAGACCCGTAACAAAATCCATAGTAATGTGTTCCCACTTCTATTTTGGGATCTCAAGTGGTTGCAATGGACCCTTTGGCACTTGATGCTCCGCCTTTACACGTTGACAAGTTAAACACCTCGAGATAAACTCCGCGATCTCTCTTTTCATATTGCTCCACCAAAATATATGTCGAAGATCGTGATGCATTTTGGTACTCCCAGGATGGATTGCAAACGGTGTGTTGTGTGCCTCCATCATTATTCTATGCTTCAAGTCAAAATCGTTAGGAATACAAAGTCTGGAGTTGACTCGAAGTATTCCTTCTTCATCGATTCTTGCTTCTGGAATAGCACCTTCTTGCACTTTCTTCTTCATACACATCAGCACCATGTCCGTAGCTTGAGCAGCTTTAACTTTATCGATTAAAGTCGGTTCTACTCGTATATTCGATATCATCATGTGGGTACTTGGAGCCTTCATCTCTATCTCCATCCTTTGCAAGTCATACAAAATGGGCCTTTGTGTTAACAACATTGCACTCGTACCCGCGTATAATCTTCTACTCAATGCGTCAGCTACTACGTTCGCTTTTCCAGGATGATATTGGATGGTATGATCGTAATCTTTCAACAGCTCAAGCCAACGTCGTTGCCGCATGTTGAGTTCCTTTTGGGTGAAGAAATATTTGAGGCTTTTATGATCTGTATAGATCTCCACTTTCTCCCCATACAGGTAGTGTCTCCAAATCTTCAACACGAAAACGACTGCTGCCAACTCCAAATCATGAGTAGGATAATTCCTCTCATATTCTTTGAGTTGTCGTGAGGCATAGGCTATGACTTTCCCATGTTGCATGAGAACACATCCTAACCCTTTGCCTGAAGCATCGCTGTAGATAACAAATCCATCCGAACCAGATGGTATTGTCAGAACAGGTGCCAAAATGAGTCTCCTCTTGAGTTCTTGGAAACTCTTCTCGCATTCCTCACTCCATACGAATTTTGTATCTTTCCGAGTCAGCTGAGTTAACGGAGTAGCGATTCGAGAAAATCCTTCCACAAATCTCCGATAATAACCAGCTAAGCCTAGAAAGCTACGTACTTCGATTACCTACTTAGATTGCTCTCAACTGTGACTCATATCCCAACCTTCGATAACACGTCACAATGACACCTATCAGTTTACTACCGCACGAATATGGCGTCCCCTACGGAGAGTCTGGATTCAGTGCATTCCATAAAGGAAGTCACCAGATAAAGGCTCGGTTATCAACTTCTATAGTTAGGTTTTTAACTCCCGAAGTTCAATAGGAGTCATTCGATATAAGATTTTAGAAATGAGTTTTGTATCGGGTTGAAGATCAATACAAAAATTCAATATCACGCTCTGGGTTAAGCCATGAAATTCTTCAGGAAATACGTCAAAAATTTTACTAACAATAGAAATATCATTCACATCTGACGTATTTTTGTTCAAGTTCATAACATAGCTAAGAAAGCTTGACATCCGTTTTTCAATAAACGAATGACTTTACGGCTTGATATGAAAGAGTTTGACTTCAATGGTTTGGTTGCTTGAATTTGAATAACAGGTTGCTTAGGAATATGAAAACTAACAACCTTACAAAAGCAATCAATTTGGCATGATGAGTAGTTAACCAATCGATTCCTAAAATCACATCAAAAGCAAGTATCTTTAAAGAGATAAGGTCAACAAGTAATGTGATGGTGCCAACTTGGATCAAACAAGATTTATAAATAGTGGATGTGATGAAAGTTTCTCCTAACGGAGTTTCCACAGATAGGTCAAAGTTTAACTTCTCCGGAATCAAGTTTAAACGTTGAGCACAAGTAGGAGAGATAAAAGAATGGGTAGAACCGGTATCTAATAAGGTATAAACTTCGCAAAAATTTATAATTAACTAGCCCGTGCTAATTTCGTTCGGGTTCCTCGCATTCTGACCAGTCACGAAAAACGCTCTTCCAGGAACCGTTGACTTTGACTTATCCGGGACAACTTTTGGAGTCACCATCCCCGCTGAACTTGGTTTTACTACAGAACACTCTCGAGCTATATGACCCTCCTTTCCACAATTATAACATACCTTGAACTGCTGTGGGCAGTTTGGACTTATATGTCCCTCCTCTCCGCATTTGTAACATCTAACTGGCGGTCGTTCTCCTCCCCTAGAATTTGTTCCTGGTGCTGGTGCTGCTATCGACGTCTTCCTATCATCGTTAAATCTTCTCTTCTTGAAATTTTCACTTGACTCACCTCTCCTATTATCATGGTCACGGTGACCACCCGAGTGGTTACCGCTTTTGTCCGAATGCTTTCCTTCCCTGGTTGTCATTGCTTCGATGACTGCCGCCACCGGTATGACCCTGGTTGTGGTCCCTCGGTTGAACATACTCATTATCTCGCTCTAATAATTGAGCCCTGTTTACAACATCTGAATATAAAGAAAATTTATGAGAGATAAGATATTGTCGAATCTCGGGTTTTAGACCTCTCAGAAACATCCTTGTCATTCGTTCCTCATTTTCGACCAAATGAGATGCAAACCTGGATAACTCTGCAAACTTCGCCTCGTACTGGGACACCGTCATGTTGTTTTGTTCCAGTCTGATAAACTCCACCTCCTTCATATGACGAATACTTTCTGGAAAGTACTTGTCATTGAACAGTTTTTGAAATGTTTCCCAGGACATGTTGAGTGCGTCAGGCTGGGTACGCTTCACAGACTCCCACCAGTAGTCTGCCTCACCGCGGAACATAAAGGTGGCGAATGGAACCTTCTGTTCCTCCGTGCATCCCAAGACATCGAATATCTTGGTAATTTGCTTGACCCACGTTTCCTCCATGATCGGATCCGGCTTTCCCTTAAATTCTGGTGGTCCCAATTCTTTGAACTGCTTAGCTGTGACAAACCGCGCGTTGTTATCATTTCCACCCGTATTCTGCACACGAGTCTCCCTCGTCTGATTTTGCATGAACTGCAAAAAGCTCCTAAACATTCCATCATTCATCGTTTGCTCGGTAACGTTGTTTACAGGAGGAATATTGCCTTCCTGTTGTACGTTCCCCTGGGTGGTGATCAAAGGTGTCTCCACGGTCTGATTTACTCCATTATTAACGTTCTCAGCTGCCATTCTTAAATACTGCCATAAAACAAGGGTTAATAGTCATGTCATATATTATCCCTATACTTTGACCGACCAAATAAACACCAAATAAACTTAGTCAGGTCATACTAGCGAAGGAATTCCCCGTCTCTCCCCTCCTAGTTCTTGTCTCACATCTCAGCCAGGGATCATATCCCTAAGCTTTGATACCAACTGTGACGCCCCCAAAATAGGTATACAACACCCATTCTGAGTCGCCAAATACATGGTACAGAAAGCAAACTATAACTTCAATAATACAAATGTCGTGCAAAATACGACAACACATACTGTGAGTTTAAATACAAATATTGTCTTCTAGACAATATCCACACTCAAATAAATCCTCATTACAATTATTCAAACACTATTTTACAGAAATAGTGAGGACTGCTAAAACATCTTTCTAGAACCATCACTCCATACCCCGACTAGATCCTGCTATGTTCTCACCTCCTGAGAAGAAAAATGGAACAAAAAGGAAAAGGGTGAACTCAACTAGCCCAGTAAAGAATATTATGACTAAGATAATATACAAACAAATTATCGTTAGTCTTCAACGGGGAAAAATCTGATAGAATATAATCGACAACAAGTTTTAGATCAACAACTGCAGCGGAAACAACAAACCATTAGAAGAGTCAAGTAGAGAAAGAATTCTACTATCTTCTAAGATTTAAAAGTCCATCATCAATATTTTATCCCTGTAACATCAATTAATAATCATCTTTATCCAAATATTCATCTTTGCACTACAGGCCAAAGATATTCATCAAGTAATCATACATCTTTGCACTACAGGCCAAAGATATTCATCAAGTAATCATACATCTTTGCACTACAGGCCAAAGATATTCATTAATATCATCATTTAGGACTGAGGATGATGAAAAATATCTTAAAGAGAACGAATCCAATGAGACAGAAGGACAAATAGTAGGGATTCGTATAACAGTTTATCCAAGATCAATAATACTTCATAATAATCAATTGTGAAGCAGAATTCAAAAATAAAGATCAAAACATGGATACAATCAAAGATAGTAACCATAATAGACATCTTGGACAAAAAGGGAAAATTTTATTTTTCGGTGAATAGTGCCGTATTGGTGAATAGTACCGTATACGTGAATAGTGCCGTATATGTGAATAGTAACCCCGACACAAAAAGTTCCAAATTTGATAAAAACTCATATCAATATTTCAGCATAATGATATTGAAGAAAATAATATCATTAAAAAGAAAATAATATCCCTTACCTCAAGATATCAGTACTTCTGGTCGAAATACCGGTATAAGGCTGAAAGAAACTTGTTCTGATGAATAGAAACTCTCAAAGTATCTAAATACTCACAAAATACACTTAATAATCTAGAGAGAGAAAGAGAGAAAACTTGTTTCTGGTGTGATTTTCAATTCTAACTTAGCCCTCTATTTATAGGAAAATTTTAGTAGGCTTGACCTGTAACCTGATGGCTTTACCTGCTACTATTCCCACCCACCACATTTGAAATATAATTCAGCACATTTCTTCACCAACCACAAGTGGGGCCCACCAATTCTAGAATTTTCTATCAAAATGATAAACTCCGAAAATTCAACAATTTCTGAACCAGTCATCTCGTAAAATTCATAATAAATCATACGTTCATTTTTAACGGTTCAAAATTTGTGGACATATACTCAACTTATATATGTATAACATATCCAAAAATTACCACGATCCAACGGTCGGATTAAAAATTATAACCCCCGCAAAATATCTCAAAAACCTTGATTTTTAATACCTCCATTCCGACAAAAATACGGATAAAAATCTCAACATTAACTCCTTCATTTTTAACCACAAAAATATATCCCTCATTTATATCCACATAAAATAAATATTTCCTTATCATATGAATCAATAATTAATTATTCACAAATAATATTACAGAATCACATTTATGACAACCAGGCCGTTCCCAGGAAAGAGGGGGCTTTCCAATAAGGATTTCTCCTTACTGGCGCGCAATTAGATGACCAAACCTCTCCTTAGACAGAACTTTCTAGACATTGCCAATAATGTTATCTAATAATATTATTCAAATAATATGAATTATTGATCTGATAAATGAAAATACTGTGCAGCAACAATTATTGAAACAACAATAATATAAAATATCAACGCAGCAATTATTGAATCAATAAAATAAAATATTGAATAATAACTACTGTAACAATTATTGAGTAGTGCCTTCTTACGTAAGAATCAATAATTGGTGCAATACCGTGTGCTACTGTATTTTAACCACCGGGTATTCCAACAGTATTAACGGTAACAACTACGCCGTTATTTATAAATAACTTATACTTGTCGTTTTCTTCATCCAATCGCTTTCCGTTATGGGGCCCACACAAGGCTGCGCCGTCGTACGAATATTCCCTGACAGCAAGAATATTCCACGACCAAACGAATATTTTCCGACAAAATGAATATTTTATAACCACTTGCTTATTTTGCAAAATTTGCACATTTCACCCATAACCAAAGTATTATATCAAATTAGCCCCTTATTATTCACAATAATATTTAGAGAAAATTTAATTTTATTCATTAATAAGTTGGGGTCTTACATCCATGAATTAATATTCCATCGCTGAGACTCAGCTCAATAATTAATCCACATCATCGAATCATCCCTGCACTACAGGCCAATGATATTCATTAGTATCACGACCACGAATTATCCATGCACTACGGGCCAAAGATAAACGTGTTTTCATCAACGGTCCTGATCATGCCATAAAACAATTCATCTTTGCACCCTTGGCCGAAGAGAATCCATAGCCATAATCATACCAAAAACTGTCCATCAATGCACTGTGGCCAATGATGACTTTTCCACATTATTTGTAACATTACGATCATGATTATACCGAATAATCCCTGGTCATAATCATACCAAGTCCATCTATGCACTACAGGCCACATATGACTTTCAACATAATATAAACATGAGGATGATGACAATGACATAATAATTCAATAAAACAAGGTCAAGAATTAATTTATCCAGGAATCAATAACGTCCAAATTGTCAACATGATACTGCTTTGGGAGTTAAATTCAAAAATGCTCAGAAGAATACTTTCATGAAAAGATACTGGATAAAGCGCAAATATCAAGGATATTCCACTAATTTCATGCAAATACTATGCATAATAAAATATAATATATTCTAATTATTGTCTAATAAAATAGATAACTTTATAAAAGTATTCTGTTTTATATAAAAAGATTTTACTATTAGCCTAATAAAACGAATAACTTTATAAAAGTATTTTGTTTTATATAAAAAGTTTTTCTGTTTTATTACATTAATAATACAAATAAAACAAAACAGAGTGACTTCTCATGTAAGCATCAATAATCAATACCGTGTGCTACTATGCAACCACGCGTATTACTGTACTTTTAACACTGAGTGTTTCAACAGTTAACGGTAAAACTTCCGCCGTTATTTTCATAAAAATATTTTTGTCGTTTTCTCAATCCGACAATAATTCCGTTGTGGGGTCCACCAATGATTGTACCGTCGTACGAATATTTCCCGACAAAAAGAATATTCCCCGACTAATCGAATATTTCTCGACACAATGAATATTTTATATCAACTTGCTTACTTTGCAAAAAAAAAATTCACATATTACCCTTAACTTTAAAATTTTATCAATTTAACTATTTACCAAAATAGAAAAATTGAATACTTTTATTTCATAAAATCTGAGGTCTCACACCATGCATGCGGTAGTCCACACAGACAGGTTATTCCAACAGAATAATAAAGAATAGAACCAGGTCATGCGTAATCTACACAGATAGGATATTCTAACAGAATAATAAAGAATAGAATCAGGTCATGCGTAATCCGCACGACAGGATATTCCAACAGAATAATAAAGAAGGGAACAAGGTCATGCGTAATCCGCACAAACAGGATATTCCAACAGAATAATAAAGAATGGAATAACAACAGAATTCACCAGGCATGCGATAGACCGCACAGATAGGTTATTCCAACAAAATAATAAAGAATGGAATAACAGAAGAATTTCACCATATATTCGGTACTTCGTATAGACATGTTATTCCAACATAATAATAAAGAATAGAATAATAACCCTTACGAGTATTGAAAGAAAATAACTCTCTTCATGAATACGAATGAATAATACCCCTTACTATAATAATAATATCCCTTACCTCAGAAAAAAACTGGATATTGGAATAGTGAGGTAGCAGACTTCTCTTCTTCTTTATCTCAATAATTTCTCTCTATAATAATTTCTTTATAGCTTTAGTAAATTGGTGAGATATGAAGGAAGAATGAGCTTCTATTTATAGAAAAATATAGTTTCGATAATTGCACATTTTGGGACTCAAAATATTACAGTATAATACCTTCCTCTTTTTTTTTATTTTTAATTTAGTCCTGCAAGTATTATCAAACTTGCACCACCTCCCCTAATAGTAAATAATGTTAATCAATAGTTCAATCATGTGAATCAATAGTTATAATCATGTGAAAATACGAATTACAGTATAGTACCTCCATCTATACCTCCATTTTTAACTTAGTCATGCAAGTATTATCAATCTTGCACCAACTCCCCTAATAGTACAAGAATGTGAATCAATAGTACACACATGTGAACAAAAGTTATAATCATGTGAATTAATAGCAATTAATTACTCATTTATCCGATTAATTACCCGACTGGTCAATGTAACTTCCAGACATCAATTATTATCGAAATAAATGTCAATTTTTACTAACACTAATAATTCCAACACAATGGAACCATCCATTTCATCTTTAATCAACACGAACTTATTCATCATTAATATTATAACTCACAATATTTAACAACCAGGTCGTTCCCAGGAAAGTGGGGGATTTCCGATAAGGATTTCTCCTTATTAGCGTGTAATTAGGTGACCAAACCTCTCCTTGATAGAACTTCTAGACATTGTCAATATTGTAAATAATAATACGAATAACTTTGTTGTCTCAATTATTTATTAAATAATATAATCATATTATACAAATTATACTATGACAATAATTGAATCAATAATATGAGAGATATGATGTAACAATTATTGTAGCAATAATTGAGTATAACTGAGTGACTTCTTACGTAAGCATCAATAATCAATATCGTATGATACTATGCAACCACGCGTATTACTGTACTTTTATTACTGGGTAGTTCAACAGTTTTAACGGTAACACTTTCGCCGTTATTTTTATAAAAAGATAATTTTGTCGTTTTCTTACTACGACAATACTTCTATTGTGGGGTCCACCAATGATTGTGTCGGCGTACGGATATTTCCCGACCAAACGAATATTTTATAACAACTTGCATACTTTGCAAAATTTTCACATATCACCCTTAACTTTAACCCTTTCTCAATTTAACCATTTACTAAATAAAATAATAATTATAAGAAAAATGAATACTTTCATTTCATAATTTCGGGATCTCATAATGTCAGGAGACTGTTCTTGAAGAATCTGGGTTTTCCAGAAATGTTCATCCGGCTACTGGTCAACCTATGTTTGACCATGATTATCTTTGATTCTGTTAAGGATCTGGGTGATCTAATGATATGGATGTGTAGTCCATATGTTAATCTACATAAACCATACACTAACATGGCCTAATCACTTAATAGTTGCAAGATTAAAATCCTTAAAAATGGTTGTCAGACTTTCTGGGTTTCTGGGTTGCACATATTTCCAGAACTTGTGATCAGTCAACCATGTTTGACCACTTATAACTAGAGATCTAGACATGGTATAGACTTGATTCCACTTCTAGTCTACTCTCCTCATGGCATAGAACAAATCTATAACACTATACACACATAACATCTAACAGGTTGAGATTTATGGGCCCTGACATTAGGCTGTCGGGCCTTAAAATTAGGGTTTTAAGTTAGTCTTTAAAACTATATTTTCTTGCATCTAGATGTTATGTATCCTTGATGTAACATCTTAAATAACTAAATAACACCCCTAAACACAACTCTAAACAACAAAACACAACGTATTACATAAATCACAAGATTTTTAAAGATTAGGGTTGTATTTCTTTAAAGCTTTGATCCTTTGAATCTGATCCTTGTTTCTGATCTTGGCAAGCTAAGTGTTGTACTTGGCTTAACTTCTCACTCACTCTCACTCTACATTTTCAAATTTGGAGAGAGAGAATGGCTTGGTTAGTATGTTAAGTAAAGTAAAGCTTTTTCTTTACTTTAATCTTTTATATTTGATTCAATGCACCAAGTCTTGCGAGGTGGCACACAAAATCTGATCTTGGAAGATATAGAGCACATGTTGATATCCCAAAGTGGTGACTCACAAGATTTTGTAATATCTTTTACTTAAAAGGTAAGTAAAAGGGCATTTTAGTCATTTCGCACTCACTAAGGGTATTTTTGTCTTTTCCCCTACAATTTGAAGGTATTTTAGACATTTCATATATATCCCATATCTTAGAATTCTTAAGTCTTTATACTTAGCTTTTGAGCTCGCGAATTAGGGTTTACAAATTCCCAATTAGGGTTTCAGATTCCCGAAACTAAAATTAGGATTTCCGGACAAATCATTAGGGTTTCTAATTGTTTGTTAGGGTTTCCTAACTTATCAAGCATATTCTTAATATAACTTTAGGGTTTTGCTAAAGTTACACTTATTCTGATCAAACTTTGATCCTAAACTACAATTCTGTACACATACACAATTACTGTACACATACAATCAGTATATACAGATTCATATACACTCATACACTTAACCATATAAGTCTTCTCCAAAAAAATTTAAATCCATAAAAACCCTTCACAGAAATCTTTAAATCCATACAATATATCTAGTCTACGTCTATTATTGAACCTTTAATCCATCATTTTAAGATTTTAATAATTATCTAAATTTTCGGGTTGTCACATTCACCCCTTCTTCTAAGAATTTTATCCCCGAAATTCACTTTTCACCTTATACCAATCATACTCATCACCACATGCTACCCACAACATCACTCACAAGAGTTAAAATTTTCAAATCATGCTGAGGACTCATATAGACTATAAACTTTCATTTTCAAAAAGGTTATAAAAAATTCATCCGCAAACCGCTCTGGTCTTACGGACAAGGTGGGCAATTAGCCCGTTATTGTGACGCCCCCAAAATTAGGTATACATCACCCATCTTGGGTCGTCAGATACATGGTACATAATACAAATACAACTATCGTGTACAATACGACAAAACATAACTGTGAGTTTGAATACAATTGTTGTCTACTAGAGACTATACAAACTCAAAAGGAGTCCTCATTATAATTATTGTCACACTATTTAATATAATAGTGAGGACTACTAATACTATCATCTGGTCCATCACTCCGTTCCCCGACTCGTCCCAGCTATATTCTCATTTCCTAAAGAGAACAGTGAAAGAAAGGGTGAGCTCAACTAGCCCAGTAAGAAATATTTTGACTAAGATAATGCAAAATAAATTATCATTAGCCTTCAATAGTTTTAAACTGATAAAATATAACGAACATCAAGTTTAACTGCAGCGGAACAAGCAATCCATTAAAAGAGTCAAGTAGAGAATAAAATCTACTATCTTCTATGATTTAAAAGGTTTTTCAACACTGTTATCGCTGAGACTCAGCTTAATAAAATAATACACATCATCGAATCACCCCTGCACTACGGCCAAGGATATTCGTGTATTCATTAATGGTCATGATCATGCCAACAACTGTACATCAATGCACTACGGGCCAATAAGGACTTTTACCACATCATTTGTAACATTACAGTCATGATTATACCAAATAATCCCTGGTCATAATCATACCAAGTCCATCTATGCACTACAGGTCACAGATGACTTTCAACATTTTATAAACATGAGGATGATGACAATGATATAAGAATTCAATAAAACAAGTTCAAGAATTAATTTATCCAAGAATTAACAACGTCCAAATTGTCAACATGATACTGCTTTGTGGAGTAAAATTCAATAATACTTAGAAGAATATTTTCATGAAAAGATACTAGATGAAACGCAATTATCAAGGATATTTCACAAATTTCATGGAGTATAGAAGTCAAAACTTAACCAACTGAGTATAATAAAGAATGAAATAACAAAAGAAATCACCATGCATGCGATAGACCGCACAGACAGGTTATTCTAACAGAATAATAAATAATGGAACCAGGTCCGGTGTAAAACGCACAGACAGGATATTCCAACAGAATAATAATAAAGACGGAACCAGGTCCAGTGTAAAACACACAGATAGGATGTTCCAATAGAATAATAATAAAGACGGAACCAGGTCAGGTGTAAAACACATAGACAGGATGTTGCAACATAATAATAATAAAGACGGAACCAGGTCCGGTGTAAAACACACAGACGGGATGTTCCAACAGAATAATAATAAATACGGAACCAGGTCTGGTGTAAAACACACAGACAGGATGTTCCAACAGAATAATAATAAAGACGGAACCAGGTGTGGTGTAAAACACACAGACAGGATGTTCCAACAGAATAATAATAAAGACGGAACCAGGTCCGGTGTAAAACACACAGACAGGATGTTCCAACAAAATAATAATAAAGATGGAACCAGGTTCGGTGTAAAACACATAGACAGGATGTTCGAACAGAATAATAGAAGAATGTCACCAAGTATAGGGTAGACCGCGTATACAGGTTATTCCAACAGAATAACAAGAAATGGAATAACAACAGTTCTCTTCATGAATAAGAAAGAACAACACCCCTTACCATTTTAAAGAAGAACGAAAATAAGGAAGTAGTTAAGTAGCAGAATACTTTTCCTTTCTTTCTATAGTTTCTCTCTATAGTTTTTCTCTCTAGAGTTCAGTGAATTCGTAAGAAATAATGAAGGAATGAGCTGCTATTTATAGAAAAATGGAATGCATAATAACTAATCCATGAACGGTCCAGATTGATTACTTTAATCTGACGGTCCATATTTAAAAAAAATTTTTTTTAAATAAAATATAATATATTCTATTTATAGAATAACTTTAATAAAGTATTCTATTTTATATAAAAAGATGTTTCTGTTTTATTACGTTAATAATACGAATAAAATAAAACTTCATTATCGCTAAATAATTCATATTATTAACTGACAATAATTGAATCAAACTGAGTGACTTCTCACATAAGCATTAATAATCAATACCGTGTGCTACTATGCAACCACACGTATTACTGTACTTTTACTACCGAGTAGTTCAACAGTATCAATGGTAAAACTTTCGCCGTTATTTTTAATAAAATATTTTTGTCGTTTTCTCAATCCGACAATAATTCCGTTGTGGGGTCCACCAATGATTGTGCCGTTGTACGAATATTTCCTGTTAAAACGAATATTCCCCGACCAATCGAATATTATATAACAACTTGCGTACTTTGCAAAATTTATAAATATTACCCACAACTATAACATTATATCAAATTAACTCCATAATATTCAAAAATGATATTTATAGAAAATTCATCTTTATTTATAAAAGTTGGGGTCTTACAACCTCCCCTTCTTATGAAATTTCGCCCTCAAAATTAGGGTACGTACCTGGTATGTCGAAGAGGTAAGGATACCTTGATTTCATTTCAGATTCTAACTCCCAAGTCATTTTCTCAACATCGTGGTTTCTCCACAAAACTTTGACTTGAGGTATAACCTTGGAGCGTAGAATATGTTCCTTCTTATCCAAGATTTGAACAGGAACTTCTTCATACATCAAATCTTCTGCTATTTTGTCTGGTTCTAACTCAATAATGTGGTTCGGGTCATTCCACATATTTACGTAACATGGATATGTGAAAAACGTTATGAACACGAGACATACTTGGCGGTAAAGCGAGTCTATAAGCCACAGTTCCTACTCGATCGAGGATTAAAAATGGACCGATGAATCGAGGATTGAGCTTTCCTCTCTTTCCAAATCTCGTAACTCCTTTCCATGAAGCAACACGTAAGAACACATGATCTCCTATATCAAATTCCACGTCCTTTCGATGAAGATCAGCATAACTCTTTTGTCGATCTTGTGAGGTTTTTATATGTTATCGGATCGTTTGAATCTTTTCTATAGTAATACGTACCAACTCCGGTCCCAACAACGTTGCTTCACCCACCTCATCCCAGAATACTAGAGAACGACATTTTCTTCCATACAACGCTTCGAATGGAGCCATGCCAATACTTGCTTGATAAATGTTGTTATAGGAAAACTCCACCAATGATAAGAACTTGTCCCATCTTCCCTTGAAGTCAAGGACAGAGTCTTAATAAATCTTCAGAGTTTGAATAGTTCTCTCTGATTGTCCGTCCGTCTAAGGATGATATGCTGAACTAAATCGTAAATCCGTGCCCATAGCTTTTTGTAAGCTAACCCAAAATCGTGAAGTGAATCTTGGGTCTCGGTCAGAAACTATGGATACTGGCATACCATGCAGTCTTACAATCTTGTTTATGTACATACGAGCGAGACGTTCAAGTGTATAAGTTTCTCGTATCGGTAAAAAATGAGCAGACTTGGTCAATCTATCAACAATGACCCAAATCGCATCAATACCTTGAGAAACCTTAGGAAGACCGGTAACGAAATCCATGGTAATGTGCTCCCACTTCCATTTTGGAATTTCAAGTGGTTGCAATTGACCTTTCGGTACTTGATGCTTCGCTTTGACTCGTTGACAAGTTAGACACCTTGAGATAAACAGCGCTATCTCTCTCTTCATATTGCTCCACCAAAATGTATGACGAAGATCATGATACATTTTGGTACTTCCAAGATGGATTGTAAACGGTGTGTTGTGTGGCTCCATCATGATTTCATACTTTAAATCAGGGTCATTAGGAACACAAAGTCTGGAGTTGACTCGAAGTATTCCTTCTTCATCGATTCTTGCTTCCGACATAGCACCTTCTTGCACTTTCTTCCTCATACGCATCAGCTCCAGGTCTGTAGCTTGAGCAGCTTTAACTTTATCGATTAAAGTTGGTTCTACTCGTATATTCGCCATCATCACATGGGTCCCTGGAGTCTTTAACTCTATCTCCATCCTTTGCAAGTCACACAAAATGGGCCTTTGTGTTGACAATATCGCACTCGTACTTGCATATGATCTTCTACTCAATGCTTCAGCTACCACGTTCGCTTTTCCAGGATGGTATTGAATGGTATGATCATTATCTTTCAACAGTTCAAGCCAATGTCGTTGTCGCATGTTGAATTCCTTTTGAGTGAAAAAATATTTGAGGCTTTTATGATCCGTAAAGATCTCCACCTTCTCCCCATACAAGTAATGCCTCCAAATTTTAAGTGCAAAGACAACAGCTGCCAACTCTAGATCATGAGTAGGATAATTCCTCTCATATTCCTTGAGTTGTCTTGATGCATAGGCTATGACTTTTCCATGTTGCATGAGAACGCATCCCAACCCTTTGCTCGAAGTATCACTATAGATGAAAAATCCCTCCGAGCCAGATGGTATTGTTAGAACAGGTGCTGAAATGAGTCTCCTATTGAGTTCTTGAAAACTCTTCTCACATTCTTCGCTCCAACCGAACTTTGTATCTTTCCGAGTCACCTAAGTTAATGGAGTAGCGATTCGAGAAAATCCTTCCACGAATCTCCGATAATAACCTAGCTAAACCAAGAAAGCTACGTACTTCAGTCACTGTTTTAGGTTGCTCCCAGCTTTGAATAGCTTCAATCTTTGCCGGGTCAACCGATATTCCACGACTTGATAATACGTGCCCAAGGAATGCTACCTCCTCTAGCCAAAACTCGCATTTCTTCAACTTGGCATAAAGCTTGTATTCACGAAGCTTTTGGAGATACAGCCTCAAGTGTTGCTCATGATCTTCACGGCTTGTGGAATAAATAAGGATGTCATCAATAAAGACGACCACAAAGTGATCCAAATATTCATTGAATATCCGGTTCATCATATTCATGAAGGCAGCAGGAGCATTAGTCAATCCAAAGGACATGACTAGAAATTCATAATGCCCGTACCGAGTTTTGAAAGCCGTCTTTGGAATATCCTCAGTTCTAACCTTCAGCTGATGATATCTAGAACGAAGATCGATCTTTGAAAAGAATTGTGCTCCTTGCAACTGGTCAAACAGGTCATCAATACGTGGCAATGGGTACCTGTTTTTGATGGTGACATGATTCAACTCCCGATAATCAATACAAAGTCGCATACTTCCATCTTTCTTCTTCACGAATAGAACAGGAGCTCCCCAAGGAGAAGTACTAGGACGAATAAAGCCAATGTCTAACAATTCCTGCAGTTGGATCTTTAACTCCTGAAGTTCAATAGGAGCCATTCGATATGGGGCTTTGGAAATGGGTTTTGTACCGGGTTCAAGGTCGATACAAAATTCAATTTCACGCTCTGGGGGTAGGCCAGGAAGTTCTTCAGGGAATACGTCAGGGAATTTATTAACAATAGAAATATCATTCAAAACTGACGTATTTTTGTTTAGATCTGTGACATGAGCTAAGAAAGCTTGACATCCGTTTTTCAATAAACGAATAGCTTTATGGCTTGAGATGACAGCGATTGATTTTAATGGTTTGGTTGCTTGAATTCGTATAATAGGTCGATTAGGAATATGAAAGCTAACAACCTTACGAAAATAATCAATTTTTGCATGATGAGTAGTTAACCAATCAATCCCTAGAATCACGTCAAATGCAAGTATTTTTAATGAAATCAGATCAATAGGTAATGTGTGGGTACCAACTTGAACCAAACAAGACTTATAAACAGTGGATGTAATGAAGGTTTCTCCCAACGGAGTTTCCACAGATAAGTCAAAGTCTAATTTCTCCGGAATCAAATTTAATCGATGAGCGCAAGTAGGAGAAATAAAAGAATGGGTTGAACCGGTATCAAATAAAGTATAGACTTCGTTAGAGTTTATGATAAGCTTACCCGTGATGACCTCATTCGGGTTCTTTGCTTTTTGAGAGGTCACAACAAACGCTCTCCCTTGCACTACCGGTTTTGACTTTTCTGGGATGGTCTTTGGTGTCTCCATCTTGGCTGAACTTGTTTTTGGTAAACGACAAAATCGAGCTAAATGACCTTCTCTTCCACAATTATAACATGCTTTAGATGGCATCGCGCAGTATGGACTGATGTGCCCCTCCCCTCCGCATTTGAAATATATGATAGGTGGTCATTCTCCTTCCTTAACAACGGGTGCTGGTGCTGACGTCTTTCCATCATTGTTGAATCTCCTCTTCTTGAAATGACCATTCTTATTATTTTGGCCCTGATTACCACCGAAATGGTTACCATTTCTAGCATGTTGATTCCCTCCACGCTTGTTGTCACCGCTTCGATGATTGCTCTCACTAGTATTATCATTTTGCCGACTACTCTCTTTTGGTTGCGTTGACTTGTTATCGCGCTCCACTAACTGAGCCCTATTCACAACATCTGAATACAAACACAGTTTGTGAGAAATAAGATGTTGACGTATCTCAGGTTTCAAACCTCGCAAAAACATTCGCGCCATTCGCTCTTCATTATCCACCAAGTGGGACGCAAACCGGGACAACTCAGCAAATTTAGCCTCATACTGCGACACAGTCATATTATTCTGCTCCAATTTATTGAACTTCACCTCCTTCATGTGACGAACACTTTCAGGAAAGTATTTGTCATTGAACATCTCTTAGAACTTCTCCCAAGACATCTTCAGTGCGGCAGGTTGAGTACGCTTAATCGATTTCCACCAGTAATCTGCCTCTCCTCGCAACATAAAGGCGACAAAGGGAACCTTTTGCTCCTCGAAGCATCCCAAGACATCAAATATCTTGGTGATATGCTTTATCCATGTTTCCGCTATAAATGGTTTTGGCTCTCCCTTAAACTCCGGTGTTCCCAGCTCCTTGAACTATTTAGCGGTGACCGTCCGAGAGTTTTCTGTGTTTCCGCCTATATTTTGGACAGGAGCCGCTCTCACCTGCTGTTGCAAGAACTGCATAAAGCTTCTGAACATTCCATCATTCATTATCTGGTCAGTGTTGTTGTTTGCATGAAGATTGTCACCTTCCTGATGCACATTATCCTGATTATTGATATGTGGTGAATCAACAGTCGCCTGTGCTCCATTGCTATTCTCAACATTCTCAGATGCCATTTTCAGATACTGCCACAAAACAAAAGTTAATTGATATGTCATATATTATCCTTATATTATGACCGACCAATTAAATACCATGCAAATAAACTTATGTAGGTCATACTAGCGAAGGAATTTCCTGTCTCTCCCCTCCTAGTTCTATTCTCACATCTTAGCCAGGGATCATATCCCTAAGCTCTGATACCAACTATGACGCCCCCAAAATTAGGTATACATCACCCATCTTGGGTCGTCAGATATATGGTACAGAATACAAATATAACTTACTAAAACAATTGTCGTGTACAATACGACAAAACATAACTGTGAGTTTGAATACAATTATTGTCTACTAGAGACTATACAAATTCAAAAGGAGTCCTCATTACAATTATTGTCACACTATTTAATAGAATAGTGAGGACTACTAATACTATCATCTGGTCCATCACTCCGTTCCCCGACTCGTCCCAGCTATATTCTCATTTCCTGAAGAGAACAGTGAAAGAAAGGGTGAGCTCAACTAGCCCAATAAGAAATATTATGACTAAGATAATGCAGAATAAATTATCATTAGCCTTCAACAGTGTTAAACTGATAAAATATAACGAACATCAAGTTTAACTGCAGCGGAACAAGCAATCCATTAAAAGAGTCAAGTAGAGAATAAAATCTACTATCTTTATGATTTAAAAGGTTTTTCAACACTGTTATCACTGGAACTCAGCTTAATAATATAATCCACATCATCAAATCACCCCTGCACTATGGCCAAGGATATTCGTGTATTCATTAATGATCATGATCATGCCAATAACTGTCCATCAATGCACTACGGGCCAATGAGGACTTTTACCACATCATTTGTAACATTACGGTCATGATTATACCGAATAATCCCTGGTCATAATCATACCAAGTCCATCTATGCACTACAGGCCATAGATGACTTTCAACATTTTATAAACATGAGGATGATGACAATGATATAAGAATTCAATAAAACAAGTTCAAAAATTAATTTATCCAAGAATTAACAACGTCCAAATTGTCAACATGATACTGCTTTGTGGAGTAAAATTCAAGAATGCTTAGAAGAATATTTTCATGAAAAGATACTGGATGAAACGTAATTATCAAGGATATTCCACAAATTTCATGGTGTATAGAAGTCAAAACTTAACCAACTGAGTATAATAAAGAATGGAATAACAAAAGAAATCACCATGCATGCGATAGACCGCACAGACAGGTTATTCCAACAGAATAATAAATAATGGAACCAGGTCCGGCGTAAAACGTACAGACAAGATATTCCAACAAAATAATAATAAAGACGGAACCAGGTTCGGTGTAAAACACACAGACAGAATGTTCTAACAGAATAATAATAAAGATGGAACTAGGTCTGGTGTAAAACACACAGACAGGATATTCTAACAGAATAATAATAAAGACGGAACCATGTCCGGTGTAAAACACACAGACAGGATGTTCCAACAGAATAATAATAAAGACGGAACCAGGTCCGGTGTAAAACACACAGACATGATGTTCCAACAGAATAATAATAAAGACGAAACCAGGTCTGGTGTAAAACACACAGACAAGATGTTCCAACAGAATAATAATAAAGACGAAATCTGGTCCGATGTAAAACACACAGATAGGATGTTCCAACAGAATAATAATAAAGACGGAACCAGGTCCGGTGTAAAACATACAGACAGGATGTTCTAACAGAATAATAGAAGAATGTCACCAAGTATAGGGTAGACCGCGTATACAGGTTATTCCAACAGAATAACAAGAAATGGAATAACAACAGTTCTCTTCATGAATAAGAAAGAATAACACCCCTTACCGTTTTAAAGAATAACTGAAATAAGGAAGTAGTTAAGTAGCAGAATACTTTCTCTCTCTCTCTCTCTATAGTTTCTATCTATAGTTTCTCTCTCTAGAGTTCAGTGAATTCGTAAGAAATAATGAAGGAATGAGCTGCTATTTATAGAAAAATGGAATGCATAGTAACTAATCCATGAACGACCCAAATTGATTACTTTAATCTGACGGTCCATATTTAAAGAAAAATCTTTTAAATAAAATATAATATATTCTATTTATAGAATAACTTTAATAAAGTATTCTATTCTCTATAAAAAGATGTTTCTATTTTATTACGTTAATAATACGAATAAAATAAAACTTCATTATCGCTAAATAATTCATATTATTAACTGACAATAATTGAATCAAACTGATTGACTTCTCACATAAGCATTAATAATCAATACCGTGTGCTACTATATGAATTTCCGCCGTTATTTTTAATAAAATATTTTTGTCGTTTTCTCAATCTGATAATAATTCCGTTGTGGGGTCCACCAATGATTGTGCCGTTTTACGAATATTCCCTGTTAAAACGAATATTCCCCGACCAATCGAATATTATATAACAACTTGCGTACTTTGCAAAATTTATAAATATTGCCCACAACTATAACATTATATCAAATTAACTCCATAATATTCAAAAATGATATTTATAGAAAATTCGTCTTTATTTATAAAAGTTGGGGTCTTACAGTTATGCCCTATACTGATTAAGTACTACTGGTCAGAACAATTTTTCCTCGTTTCTCTTATCCGCCTTGGGCGCACAAATTTTTTCCCCAATTTTGGGATGCTTACCTCAGTCTTTATAGGATTCTGTACCAAAACAATTTGGTTCAGGATAATTTCAAAGAACGCTTTGAATTTTATAAATGTTGGTCTAGCAGAATCAAATAGCTTAGACTAATACAAATAATTTCATTTCAATCGAAATATTAATGTATAGCCAAATCCCATTGGCAATTTAAAATTTTAAAAATATTTTGAAAAAAAAACGTCATGATACCGTACTGTATTAACAGCCCGTTTGAGGATGTCGTCATTGAGTGAATTTGTTATGACACATAATACAATAGTGGGACAACGATTTTTAGATTGAATTCAACACTAAGTATTCCTGCATTTACAACTCCATCATTTTTTTATCATCTTTGCACCAGGTTACATGATGCATTAATGATAAATAAAATACTATGTCAAATCATTGTTGTCTACCCGAAACTAGTAGCATAGACTATTCTTTAAACAGTTCAAAAATTGTTGTAAATTAGTTTTATCATCTCAACAAGTAACGATGTGTCTGTGTCCCGAAGTCCACACATACACACTGCTCACCATGTGTTAAGAGTAAAAATTCATTTTTAAAAGGCACATAGTGCGTATTTAGGTTGACGTCAAAAATTTTGAAGTCTAGCATAGGTAGAAGATTCAGAAAACCTATGTTTCCACTATTGATCCATTGCTTAATCAGTCTATCTATTCTTATCATCCTCAATTCTCTATCATCCTCAATTCTCCATTCACACTTAGTTATACCCAGTTCGTCAAACTTACTAAACATTATGAGTTCAGGAACTTGCCACAATAATATGAGTTTAAGAACTTATCCTAGTCAAACCATATTCGACCATTCGCTGAGGGGTTCAAAAATATACCATACGATTATGAGTCACGAACTTACCATAAGTATGAGTTTTAAGAACTCACAACTTAATCTTATATTTTCTAACTATACTCTATCTATCTGTTATACATATGAGAAAAGAATCACCTTCTCAACACGCATATCAGATCACAGGGTCATCTCATCTTATATATTACGATTCATTTCTATGTTATTATCGTTTTGTTTTACGATCTCCTGTCCATACACTTTTAGTCTTTTAGACTCTATCTATTCATCACTAATGTTCACCTTTATTATCAGAATTAGGTAACTCTGTATCTTTATAACTCGCCGAGATTCGTCTTTGAATCTTACCGACACACTAACTCGATTTGAGTTAGTCCTTATCCTTATCACTGCAGTTATTAGCCTAAGGTAACCCTACCGAAGGTTTTATAACCTACAGCTCTCATACCAAGTGTAATATCCCGAATCTACAGCTTTGACACCAACTGTAGATTCTATAACTATGGCAGAAGATATAAACATAAATTATTTATACATTAAACTTTACACATTATCCCCAAGGTCGAGAACCTTCACTTAATACCTGTATTTCATATTCTATCTGACATACAATGTCACCTGTCTTCTCATGTATCCGAAGTATTTGTTTTAATCTGCAATGTTTATCATAATATAGCAAGGGTGAGCAACAAGTTTGTCCAGCAAGTTTAAGTTCAATAAAGGATATAACATGATTGAAAGAATTGAACAATAAGTTGGCTAACATTTAACAATATATTAATTGTGAACTAGTATGAATCAAGTTTCATAATTGAACGATCAGGACGATAAGAATAAATGATCAATAAAGAACATAAACAATTCAACTAGACCGGAAGGTAATGAAGGTGATCAGTCTTTCATACCTGATGAACACATGCAACATGCACAAAGTGCAAATTAACAAATTATAGACATGGTATAATCAATAATGATTACCCACAAGCATATTTGAATAATCATAACTCAAGGTTGATGTAACGACCCCAAAATAGGTCCATTCCATCCAACCCATTCTGAGTCGCCAAATACATGGTACATAAAATAACTACAACTTTATTACAACAATTGTCGTGCAAAATACAACAACACATATGCTGTGAGTTTGGATACAAATATATACCAAATGTGACTCATGTCCCAACCGTGGACAACACCTCACAATGACACCTTACATAAAGGTATAGTCAAAAAACTGTTTTAGAAATTAGAATCTTTGGGAAGTGCTCAAGGAAACCTTTATACATGGGAGGCCATGCTTCTAGGTTATGATAGATATCATATGGCCACATAATTATCCTTGGTTGACTCAATAGACCCCAAAGAAAAACGAGAAGATTACTATCATATTCTTTCCAATGTTGAATCTTCTCTTGACTTATCATTATCTCCACTATCTTTAATAGTGAATTATACTTCAAACAAACACCAAGATTATATAGGTAGTGCTCGTAGATATACTTAGCAAGTGGATGAGCACATCCTTGTCTTATGATGACACGAGATTGTATATCATTAGACATCTTAGTGACAAAACACCCTTCCAACGTTGGGTTCGCCTCACCCTATTTGATTTACCAAATATAACAACTAAATGACGACCACCGTTCTATTCCCCTGTTACCCCCGCTCGACCCAACTACACTCTTATTACCTAAAAGGAATTGTGAAACAGAAGGGTGAGCACAACTAGCCCAGTATAGAATATCATGACTAAAGATAAATAAGTTATCAATAGCCTTCAACAGAATTAAATCAGAGATTTAGAACATATGGTTGATGATAAAAATTTCAACCATAGTTGCAGCAGAACGAGCAATCCATTAGAAGAGTCAAATATACTACAAAGTCTATTATCTTCTCCATGTTAAAAATCCACCAACAATATTTTATCCCTGTAACATCAATCAATAATTCAGGTCCACAATCATATGAATAACTCATAATCATAATTGTAGTTCTAAATTCCTCTTCTCATCCAGGACGAAGATTATTTTCATCACCTATCTTTACCTGAAACATCAAATGTCATGGTTATACCAAATCATATTTCATGTTCATAATCATACTAATAACTTCATATTTGCACTACGGCCAAAGATATTCAACAACATGTCATCTTTGCACTACGGGCCAAAGATATTCATCAACAATTCATCTTTGCACTACTGGCCAAAGATATTCATCAACAGTTCATCTTTGCACTATAGGCCAAAGATATTTAACAACATATCATCTTTGCACTACAGGCCAAAGAAATTAATCAACAGTTCATATTTGCACTACATGCCAAATATATTCATCAACAGTTCATATTTGCATTACAGGCCAAATATATTAATATCTCAAAGAAATATATAATCATTTCAGAATTTATATAAACAATAATTATAACCATGTTGATCATTTCACCTTTGCACGTAAGCTAAAAATATTCAATTATAAATTCAATGGTCATGATCATACCAGTTAACAATTCATCTTTGTATTATAGGCCAAAGATATTCCTCAGTCACGATCATACCAATAATTTACCCATCTTTACACTCAAGTGAAAGAGAAATTCAACATCAGGGCTATAAAAATATTATATATGATAATAAAAACAATATTATCAACAACTGCATTTATTCTCAAGAGCAACAATCATAAATCAACGATAATTTGGTCAGAAAAAGAAACCAATTTTTTCTCGTGAATAGTAACTTGTGAATAGTAACTCATTAATAGTAACCCCGACTCAAAAAGGTAGAAATTCCACAATAAAATCCATACCAATATTTAGGTATAATGATATTGAAAGAATAACATTTTTCTTTAAACTTATAAACAATTTATTTTAATTGTTTACACTTTACTAAATAATGCATTTAATCATCCTAAAATTCCAAACTCATAAGATTTCATTACCAATAATCAAAACCCTCATCAAAAATCTGCATATACCTCATATAGGATTCTCAAGCCATAAAATCCTATTTTCTAATTTTTTTTACTTCACATAACATATTTAATTCATTTACTCATAACTAGTCCATTTTCATGAAAAGTACCAAATCAGTTCCAAAAATATTTCTTTTCTGGGATTTAGCAGAATATAGTCTCATATTGAACATATATTTTTCTCAGAATTTTTAAAATTCATTTACTATTTTTCATATGGCCAAAACCGCCGAATATTTAGACATTTACCATAAATTGTACTTTTATCCAAAAATTCTAAAATTCACAATAGACTGATATTATATAGAAGTACTCCCAATAAAAATTTCATCAATTTTAGAGTTAACCACAAGAAGTTATAAGCGGTTACTTTTAAAATAGTATTTTCTCATAAAATTCGTAACTCTTATTCTATACATCCAAAAATCACCATTTTTAGACACAATCAATAAAACTCATCAAAATATCATTTCAAATTTTTTCATAATTTTTATAAGGTCTGAAAAATTGCGAAACTAAAAAACATAACAACCCTTAAAATCCCTTACTATCCCTTACCTCAAAAGAGCAGTATTTCTGACCGGAATGTAAAGCCGAAGGAACCTTGCACTGAATAACAACTCTCAAAGTATCTAAAAACTCACAAAATATGCTTCATAATACAGAGAGAGAAAGAGAGAAAGAGAGAAAACTTGTTTCTGGTGTGATTTTCAATTCTAACTTAGCCCTCTATTTATAAGAAAATGTTAGCACAACAAAGCAGACTTAACCTGCAACCTGATGGCTTTACCTGCTACTATTCCCACCCACCACATTTGAATAAAAATCTCAGCACATTTTCACAAACCAAAAGTAGGGCCCACCAATTCTAGAATTTTCCACCAAAATGATTAACTCCGAAAATTCAACAATTTCTAAACCAGTCATCTCGTAAAATTCATAACAAATCATACGTTCATTTTTAATGGTTCAAAATTTGTGGACATATACTCAACTTATATATGTATAACATATCCAAATATCACCACGATCCAACGGTCGGATTAAAAATTATAACCCTCGCAAAATATCTCAAAAATCCTAATTTGATTTTCAATACCTCCGTTCCGACAAAAATACAGATAAAACACCTCAACATTAACTCCTTCATTTTTAACCACAAAAATATATCCCTCATTTATATCCACATAAAATAAATATTTCCTTATCATATGAGTCAATAATAAATTATTCACAAATAATATTACAGAATCACATTTATGACAACCAGACCGTTCCTAGGAAAGAGGGGGCTTTCCAATAAGGATTTTTCCTTACTAACGTGCAATTAGATGACCAAACCTCTCCTTAGACAGAACTTTCTAGACATTGCCAATAATATTATCTAATAATATTATTCAAATAATATGAATTATTGATCTGATAATGGAAAATATTGTGCAGTGACAATTATTGAACAACAATAATATAAAATTTCAACGTAGCAATTATTGAATCATTAAAATAAAATATTGAACAGTAATTACTGTAACAATTATTGAGTAGTGCCTTCTTACGTAAGAATCAATAACTCCTAAAATATTGTGCAATACCGTGTGCTACTGTGCAATAACGCGTATTACTGTATTTTAACCAACGGGTATTCCAACATTGTTAACGGTAACAACTACGCCGTTATTTGTAAAAACTTAAATTTGTCATTTTCTTCATCCGACAGTTATTCTGTTATGGGGCCCACAAATGGCTGCGCCGTCATACGAATATTCTCCGACAGAAAGAATATTCCACGACCAAACGAATATTCCCCGACAACAATGAATATTTTATAACCACTTGCTTATTTTAAAAAATAAATTCATATATCACCCTTAACTTTAACTTTTATCAATTTAACCATTTACTAAATAGTAATTATAAGAAAAAATCAATACTTTTATTTCATAAAATTTGGGGCCTTGCAATCTCCCCTCCTTATGAAATTTCATCCCAGAAATTTACGTACCTAGTATTTCAAAGAGTTGAGAATACCTTGCTTTCATTTCAGATTCCATCTTCCCTGTCATCATGATTTCTCCAATGCTCATCTCCTGTATTTAAGATATCACTCTAGAATACAGCTTCAAAACAAGGGTTAATTGAATAAATTAACATATCACATAATATCCCGATATTATGACTGACCAACAATTAAGCTTAGGTAGGACACACTAGCAAAGGATTTACTCATCTCTCCCCTCCTAGTTCTATTCCCCGATCTTCGCCAGAGACCATATCCCTAAGCTATGATACCAAAATGTAACGACCCCAAAATAGGTCTATTCCATCCAACCCATTCTGAGTCGCCAAATACATGGTATAGAAACTAACTACAACTTTATTACAACAATTGTCGTGCAAAATACAACAACACATATGCAGTGAGTTTGGATACAAATATATACCAAATGTGACTCATGTCCCAACCGTGGACAGCACCTCACAATGACACCTTACATAAAGGTATAGTCAAAAACTGTTTTAAAAATTAGAATCTTTGGGAAGTGCTCAAGGAAACCTTTTATACATGTGAGGCCATGCTTCTAGGTTATGATAGATATCATATGGCCACAGAATTATCCTTGGTTTACCCAATAGACCCCAAAGAAAAACGAGAAGATTACTATCATATTCTTCCCAATGGTGAGTCTTCTCTTGACTTATCATTATCTCCACTGTCTTTATTCGTGAATTATACTTCAAACAAACACCAAGATTATATAGGTAGTGCTCGTAGATATACTCAGCAAGTTGATGAGCACATCCCTGTCTTATGATGACACGAGATTGTATATCATTAGACATCTTAGTGATAAAACACCCTTCCAACGTTGGGTTCGCCTCACCCTATTTGATTCACCAAATATAACTACTAAATGACGACCACCGTTCTATTCCCCTGTTACCCCCGCTCGACCCAGCTACACTCTTATTACCTGAAAGGAATTGTGAAACAGAAGGGTGAGCACAACTAGCCCAGTAAAGAATATCATGACTAAAGATAAATAAGTTATCAATAGCCTTCAGCAGAATTAAATCAGAGATTTAGAACATATGGTAGATGATAAAAGTTTCAACCATAGTTACAGCAGAACGAGCAATCTATTAGAAGAGTCAAATAGACTACAAAGTCTATTATTTTCTCCATGTTAAAAATCCACCAACAATATTTTATCCCTGTAACATCAATCAACAATTCTGGTCTACAATCATATGAATAACTCATAATCATAATTGTAGTTCTAAATTCCTCTTCTCATCCAGGACGAAGATAATTTTCATCACTTATCTTTACCTGAAACATCAAAGATCATGGTTACACCAAATCACATTTCCTGTTCATAATAATACTAATAACTTCATCTTTGCACTACAGCCAAAGATATTCAACAAAATGTCATCTTTGCACTACGGGCCAAAGATATTCATCAATAATTCATCTTTGCAATACGGGCCAAAGATATTCATCAACAGTTCATCTTTGCACTACAGGCGAAAAATATTCAACAACATATCATCTTTGCACTACAGGCCAAAGGTATTCACCAACAGTTCATTTTTGCACTACATGCCAAATATATTCATCAACAGTTCATATTTGCATTACAGGCCAAATATATTAATATCTCAAAGAAATATATAATCATTTCAGAATTTATATAAACAATAATTATAACCATGTTGATCATTTCACCGTTGCACGTAAGCTAAAGATATTCAATTATAAATTTAATGGTCATGATCATACCAGTTAACAATTCATATTTGCACTATAGGCCAAAGATATTCCTCAGTCACGATCATACCAATAATTTACCCATCTTTACACTCAAGTGAAAGAGAAATTCAACATCAGGGTTATAAAAATTTTATATATGATAATAAAAATAATATTATCAACAACTGCATTTATTCTCAAGAGCAACAATCATAAATCAACGATAATTTGGTCAGAAAAAGAAACCAATTTTTCTCGTAAATAGTAACTCGTGAATAGTAACCCCGACTCAAAAAGGTAGAAATTTCACAATAAAATCCATACCAATATTTCGGTATAATGATATTGAAAGAATAACATTTCTTTAAACTTATAAAGAATTTATTTTAATTATATACAATTTACTAAATAATACATTTTATCATCCTAAAATTCCAAACTCATAAGATTTCATTACCAATAACCAAAACCCTCATCAAAAATCTGCATATACCTCATATAGGATTCTCAAGCCATAAAATCTTATTTTTCCAATTTTCTTACTTCACATAACATATTTAATTTATTTACTCATAACTAGTCCATTTTCATAAAAAATACCAAATCAGTTCCAAAAATATTTCTTTTTCTGGGATTTAGCAGAATATAGTCCCATATTGAACATATATTTTTCTCAGAATTTTTAAAATTTATTTACTATTTTTCATATGGCCAAAATCGCCGAATATTTAGACATTTATCATAAATTGTACTTTTATCCAAAAATTCCAAAATTCACATAATGCACTGATATTATATAGAAGTACTTCCAATAAAAATTTCATCAATTTTGGAGTTAACCACAAGGAGTTATAAGCGGTTACTTATAAAATATTCTTTTCTCATAAAATTCATAACTCTTATTCTATACATCTAAAAATCACCATTTTTAGACACAATTAATAAAACTCATCAAAATATTATTTCAAATTTTTTCATAATTTTTATAAGGTCTGAAAAATTACGAAACGGAAAACATAACAACCCTTAAAATCTCTTACTATTCCTTACCTCAAAAGAGCAGTATTTCTGACCGGAATGTAAAGCCGAAGGAACCTTGCACTGAATAGCAACTCTCAAAGTATCTAAAAACTCACAAAATATGCTTCATAATATACAGAGAGAAAGTGACAAAACTTGTTTCTGGTGTGATTTTCAATTCTAACTTAGCCATCTATTTATAGGAAAATGTTAGCACGCTGAAGCAGACTTAACCTGCAACCTGATGGCTTTACCTGCTACTATTCTCACCCACCACCTTTGAATAAAAATCTCAGCACATTTTTACCAACCAAAAGTGGGGACCACCAATTTTAGAATTTTTCACCAAAATGATTAACTCCGAAAATTCAATAATTTCTAAACCAGTCATCTAGTAAAATTCATAACAAATCATACGTTCATTTTTAACGGTTCAAAATTTGTGGACATATACTCAACTTATATATGTATAACATATCCAAATATTACCACGATCCAACGGTCGGATTAAAAATTATAACCCTCGCAAAATATCTCAAAAACCCTAATTTGATTTTCAATACCTCCGTTCCGACAAAAATACAGATAAAATACCTCAACATTAACTCCTTCATTTTTAACCACAAAAATATATCCCTCATTTATATATACATAAAATAAATATTTCCTTATCATATGAATCAATAATTAATTATTCACAAATAATATTACAGAATCACATTTATGACAACCAGGCCGTTCTCAAGAAAGAAGGGGCTTTCCAATAGGGATTTCTCCTTACTGACGCGCAATTAGCTGACCAAACCTCTCCTTAGACAGAACTTTCTAGACATTGCCAATAATGTTATCTAATAATATTACTCAAATAATATGAATTATTGATCTGATAATGGGAAATACTGTGCAGTGACAATTATTGAACAACAATAATATAAAATTTCAACGTAGCAATTACTGAATCAATAAAATAAAATATTGAACAGTAATTACTGTAACAATTATTGAGTAGTGCCTTCTTACGTAAGAATCAATAATTTCAAAAATACTGTGCAATACTGTGTGCTACTGTGCAATAACGCGTATTACTGTATTTTAACCACCTGGTATTCCAACAGTGTTAACGGTAACAACTAGGCCGTTATTTGTAAAAACTCAAATTTGTCATTTTCTTCATCTGACAGTTATTCTGTTATGGGGCCCACAAATGGTTGCGCCGTCGTACGAAAATTCTCCGACAGAAAGAATATTCCACGACCAAACGAATATTCCCCGACAACAATGAATATTTTATAACCACTTGCTTATTTTGAAAAATAAATTCATATATCAACCTTAACTTTAACTTTTATCAATTTAACCATTTACTGAATAGTAATTATAAGAAAAATTGAATACTTTTATTTCATAAAATTCGGGGTCTTACAGTTGAGTTATAGAGAACTTGCCTGAATCACAGTGTAAGACCCCAACTTTTTAAAAATAAAAATAAATTTCCTCTAATTATTATTTTGAATAATAAGGTGTTAATTTGATATAATGCTTTGGTTATGAGTGAAATGTGAAAATTTTGCAAAATAAGCAAGTGGCTATAAAATATTCATTGTTGTCGATGAATATTCGTTTGGTCATGGAATATTCTTGTTGTCGGGAATATTCGTACGATGGCGCAGCCATTTGTGGGCCCCATAACGAAAAACTATCGAATGAAGAAAATAACAAGTATGAGTTTTTTTTATAAATAACGGCGTAGTTGTTACCGTTAACACTGTTGGAATGCCTAGTGGTTAAAGTACATTAATACGCGTGGTTGCATAGTAGCACACGGTATTGCACAATATTTTTAGATTATTGATTCTTACGTAAGAAGGCACTACTCAATAATTATTACAGTAATTACTGTTCAATATTTTATTTTATTGATTCAATAATTGCTTCGTTGATATTTTATATTATTGTTGTTTCAATAATTATCACTGCACAGTATTTCCCATTATCAGATCAGTAATTCATATTATTTGAATAATATTATTAGATAACATTATTGGTAATGTCTAAGGAAGTTTTGTCTAGGATAGGGGTTTGGTCACCTAATTGCGCGCCAGTAAGGAGAAATCCTTATCGAAAAGTCCCCTCTTTCCTGGGAACGACCTGGTTGTCATTATTATGATTCTGTAATATTATTTGTGAATAATTAATTATTAATTTATATGATAAGAAAATATTTATTTTATGTTGATATAAATGAAGGAATTAGTGCTTTAGGTGTTTTATCAGTATTTTATCAGAATGGAGATATTAAAATCATCCGTATGTGGATTTTAGTCATTTTTTGTTTGAAATTTGGAAAACTTTTCTTCTACAAAGTTGTAGAGAATTAAATTTTATATGGAATGGACATAAGGTTCATATTTTTATGATAAAATAGATATTTATTATGAATTATTGAAGTTTCGGAAATAAATATTTTTATTAAAAATATGGTGGGCCCTACTCTTGTCCTTTGTTGGTTAAATGTGTTGAAAATTATTTCAAAAGTGGTGCACTAAATTTTTTCAAAGATGGGTGCTGAGAAGCCACAAGAGGGGATTTTGTCAATCCTGGCATGCTAAGCATTTCCTATAAAATAGGGTGCTTAGGTTAGAATTAAAAATCACACCAGAATCAGAAGTTTTCTCTCTCTATAATATCAAGCGTATTTTTATGAGTATTTAGATATCTTGAATGTTGCTATGCAATGCAAATTTTCTTCAACATTATATCTGATATTTCAACTAGAAGTACAATTATTTTGAGGTAATGGATGTTATTTTCTTCGTAAATGATGCTATTTCGTTCAATATCATTATGCGGAAATATTGGTATAAATTTTATTATGAAATTTTTACCTTTTCATGTCGAGATTACTATTCACGTATACGGCACTATTCACAAATATAGTACTATTCACGAGTACTATTCATGAAGTATAATTTTTTTTATGAAATTGTTACCTTTCGTGTCGGGATTACTATTCACGTATACGACACTGTTCACAGAAAAATTAAAGTTTCTATTCTTTGTCCAAGTTGTCTATTATGGTTACTATCTTTGATTGTATTCATGTTTTGATCTTTATTCTTGAATTTTGCTCCACAATTGAATATTATGGAGTATTTTTGAACTTGGATAAGCTGATGTATGAATCCCTAATCTTTATCCTTTTATCTCACTGGATTCGTTTTCTTTAAGATATTTTTCATCATCCTCAGCCGTAAATGATGATATAACTGAATATCTTTGGCCTGTAGTGCAAATATGAATGATTACTGTTGGTCGTTTTACCCATCAATATATGCGTGCAAGTATACACGATCAACAAGTAATAAAGAGTAAGTAAAGTATCGTTCCCACGGAGAATTAACTAATAAATTTCACCAAGCACTAGTCCATAACCATTTCAGTCTTATTTAAACGAATGATTTAATATTTTTTTTATTTAAATTGTGAAATTAAATAAACCTAACTATTCCTAAAGTGAGACTCGATAATGAAGATCTGAGATTACAAGTTCATCTATTGAATCATTTAAATCAATACACTCCCTGTTAAGCCAAATTACTTGCACTGGATTGCTAGTCGAGAACACGAAAGTAAGGTACAGCCATATCTCAATGTACCATACTCATATCACATATAATCCACAATTGATAGAATAGACATGAACACCCACATTACCTAAACCACTATATGTCTATGAGATTTACAAATAATTAGGGTTTAAGCCCAAATTCTCAAATGACTGCAAGCAATGTCTTGGTATATGTCTATCCTAAGCATGAATCATATATTCCATCACCATGTAGAACATACAAACACAAGCTATCAAGATCAAATCTAAACGCATACTCCGTCTTTCAAGTTCATATGGGTTATCATAATAATTGATGGCAAATCAACTAAGCAAATAAGCATGAATCTTAATAGACAATCCCATAGCAAACAATAAGGCTATCAATGAAGTATGTCAAAATAAACTAGGCAATAGATTCCATTGCAATCCCAAAATAGAATTTAACTCATAGTTGAATTAGAATCCATGATCCATAATTGAATATACTTTGAAAGATACAAATAGAAGTAAAGAGAGTTAGGGATTAAGAATAGTAAATCTGAGTTTCTTCTCTTCTTTCACTTCTGAACTTCTAATGTTCTTCAATTGCTTCAATCCCCAAATCTTAGCTAATCTAGGGTTCTAATATAATCTAATCGAATAATGAAATTAAAGAAAAGAAAAGAGCATATGTAATGTTGATTGATCCCCCCAAGGGTGGAATCCGCCTTTACATAATGAAAATACGTCTTATTTATAAGCCCTAATTGAACCCCTCTCCAACTTACACACCAATTGTATGTTTAGTGAAAAAGTCAGCTCTGGTCAACTTCTGAAGTGGAACGGCCGTGCTGGAAATGGCCTGGAGTTGGGCGCGGCCACGCGCAAGTAGCAAAACTCATCTTTTTGGTCCAGGGACTCGCGCGGCCGTGCCTAAAATACACTACAATTCGCGCGTCCGCGCTGCTGGTTTTCTGCTGCAGTATCCTCTGGTAAAACAGCCATAACGTTTGATCTGGGAGGAGTTATGGGGCCTGCCACCTATCAAATCAAAGCTCTCGACGAGCTCTACAATTTTCATTCTTTGATAATTGAGAAATAATGGACGGATGAAGGCTGAAATTGGATTGGAAGTGACAGCTCTACAAATGGCCAACCAAAACATTGAAGTTTAACGTCCGTTGGTACAAATGTCATAACTCTTGCATCCGAACTCTGATTGGAAAGATTCAAGATGTTCCAAAAAGCTAAGAAGATGTTCTACAACATAATTCAAGTTCCAAGCCAAGAACATGAAATGAACATGAAGCCCAAACGATGTTCGGATTTCTTTTCCTTGTGTTTTCATACCAATAGTCGCTCACACCGTTCCCAAGCATAAGATCTACAAAATGAACACGAAATGCATGAAAAGTAACTAAGAAACATGACTATAAGCAACTAATTCAAGTAACAGATATCGGATAAGTAGGTATAAAGCCTACTTATCAAATACCCCCAAACTTAAACCATTATCTGTCCCCAAGCAACACAACATAATGCAATCGACATGTTATACAAGCTACGCTATTATGACAATGAATCCCCAAATTTCCAGTCATGTTAAGAATTCCAATAAGATATGCCTCAGAGAAATATCAAGATCCAAGAATAAAGCATCAAACTAAGCTACAGGCATAATGACATACAATCAGATAATCCAATCTTGCTATAAAGATGTTGTGTATGTGCGTGTGTGTGCTGTGTTCACAGATAAGCTTGACAAAGGTGAAGATTTCACATGCTATACTGCTTAAGAAAGAAAACTGAGGTTCAAATCAAGAACAATGCATATAAATGAAATAACAACTACTCTAACACATCAATATAAACTAAGGTTCAACAATGGGTTTATTCTGCTTTATTTTTACACACGAGGGAAATTTTAGCACTTTCTCGCGGTGTTTAATGATTTCTTTTCTTTTTCCCATGACTGTGCAATGCCTCATTCCATTAGGCTAACAGTGCTACCCCTTAGCGAGCTTTCAACCAACGACTCCCAGACCATAAAAGACCTTAGGGCGCTAGGTGTAAAGATAATCCCCTCGGGCATACTTGCTCAAGTAACAAAGGCCCCGAAACAAGACTAGCCACGATAATTTTTCATATTTTTCTCTTCTTTTTTTTATAGCAAGTATACCCATGCGCTCCCAAAGCTTGAGTTTCAGTGTTTTCCAAGTCATTACTCACTTCCTATACAATTCTGTCTTTAAAATAACATTTTCCTCTCAGCAGACAAACAAGCTAATCTTAACCAACAAACAAATATGAACACTGACGTGCTACCTGGTAGCATCTAAACAACAGGCATAAATTATATCGTGTATAAAATTATAACTCAGCTCAAGATATCAACCAGGCTCAAGAATCTGTCAAATTTCTAAGTCATCATTTGCTAAATTAGAATTCAATCTAACTAGAAACTTGGGATTATGCGATGTTATGAAACTAAACAGATAATAAGCAACAAAAAGAAATATTTTTACTGCAACATGCAATTACTGCACGAAACATGGATAAATGATGCAATTTACACTACATGATCTATACTACTGATTAGACCCAATACCCCCAAACTTAAAACGAACAATGCCCTCATTGTAATTAAAAGTGAAAGAATACTCCCCTAAGTGGCAATATCATCTCCGTTCTCCTCCTCATGATCCGATGGTATATCAGATGATGGATAAGTTTGAGATATTCTATAGTTGGAAACTGAGTGTGGGCTTCTAACTGTCCGAATGCTTGAGTCAGAAATTCTAAAAGTTGAGCAGTATTTGATTTCTATGACTGAGCTATAGCGCGGCTGCGCTGTGTTTGGCATGTAGTTAGGTGCGGCCACGCTACTTTGTACCCTGGCAACTTCAATATTTTTAACTTCTGTTTGATCTTGAATGCTTATAGCAATTGGATTAAACCTGAGAGGAGAAACAATAAAACTATTATTAAGACTTATAACTATCAAACATCTACTAAATATGAAAAGCATGAAGAATTAAACTGTGACAACCCGAGAATTTTGAATTTTTTTTAAAAATTGTAATTAATTGATTAAAGATTCAATATTAGAACCTAGATAGAAAATAAGTGTATGCGTTTGATATTTTTAAGATGGAATTTTGAGAATTTCAAAATTCTGTGAAGGATTTAGGTGAATTATTCAAGATTAAGGGAATAAGTGTTTATGTTCTGTGTATATGGTATATATGTATACAGTTTGTGGTTAAGGGTCAAGGGTTGACCAGATAAACCCTAATATTATATTAAGAACGTCAACGTTCGGTTAGAAAATTCTCACGAATTATAAGAAACCCCTAGAAACCAGTTCTGGAAACTCTATTTTTAGTTTCGGGAATCCGAAGCCCTAATTCGGAAATTTAAAACCTTAATCTGGGAACTTAAAGGATTATTATAATGCTCTAGTGTTATTAATTATAATATTAATTAGGGTAAAGCTTAATTATTTAGCAAACTCTAATTTCAAATGTTTAAACCCTAATTTTTGGATTAGAAGCCCTAATTTATAATTAGGGAAAAGTTAATTGTTAATTTAATAATTTTAATATTAATTCGGAAACATTAATCATAATTTTCAAGTTATAAGTAATTAGAAAACCTTAATCTAATTAGGAAATCTAATTTCTAAATTAGAAAAATTATTTTTATATTTAAAACCCTAATTCGCGAGTTATAAACCTTAATGACCAATTTTGTCCTTAATTGCTAAATTAGCAATTTTAATTACGAAATATTAATCCTAATTAGCAAGATTTAAATTATGATTAGTAAAATTTAATATAATTAGAAAATTATAATTATAATTTAGAAATATTAAATTTTCTATTTTTGAAAACTGAAATTCGAAAATGTTAAAAACTAAATTGCAAATCCTAAACCCTAACCCAAACCCTAAACCCTAAGGGTTTGGCCAAATGTCCAAATTACCATTAAATTAAAAATCAAAATGACATGTTTGCCCTTATTGCATTATTTAGCATAACTTGTAGATCTAATTCTATCTTGGGTGGTGAACCACCATAGCACTAGCATGAGACTTATTTGTCCAGCAATCAGCCATCTAGCTCAGCCAATTCATTGTAACATATCAAATATAAATTTGAGAGAGACAGAAATCCTCACTTAAATTTTTCATTTTTCTCCTAGACTCTTCTCTCTCTAAATCAGAAAATCTAGAGTGAGAGAGAGTGAAATGTTGAGACATGATCAGTTTATAGATCTCCTTAAGTAGATCAAGGGGATCAGAATCAAGATCAAGCATTAGAAAGGTATAAGAACCCTAATTTTCAATATCTTATGATTTGATGTTATTTGTTGAAATTGGTTGGTTAGAGTTGTGTTAGAGGGTGTCACTTGATGATCTAGGTTGCCAAAACTTAGATCCATATCATTTAGATGCTCGAAATTAAAGATTTATCAAATCTGAAAAAGTGGAAAAATAAGGCATGACAGCCTAATGTCAGAGACTCTAGATTCTTCTATGTTAGATGTTTTGTGTGTTTTATGTTTTGGATTTGTTCTATGACATGTTGTCTATGTTATGGAATTTAAAACAGGGTCATAGCATGTCCGGATTTCTTGTTATATGCAGTCAAACTGTGTTGACCGATCACATGAATGGGTTTCTGGGCAACCCAGAACCTAGATTGTTGTCTGACAGTCATTTTCTAAGCCATTGATTTTGCTGTTGTTTACTAGTTTGGACAAGTTGTTGTTGATATGCTGTTGACTGGCATGTGAACGATACACAAAAGTCAGTAGAACACCTAGATCTATTATAGAATCAAAGATAAGAAGGGTCAAAGTAGGGTTGACCGGCTGTTCATGAAGATTTTTGGAAAACCCAGAAACCTTCATGCGCAATTTTTTTTGTCAGACTTTGACCAGCCTTGATCTTCTTAGTGTGATGATGAAATGATGATATGTTGTTATATAATTCTTCCCTGACATCCCTACTTCATGACTGAATCAATAAAACATTCAAAGCAAGCCCAGACTGCAAACTATTAAGATATAAACCTAGAACCCTCGACTTTTCTTCATTTTCTGGAAAACCTATAAATGAAGAACAGCGTTGCCAGACATTTTGGTGGCTTAGATCTCCCTGTGATTATATGTTTTGGTCATGAAATTTGCTTAGATTTGCAGTATTACATTCGGTCTACAACATCAAAGTAATTACTAGCCCAGATCATATATGGATTGAAAGTTAGAACCGGTCAAACATAGCATCTCATACCTGACTTTGAGTTTCTGGGTTTGTTGAAGAACAGCCCAAGAACACTTTTAGCCAAGGTTTTTGTCGCCTAATGCCTTTAGCGACACTTATTTTCAAAAAATAATTATTTTTATTGAATAAATCGAATTAAATGATTTTTAATTATTAAAAATATAAAATAACTTCCTAAAAATTATTTTAAAGTTCAAAAATTAGTTTTTAACTATTTTGAGTATATTTATTTAATATTTAATATTTTTGGAATATAAATGGTATTTAATTTATTTAATTATAATATTAAATAAATTATTTACAAATAATTTTAAATCATGAAAAATTATATTATTGTAAAATAAAATATTTTAAGTTATTTTTAGTGACTTTTAATATTTTGTGAGAAATTTTATTAATTAATTAATTTTAATGATAATTAGTTTATTTAATAAATATATTAAATAAATTATGAAAAAAATAGAATAAATGATTTAAAAATCATATAAAAATGATTTAAGTGTTATAAAAATATTTTAAGTTATAAAATATAACTTTTGATATTTTTTCATAAAAATATTAATACTTTAATATTAATAGCAATTATCGGATACTGAATTTAACTGTTTAAAAATCATATAAATATGATTTTAAAGTATTAAAAATACTTAGAGATATTATAAATATATTATAATATTATGACATATATTTTATTAATATTTAATAATAAATAAATATTAATGATAATGGAATTAAGTGGTAATTAAATTATTTAAATACGTTATTAATGATTGAAAATTCATGATAAATAATAATAATTATTTAAAAATTATTACGAGCTTACGAAAAATATTTCGACTGTTAATAAATTATCTTAGATAATTGTTAAGAGTTAGACAGAGTTTAATTGAACTTAAACTTGAAATTTGGTCCGACTAGACCGTCGGAAAGTTAGAATTTTGTCGAATTCAACTCAGACTTGAATAGTCTAACTTGATGCTAAGTTTTATGTGTTGAATAGACTGATAGGGTTATGTGTTATATGTTTAAATTATTCTATGTATATATATATATAATAGTATTATAATGTGATGATATTATTCTAATATTGGATATCTATATTATTAATATTAGGTCTTCGGATAAAGCGTTATAAATCGCGTAGCAGTAATCAACCGAGCAGGCAAGTTTTACTTAACTCTATTAAGAGTTGTTTCATTCAGATATGCTTATGGTTAATCATTTATGATTACCATGTAGAATTGTACTATGTACATATTTCATGTATAAGTCAGGTATGAAAGGTTGATCACCTTCATTACCATTCGGTCCAGATATATTTGTTCATGTTTAATACTTGTTTAGTCAAAAGTTTAATCCTGCTAGTTCACAATTATATTGTTGAATTATAACCAGCTTATTATTCAGATTCTTTCAATCATGATATATCGTTAATTTATTGAACTTAAACTTGCTGGGCAATCTTATGCTCACCCTTGTTATATCATGATAAACATTGCAGATTAAGACGAATACGTCAGATACAAGGAAAGGTCAAAGACAGTTTCAGCTTTAGTATACGTGTGCAGTTAGATTTGTAGCAGTATTGTATCTTAATGTTATTGTAAGTCAAATAAGTTATGAATTGTGTATTAAGTTAAGGTTACTCGACCTTGAGGAAGAATGTGCAAAGTTTATTGTATAAACAATTTATGTGTATACCTTCCGCAAATAGTAATAGTGATAGAATGATTGTACTGAATTCGCGGTGATTTAGGACCAAGATTTGGGGCTCTCACAATTGGTATCAAAGATGTTGGTTATGAACCTTAGGTAGGGTTGCCTGAGACTAATAACTACGGTGATTAGGATAAGTACTAACTCAAATAGAGTTAGTTGGTCGGTAAGATTCAAAGACATATCTCAGCGAGTTATAAGATACAGAGTTCCCTAACTCTGATAATAAAGTTGAACAGTAGTGATGAATAGATAGAGTCTAAAGACTAGAAGTACAGTGGTAGGTGATCGTAAAACAAAACGATCAGGACATAGAAATGAATCATAATATATACGATGAGATCACCCCGTGATCTGATAAGGTAATAGCAGGGAGAAGAATCAATCTAATGATTGAACAGTTTACAGCAAGATTGCTAAGTGTCAGTTGTACTATGAATTGGTACAGATTTTGGAAAGGATTATGTATACGGATTAAATGAAATTCATATGGAGAAGGGAGTTAAGATTAGGTGGGGATTTCAATTGATGACTCATGTCAGCAGCTGAGTTGTATAATTCCTTGTATGGGTGGGGAATTGTACTTGGTGTAAAAACCACTTAGTTTTTGGCAATGATAATTATTGAAATGTTTGTGTCACGCTATTTACTATATGCATGTTAAGAGGGCGAATCCTTTCTCATGTGTATAACAGATAGATAGGTTATAGGTAGAGAATATAAGGTTAAGTACGAGTTCTTAAAACTCATACTTATGTGACATTCTTGACTCATAGTTATATGAAATGTTTATGAACCCCTCAGCGAATGGACGCCAAAGGTCTGACTAGGACAAGTTGTTAAACTCATATGATTGTGGCAAGTATGAACTCATAAGTGTGGTTTGACGAACTGGGTATAGTTGTGTGTGAATGGAGTATTATGGATAATAGGAATAGATGGATTACTAAGCAACTGATTATTAGTGGAGACATAAGTTTTTCAAAACTCCTAGCTATGCTAGACTTTAAAATTTTGACATCAAGGTAAATGCGCACTATGTGCTTTTGAAAATAAAATAAAATATGTAGACTCGTAATCATTTTTGAAACGGTTTGAAGTATAGTCTATGCTACTTATTTCAGCTAGACGAAGATGATTTGAAATATTAAAATTTATTTTATTTATCGCTTATGCACCATGTAACCTGGTGCAGAGATGATAAAAAGTTGATGGAGTTGTAAATGCAGGAATACTTAGTGTTGAATTTGATCTAACATCGTTATTCCACTATTGTATGATGTGTTATGACAAAGTCATCCAATGACGGCATCCTCAAATTGACTGTTAATACAGTACGGTATCATGACGTCATTCTCAAAAATATTTTCAAAAATTTTAATTTGCCAACGGGGATTGGCTAGACTTAAATAATTCGATTGAATTGAATTATTGATATGAGTCTACGCTACTCGATTCAGCTAGACTAATGTTTATGAAAACTCTAAGTGTTCATTGAAAGAAATTTCTCGAACCAAGTTATTTTGGTGCGGAATCCAATAAGACTGAGGTAAATTTTTTGTGCCTATTGCAGTGACGAGAAATAGAGTCGACCAGCAGTACTTAATAAGTACAAGGCATACCGGGCTAATTACCCACTATGTCCGTAAGTTATGACGGTTTGCGGATGAATTTCCATAAAACCTTTGCAAAAATGACAGGCAATAGTCTGTATAACCCTCAGCACAATTTCAAAATTTTTAATCTTGTGAGAGGTGTATTGGGTAGCATGTGATGATGAGAAGGAATTGTGAATGGTGTATGGAGCATCGAGTAAGGTGTAAGGTAAATTTCGGGGAAGAAATTTTTAGAAGAAGGGGTGAATGTGAGAACCAGAGAATTTAGAAATTTTTTTAAAAATTGTAATTAATTGATTTAAGGTTCCATATTTGAACCTAGACATAAAATAAGTATATGCGTTTCATATTTTTAAGATGAAATTTTGAGGATTTTAAAATTCTGTAAAGGATTTAGGTGAATTATTCAGGATTAAGGGAATAAGTGTTTATTTTATATGTATATGGTATATATGTGTACAGTATGTGGTTAAGGGTCAAGGGTTGACCAGCTAAACCCTAATGTAATATTAAGAACGTCAACGTTCGGTTAGAAAATTATTACGAATTATAAGAAAACCCTAGAAACAGGTTCTGAAAATCCTATTTTCAGTTCCGGGAATCCGAAGCCCTAATTCAGAAATTTATAACCCTAATCTGGGAACTTAAAGGATTATTATAATTCTCTAGTGTTATTAATTATAATATTAATTAGGATAAAGCTTAATTATTTAGCAAACCCTAATTTCCCTAATTTTTAGATTAGAAACCCTAATTTATAATTAGAGAAAACCTAATTGTTAATTTAATAATTTTAATGTTAATTAGGAAATATTAATCATAATTTTCAAGTTATAAGTAATTAGAAAACCTTAATCTAATTAGGACATCTAATTTCTAAATTAGAAAATTTATTTTTCTATTTAAAACCCTAATTCGCGGGTTATAAACCTTAATGACCAATTTTGTCCTTAAATATTGTTAAATTAGCAATTTTAATTAGAAAATATTAATCCTAATTAGCAAGATTTAAATTATGATTAGGAAATTTTAATATAATTAGAAAATTCTAATTATAATTTTGAAATATTAAATTTTCTATGTTTGAAAATCGAAATTCGAAAATGTTAGAAACTAAATTGCAAACCCTAAACCCTAACCCAAACCTTAAACCTTAAGGGTTTGGCCAATTGTCCAAATTGCCATTAAATTAAAAATCAAAATGACATTTTTGCCCTTATTGCATTATTTAGCATAACTTCTAGATCTAGTCCTATCATGGGTTGGTGAACCACCCTAACACTAGCATGAGACTTATTTGTCCAGCAATCAGCCATCTAGCTCAGCCAATTCATTGTAACATATCAAATATAAATTTTAGTGAGAGAGAAATGCTCACTTAAATTTTTCATTTTTCTCCTAGACTCTTCTCTCTCTAAATCCGAAAATCTAGAGTGAGAGAGAGTGAAATGTTGAGACATGATCAGTTTATAGATCTCCTTAAGTAGATCACAAGGATCAGAATCAAGATCAAGCTTTAGAAAGGTATAAGAACCCAATTTTTTCTAAATCTTATGATTTGGTGTTATTTGTTGAAATTAGTTGGTTAGAGTTGTGTTAGAGGGTGTCACTTGATGATCTGGGTTGCCAAAATTAGATCCATGTCATTTAGATGCTCGAAATTAATGATTTATCAAATTTGGAAAAGTGGAAAAATAAGACCTGACAGCCTAATGTCAGAGCGTCTAGATTCTTCCGTGTTAGATGTTTTGTGTGTTTTATGTTTTGGATTTGTTCTATAACATGTTTTCTATGTTGTGGAATTGAAAACCGGGTCATAACATGTCTGGATTTCTTGTTATATGCAGTCAAACTGCGTTAACCGATCACAGGAGTGGTTTTCTGGACAACCTAGAACCCAGATTGTTGTCTGACAGTCATTTTCTAAGCCATTGATTTTGCTATTGTTTACTAGTTTGGACAAGTTGTTGTTGTTATGCTATTGGCTGGTATGTGAACTACACATAAAAGTCAGTAGAACACCTAGATCTATTATAGAATCAAAGATAAGAAGGGTCAAAGTAGGGTTGACCGGCTGTTCATGAAGATTTTTGGAAAACCCAGAAACCTTCATGCGCAATTTTTTTTGTCAGACTTTGACCAGCCTTGATCTTCTTAGTGTGATAATGAAATGATGATATGTTGTTATATAATTCTTCCCTGGCATCCCTACTTCATGACTGAATCAATTAAACATTCAAAGCAAGCCCAGACTGCAAACTATTAAGATCTAAACCTAGAACCCTCGACTGTTCTTCATTTTCAGGAAAACCCATAAATGAAGAACAGCGTTGTCAGACATTTTGGTGGCTTAGATCTCCTTGTGATTATATGTTTTGGCCAAGAAATTTGCCTAGATTTGTAGTATTACATTCGGTCTACAACATCAAAGTAATTACTAGCCCAGATCATGTATGGATTGAAAGTTAGAACCGGTCAAACATAGCATCTCATAACTGACTTTGAGTTTCTGGGTTTGTTGAAGAACAGCCCAAGAACACTTTTAGCCACGGTTTTTGTCGCCTAATGCCTTTAGCGACACTTATTTTCGAAAAATAATTATTTTTATTGAATAAATCGAATTAAATAGTTTTTAATTATTAAAAATACAAAATAAATTCCAAAAAATTATTTTAAAGTCTAAAAATTAGTTTTTAACTATTTTGAGTATATTTCATTAATATTTAATATTTTTGGAATATAAATGGTATTTAATTTATTTAATTATAATATTAAATAAATTATTTAAAAATAATTTTAATACGTGAAAAATCATGAAAAATTATATTATGGTAAAAGAAAATATTTTAAGTTATTTTTAGTGACTTTTAATATTTTGTGAGAAATTTCATTAATTAATTAATATTAATGATAATTAGTTTATTTAATAAATATATTAAATAAATTATGAAAAAAATAGAATAAATGATTTAAAAATCATATAGAAATGATTTAAGTGTTAAAATATTTTAAGTTATAAAATATAACTTTTGATATTTTGTCCTGAAAATATTAATATTTTAATATTAATAGTAATTATCGGATAATAAATTTAACTGTTTAAAAATCATATAAATGTGATTTTAAAGTATTAAAAATATTTAGAGATATTATAAATATATTGTAATATTATGACATATATTTTATTAATATTTAATAATAAATTAATATTAATGATAATAAAATGAAGTGGTATTTAAATTATTTAAATACGTTATTAATGATTGAAAATTCATGAAAAATAGAAATAATTACTTAAAAATTATTACGAGCTTACGAAAAATATTTTGACTGTTAATAAATTATCTTAGATAATTATTAAGAGTTAGACAGAGTTTAATTGAACTTAAACTCAAAATTTGGTCCGACTAGACCATCGGAATGTTATAATTTTGTCGAATTCAACTCAGACTTAAATAGTCTAAGTTGATGTAAGTTTTATGTGCTGAATAGACTGATAAGATTATGTGTTTAGATTATTCTATGTATGTATGTATGTATGTATGTATATATATATATATATATATATATATATATATATATATATATATATATATATATATATATATAATAGTATTATATTGTGATGATATTATTCTAATATTGGAGATCTATGTTATTAATATTAGGTCTTCGGATCAAGCGTTATAAATTGCATAGCAGTAATCAACCGAACATGCAAGTTTTACTTAACTCTACTAAGAGTTGTTTCATTAAGATATGCTTATGGTTAATCATTGCTGATTGCCATGTAGAATTGTACTCTGTACTTATTGCATGCATAAGTCAGGTATGAAAGGCTGATCACCTTCATTACCATTCGGTCCAGATATATTTGTTCATGTTTAATACTTGTTCAGTCAAAAGTTTGTTCTTACTAGTTCACAATTATATTGTTGAATTATAACCAGCTTATTATTCAGATTCTTTCAATCATGATATATCGTTAATTTATTGAACTTAAACTTGCTGGGCAATCTTATGCTCACCCTTGCTATATCATGATAAATATTATAGATTAAGACGAATACGTCGGATACAAGAAAAGGTCAAAGACAGTTCCAGCTTTAGTATACGTGTGCAGTTAGATTTGTAGCAGTATTGTATCTTAATGTTATTGTAAGTCAAATAAGTTATGAATTGTGTATTAAGTTAAGGTTACTCGACCTTGGGGAAGAGTGTGTAAAGTTTATTGTATAAATAATTTATGCTTAAATCTTCCGCGAATAGTAATAGTGATAGAATGATTGTACCGAATCCGTGGTGATTTAGGACCCAAATTTGGGGCTCTCACATAAACAATGAGGGAGAAAGATTGGATGGGGTGCCTCCCATCTAGCGCTCGATTTATAGTCCGTTAGCTGGACTCTTTTCTTGACACCGCTATCCGATTCCTCTACGATAAGCTAAGAACCCTCCATCCATTAGAACTGTAATATGTGTAGGTAGGTTCCCCATCTTGCGAGTTTGTGAATTAAAACAACCTAGCATATTTCCTGTACATGATGCCCCTAGTTCTATTGCATAGCTAGGTGCTTTGTTCGTTGTATTTGTGAATAAATTATTGCATTGAGGCATAAAAAATTCAACGAACTTTTCCTCTTCTATTTTCTCTTCCTCAGCCCACCATGGTGTATAAGAGGCCTCATAATTACAGAAATTCTTGCTCTGGATGTGACTACCAAGGGGACATGGGTGTGCAAAGTTTACTGAATTTTTTAACTCTAACTGAGAAGGCAATTGGGGTATTATACAAGTCAGCTCATGTTCTTCATTTTCCATACCCCTAGTTGTCTCCTCAATGTTCACTCCTTTTAGTTCATTCAGTGGCATGTACACTTCTGGCTCTCCATTAGTTTCATCGTCCATGTCATAGCACCAATTATTTGGAGGGCGATTGTTCAAGACTTCAAACATTTGATCCATCTGATTCTAAAGATTTCGAATTCACCGCTCTTGCTCAATCATCTTCTCCTCAGTTGATGCTATAAATTTGAACCACAAATCCTCCAATCTTGAATTATCTTGTTCAGTTTCGAAATCCATGTATTGAAGACCATTCATTGAGGAGTTAATGAGTTGTTACATCTGTCTGTTAAGATTTTGGCTTGATAACTCCTGACTCATCATCATCTCTTCATGGTCTGCTATGCTTTTTGACATGAATTCCTTTAACCTTGAATTTTCTTCTTGTTGCATTGGAGGTGGATATGAGAAATCCAATGGATATGTTGGACTTGGAACGCAGTCTTGGTCATGATAGTTACAATTCCATTCATAATCTGCGTGATACCCCCAACCTTGATGATAACTGGGATAAACATAGTTGTTGAGGTAATCACCCCAAACTGTACTTGTCCAACACTGATGTTACACTGATAACTCGGATGCTCGCCAACACAATATTCACATGTAACTGCTATCTCGCGAGAATGTTGGGCTGCAAGAACATCCAACCTCTCCGAAAGTGTTATAATTTGTGCTTACAATGTAAAAAATACATTGAGTCCTTCAGTTCTTGTGTTCCTTGGTTGAGTCATATTTGCATAAGGCCATTAATAAGCAAAGTCACCCATGGTACCTGAAAAGAGAGAAATGTAAGAAGATAAAAAAATGTTTAAAGTAAGACCAATTTGATTGAAATTAATGTTGGCAAAAATTATTAAAATAATTCCCCGGCAACGGCGCCAAAAACTTGTTGGTCGTTTTACCGATCAATATATGCGTGCAAGTATACACGGACAACAAGTAATAAAGAGTAAGTAAAGTATCGTTCCTACGGAGAATTAACTAATAAATTTCAACAAGCACTAGACCATAACCATTTCAGTCTTATTTAAACGAATGATTTAAATTTTTTTATTTAAACTATGAAATTAAATAAACCTAACTATTCCTAGAGTGAGACTAGATAATGAAGATCTGAGATTACAAGTTCATCTATTGAATCATTTAAATCAATACACTCCTTGTTAACCAAATTACTTGCATTGGATTGCTAGTCGAGAACACGAAAGTAAAGTACAACCATATCTCAATGTACCATACTCATATCACATATAATCCACAATTGATAGAATACACATGAACACCCATATTACCTAAACCACTATATGTCTATGTGATTTACAAATAATTCGGGTTTAAGCCCAAATTCTCAAACAACTACAAGCAATGCCTTGGTATATGTCTATCCTAAGCACGAATCATACATTCCATCACCATGTAGAACATACAAACATAAGCTATCAAGATCAAATCTAAACCCGTACTCCGTCTTTCAAGTTCATATGGGTTATCACAGTAATTGATGGCCAATCAACTAAGCAAATAAGCATGAGTCTTAATAGACAATCTCATAGCAATCAATAAGGCTATCAATGAAGTATGTCAAAATAAACTAGGCAATAGATTCCATTGCAATCCCAAAATAAAATTTAACTCATAGTTGAATTAGAATCCATGATCCACAATTAAATTTACATTGAAAGATACAAATAGAAGTAAAGAAAGTTAGGGATTAAGAATAGCAAATATGACTTTCTTCTCTTTTTTCACTTCTGAACTTCTAATGTTCTTCAATTGCTTCAATCCCCAAATCTTAGCTAATCTAGGGTTCTAATCTAATCTAATCGAATAATGAAATTAAAGAAAAGAAAAGAGCATTTGTAATGTCGATTAATCCTCCCAAGGGTGGAATCCCCCTTTACATAATGAAAATACGTCTTATTTATAAGCCCTAATTGAACCCCTCTCCAAGTTACGCTCCAATTGCATGTTTAGTGAAAAAGTCAGCTCTAGTCAACTTCTGAAGTGGCGCGGCCGCGCTGGAAATGGATTGGAGTTGGATGCGGCCGCGCTCAAGTAGCAGAACTCGTCTTTTTGGTCCAGGGACTCGCGCGGCCACGCCTAAAATACACTACAATTTGCGCGTCCGCGCTGCTGGTTTTCTGCTGTAGTGTCCTCTGGTAAAACGGCCATAACGTTTTATCCGGGAGGAGTTACAGGGCCTGCCACCTATCAAATCGAAGCTCTCGACGAGCTCTACAACTTTTATTCTTTGATAATTGAGAAATAATGGACGGATGAAGGCTGAAATTGGATTGAAAGTGACAGCTACGCAAATGGCCAACCAAAACATTGAAGTTTAACGTCCGTTGGTACAAATGTCATAACTCTTGCATCCGAACTCCGATTGAAATGATTCAAGATGTTTCGGAAAGCTAAGAAGATGCTCTACAACATAATTCAAATTTCAAGCCAAGAACATGAAATGAACATGAAGCCCAAACGATGTCCGGATTGCTTTTCCTTCCGTTTTTATACCAATAGTCGCTCACACCGTTCCCAAGCATAAGATCTACAAAATGAACACGAGATGCATTAAAAGTAACTAAGAAATATGAGTATAAGCAACTAATTCAAGTAACAGATACCGGATAAGCAGGTATAAAACCTACTTATCAATTACATGATGAATATTTTTGGCCCGTGGTGCAAAGATGAATAAATGTTGAGATGGACATGACCAACTGGTGATACAAATGAATATCTTTGGCCCGTTGTGCAAAGATGAATATTTGATTCAAAATGTATGTTGATTGATGTCACATGGATAAAATATTAATGATGGACTTTTTAAATCATAGAAGATAGTAAATTTCATGTTCTACTTAACTCTTCTAATGAATTATTATTTTCGCTGTGAATATTGATCTAAAACTTGTTGTCCATTATATTTTATCTGATTTATTGAAGGCTAATGATAAGTTGTTCTACATTATCTTAGTCATAATATTCTTTACTGGGCTAGTTGATGTAAGACCCCAACTTTTATAAATAAAGATGAATTTTCTATAAATATCATTTTTGAATATTATGGAGTTAATTTGATATAATGTTATAGTTGTGGGTAATATTTATAAATTTTGCAAAGTAGGCAAGTTGTTATATAATATTTGATTGGTCGGGGAATATTCGTTTTAACAGGGAATATTCGTACAACGACACAATTATTGGTGGACCCCACAACGAAATTATTGTCGGATTGAGAAAACGATAAAAATATTTTATTAAAAATAACGGCAGAAGTTTTACCATTGATACTGTTGAACTACTCGGTAGTAAAAGTACAGTAATACGTGTGGTTGCATAGTAGCACACGGTATTGATTATTAATGCTTATGCGAGAAGTCACTCAGTTTGATTCAATTATTGTCAGTTAATAATATGAATTATTTAGCGATAATGAAGTTTTGTTTTATTCGTATTATTAACGTAATAAACCAGAAACATCTTTTTATATAAAAAATAGAATACTTTATTAAAGTTATTCTATAAATAGAATATATTATATTTTATTTAAAAGATTTTTCTTTAAATATGGACCGTCAGATTAAAGTAATCAATCTGGACCGTTCATGGATTAGTTACTATGTATTCCATTTTTCTATAAATAGCAGCTCATTCCTTCATTATTTCTTACGAATTCACTGAACTCTAGAGAGAGAAACTATAGAGAGAAACTATAGAGAGAGAGAGGAAAAGTATTCTGCTACTTAACTACTTCCTTATTTCAGTTCTTCTTTAAAACGATAAGGGGTGTTATTCTTTCTTATTCATGAAGAGAACTGTTGTTATTCCATTTCTTATTATTCTGTTGGAATAACTTGTATACGCGGTCTACCCTATACTTGGTGAAATTCTTCTGTTATTCTGTTGGAACATCCTGTCTGTGTGTTTTACACCGGACCTGGTTCCGTTTTTATTATTATTCTGTTGGAACATCCTGTCTGTGTGTTTTACACCGGACCTGGTTCCGTCTTGTTATTATTCTGTTGGAACATCATGTCTGTGTATTTTACACCGGACCTGGTTCTATTATTTATTATTCTATCGGAATATCCTGTCTGTACATTTACGCCGGACCTGGTTCTATTATTTATTATTCTGTCGGAATATCCTGTCTGTGCGTTTGCGCCTGACCTGGTTCCATTATTTATTATTCTGTTAGAATAACCTGTTGGTGCGGTCTATAGCATGCCGGGTGATTTCCTTTGTTATTCCATTCTTTATTATACTCAGTTGGTTAAGTTTTAACTTCTATACTCCATGAAATTAGTGGAATACCCTTGATAATTGCGGTTCATCCAGTATCTTTTCATGAAAATATTCTTCTAAGCATTCTTTAATTTTACTCCACAAAGCAGTATCATGTTGACAATTTGGACGTTGTTAATTCTTGGATAAATTAATTCTTGAACTTGTTTTATTGAATTCTTATATCATTGTCATCATCCTCATGTTTATAAAATGTTGAAATTCATCTGTAGCCTGTAGTGCATAGATGGACTTTGTATGATTATGACCAGGGATTATTCGGTATAATCATTACCGTAATGTTATAAATGATGTGGTAAAAGTCCTCATTGGCCCGTAGTGCATTGATGGACAGTTGTTGGCATGATCATGACCATTAATGAATACACGAATATCCTTGGCCGTAGTGCATGGGTGATTCGATGATGTGGATTATTTTATTAAGCTGAGTCCCAGCGATAACAGTGTTGAAAAACCTTTTAAATCATAGAAAATGGTAGATTTTATTCTCTACTTGACTCTTTTAATGTATTGTTTGTTCCGCTGTAGTTAAACTTGATGTTCGTTATATTTTATCAGTTTAACACTGTTGAAGGCTAATGATAATTTATTCTGCATTATCTTAGTCAAAATATTTCTTACTGGGCTAGTTGAGCTCACCCTTTCTTTCACTGTTCTCTTCAGGAAATGAGAATATAGCTGGGATGAGTCGGGGAACGGAGTGATGGACCAGATGATAGTATTAGTAGTCCTCACTATCCTATTAAATAGTGTGTTAATAATTATAATGAGGACTCCTTTTGAGTTTGTATAGTCTCTAGTAGACAATAATTGTATTCAAACTCACAGTTATGTTTTGTCGTATTGTACACGACACTTATATTAGTAAGTTGTATTTGTATTCTGTACCATGTATCTGACGACCCAAGATGGGTGATGTATACCTAATTTTGGGGGCGTCACAGTTGGTATCAGAGCTTAGGGATATGATCCCTGGCTAAGATGTGAGAATAGAACTAGGAGGGAGAGACGGGAAATTCCTTCGCTAGTATGACCTACCTAAGTTTATTTGCATGATATTTAATTGGTCGGTCATAATATAAGGATAATATATGACATATCAATTAACTTTTGTTTTGTGACAGTATTTAAAATGGGCATCTGAGAATTTGAGAATAGCCATGGAGCACAGGCGACTGTTGATTCACCACATATCAATAATCAGGATAATGTGCATCAGGAAGGTGATAATCCTTATGCAAATAACAACACTGACCAGATAATGAATGATGGAATGTTCAGAAGCTTTATGCAGTTCATGCAACAGCGGGCGAGAGCGGCTCCTGTCCAAAATATAGGTGGAAACACTGAAAACTCTCAAACGGTCACCGCTAAACAGTTCAAGGAGCTGGGACCATCGGAGTTTAAGGGAGAGCCAAAACCACTTATAGCGAAAACATGGATAAAGCAGATCACCAATATATTTGATATTTTGGGATGCTCCGAGGTGCAAAAGGTTCCCTTTGTCGCCTTTATGTTGCGAGGAGAGGCAAATTACTGGTTGTAATCGATTAAGCGTACTCAACCTGCCGCACTGAAGATGTCTTGGGAGAAGTTCTAAGAGCTGTTCAATGACAAATACCTTCTCGAAAGTGTTCATCACATGAAGGAGGTGGAGTTCATCAAATTGGAATAGAATAATATGACCGTGTCGTAGTATGAGGCTAAATTTGTTGAGTTGTCCCGATTTGCGTCCCACTTGGTGGATAATGAAGAGCGAATGACGCGAATATTTTTGCGAGGTTTGAAACCTGAGATACGTCAACATCTTATTTCTCATAAACTGTGTTTGTATTCAGATGTTGTGAATAGGGCTCAGTTAGTGGAGCGCGATAACGAGTCAACACAACCAAAAGAGAGCAGTCGACAAAATGATAATACCAGTGAGAGCAGTCATCGAAGTGGTGATAACAAGCGTGGAGGAAATCAATAGGCCAGAAATGGTAAACACTTCGGTGGTAATCAGGGCCAAAATAATAAGAATGGTCATTTCAAGAAGAGGAGATTCAACAATGATGGAAAGACGTCAGCACCAGCACCCGTTGTTAAGGAAGGAGAACGACCACCTATGATATGTTTCAAATACGGAGGGGAGGGGCACATCAGTCCAAACTGCGTGATGCCGTCTAAAGCATGTTATAATTGTGGAAGAGAAGGTCATTTAGCTCGATTTTGTCATTTACCAAAAACAAGTTCAGCCAGGATGGAGGTACCAAAGGTCGTCCCAGAAAAGTTAAAATCGGTAGTGTAAGGGAGAGCGTTTGTTGTGACCTCCTAGAAAGCAAGAAACCTGAATGAGATCATCACGAGTAAGCTTTTCATAAACTCTAACGAAGTCTATGCTTTATTTGATACTGGTTCTACCCATTCTTTTATTTCTCCTACTTGCGCTCATCGATTAAATTTGACTTCAGAGAAATTAGACTTTGACTTATCTGTTGAAACTCCATTGGGAGAAACCTTCATTACATTCACGGTTTATAAGTCTTGTTTGGTTCAAGTTGGTACCCACACATTACCTGTCGATCTTATTTCATTAAAAATACTTGCATTTGACGTGATTATAGGGATTAACTGGTTAACTACGCATCATGCAAAAATTGATTTTTTCGTAAGGTTATTAGCTTTCATATTCCTAATCGACCTATTATGCGAATTCAAGCAACCAAACCATTAAAATCAATCGCTGTCATCTCAAGCCATAAAGCTATTCGTTTATTGAAAAATGGATGTCAAGCTTTCTTAGCTCATGTCACGGATCTAAATAAAAATACGTCAGTTTTGAATGATATTTCTATTGTTAATAAATTCCCTGATGTATTCCCTGAAGAACTTCCTGGCCTACCCCCAGAGCATGAAATTAAATTTTGTATCGACCTTGAACCAGGTACAAAACCCATTTTAAAAGCCCCATATCAAATGGCTCCTATTAAACTTCAGGAGTTAAAGATCCAACTGCAGGAATTGTTAGACATTTGCTTTATTCGTCCTAGTACTTCTCCTTGGGGTGCTCCTGTGCTATTCGTGAAGAAGAAAGATGGAAGTATGCTACTTTGTATTGATTATCGGGAGTTGAATCATGTCACCATCAAAAATAGGTACCCATTTCCACGTACTAATGACATGTTTGACCAGTTGCAAGGAGCACAATTCTTTTCAAAGATCGATCTTCATTCTAGATATCATCAGCTGAAGGTTAGAACTGAGGATATTCTAAAGACGGCTTTCAAAACTCGGTACGGGCATTATGAATACCTAGTCATGTCCTTTGGATTGACTAATGCTACTGCTGCCTTCATGGATATGATGAACTGGGTATTCAAAGAATATTTGGATCACTTTGTGGTCGTCTTTATTGATGACATCCTTATTTATTCCAAAAGCCATGAAGATCATGAGCAACACTTGAGGCTGGTACTCCAAAAGCTTCGTGAATACAAACTTTATGTCAAGTTGAAGAAATATGAGTTCTGGCTGGAGGAGGTAGCATTCCTTGGGCGCGTAGTATCAAGTCATGGAGTATCGGTTGACCCGGCAAAGATTGAAGCTATTTAAAGTTGGGAGCAACCTAAATCAGTGACCGAAGTACGTAGCTTTCTTGATTTAGCTGGTTATTATTGGAGATTCGTGGGAGGATTTTCTCAAATCGCTACCCCATTAACCTAGCTGACTCAGAAAAATACAAAGTTCGGTTGGAGCGAAGAATGTGAGAGGAGTTTTCAAGAACTCAAGAGGAGACTCATTTCAGCACATGTTCTAACAATACCATCTGGCTCAGAGGAATTTGTCATCTACAGTGATGCTTCGAGCAAGGGGTTTGAATGCGTTCTCATACAACATGGAAAAATCATAGCCTATGCATCAAGACAACTCAAGGAATATGAGAGGAATTATCCTACTCATGATCTAGAGTTGGCAGCTGTTGTCTTTGCACTTAAAATTTGGAGGCATTTGTAAGACCCCAACTTTTATAAATAAAGATGAATTTTCTATAAATATCATTTTTGAATATTATGGAGTTAATTTGATATAATGTTATAGTTGTGGGTAATATTTATAAATTTTGCAAAGTACGCAAGTTGTTATATAATATTCGATTGGTCGGAAAATATTCGTTTTAACAGGGAATATTCGTACAACGACACAGTCATTGGTGGACCCCACAATGAAATTATTGTCAGATTGAGAAAACGACAAAAATATTTTATTAAAAATAACGACGGAAGTTTTACCATTGTTACTGTTGAACTACTCGGTAGTAAAAGTACGGTAATACGTGTGGTTGCATAGTAGCACACGGTATTGATTATTAATGCTTATGTGAGAAGTCACTCAGTTTGATTCAATTATTTTCAGTTAATAATATGAATTATTTAGCGATAATGACGTTTTGTTTTATTCGTATTATTAACGTAATAAAACAGAAACATCTTTTTATATAAAACAGAATACTTTATTAAAGTTATTCTATAAATAGAATATATTATATTTTATTTAAAAGATTTTTCTTTAAATATGGACCGTCAGATTAAAATAATCAATCTGGACCGTTCATGGATTAGTTACTATGCATTCTATTTTTCTATAAATAGTAGATCATTCCTTCATTCTTTCTTACGAATTCACTTAACTCTAGAGAGAGAAACTATAGAGAGAAACTATAGAGAGAGAGAAGAAGAGTATTCTGCTATTTAACTAATTCCTTATTTCAGCTCTTCTTTAAAACGGTAAGGGGTGTTATTCTTTCTTATTCATGAAGAGAACTGTTGTTATTCCATTTCTTATTATTCTGTTAGAATAACCTGTATACGCGGTCTACCCTATACTTGGTGACATTCTTCTATTATTCTGTTGGAACATCCTGTCTGTGTGTTTTACACCGGACCTGGTTCCGTTTTTATTATTATTCTGTTGGAACATCATGTCTGTGTATTTTACACCGGACATGGTTCCGTCTTGTTATTATTCTGTTGGAACATCCTGTTTGTGTGTTTTACACCGGACCTGGTTCCATTATTTATTATTCTGTCGGAATATCCTGTCTGTGCGTTTACGCCGGACCTGGTTCCATTATTTATTATTCTGTCGAAATATCCTGTCTGTACGTTTACGCCGGACCTGGTTCTATTATTTATTATTCTGTTGGAATAACCTGTCTGTGCGGTCTATCGCATATATGGTGATTTCTTTTGTTATTCCATTCTTTATTGTACTCAGTTGGTTAAGTTTTGACTTCTATACTCCATGAAATTTATGGAATATCCTTGATAATTGTGTTCCATCCAGTATATTTTCATGAAAATATTCTTCTAAGCATTCTTGAATTTTACTCCAAAAAGCAGTATCATGTTGACAATTTGGACGTTGTTAATTCTTGGATAAATTAATTCTTGAACTTGTTTTATTGAATTCTTATATCATTGTCATCATCCTCATGTTTATAAAATGTTAAAAGTCATCTGTGGCCTGTAGTGCATAGATGGACTTGGTATGATTATGACCAGGGATTATTCGGTATAATTATGACCGTAATGTTACAAATGATGTGGTAAAAGTCATCATTGGCCCGTAGTGCGTTGATGGACAGTTGTTGGCATGATCATGACCATTAATGAATACACGAATATCCTTGGCCGTAGTGCAGGGGTGATTCGATGATGTGGATTATTTTATTAAGCTGAGTCCCAGCGATAACAGTGTTGAAAAACCTTTTAAATCATAAAAGATAGTAGGGTTTATTTTCTACTTGAATCTTTTAATGGATTGCTTGTTCCGCTGCAGTTAAACTTGATGTCTATTATATTTTATCAGTTTAACATTGTTGAAGGCTAATGATAATTTATTCTGCATTATCTTAGTCATAATATTTCTTACTGGGCTAGTTGAGCTCGCCCTTTCTTTCACTGTTCTCTTCAGGAAATTAGAACTTGCCAACACTGTTATCAAATTGGAACAGAATAATATGACCGTGTCTCAGTATGAGGCTAAATTTGTTGAGTTGTCCTGATTTACGTCCCACTTGGTGGATAATGAAGAGCGAATGACGCGAATATTTTTGCGAGGTTTGAAACCTGAGATACGTCAACATCTTATTTCTCATAAACTGTGTTTGTATTCAGATGTTGTGAATAGGGCTCAGTTAGTGGAGCGCGATAACGAGTTAACGCAACCAAAAGAGAGCAGTCGGCAAAATGATAATATCAGTGAGAGCAGTCATCGAAGCGGTGACAACAAGCGTGGAGGAAATCAACAGGCCAGAAATGGTAACCACTTCGGTGGTAATCAGGGCCAAAATAATAAGAATGGTCATTTCAAGAAGAGGAGATTCAACAATGATGGAAAGACGTCAGCACCAGCACCCGTTGTTAAGGAAGGAGAACGACCACCTATCATATGTTTCAAATACGGAGGGGAGGGGCACATCAGTCCAAACTGTGTGATGCCATCTAAAGCGTGTTATAATTGTGGAAGAGAAGGTCATTTAGCTCGATTTTGTCGTTTACCAAAAACAAGTTCAGCCAGGATGGAGGCACCAAAGGCCATCCCAGAAAAGTCAAAACCGGTAGTGCAAGGGAGAGCGTTTGTTGTGACCTCCTAGAAAGTAAGGAACCCGAATGAGATCATCACGGGTAAGCTTTTCATAAACTCTAACGAAGTCTATGCTTTATTTGATACTGGATCTACCCATTCTTTTATTTCTCCTACTTGCGCTCATCGATTAAATTTGACTACGGAGAAATTAGACTTTGACTTATCTGTTGAAACTCCATTGGGAGAAACCTTCATTACATCTACGGTTTATAAGTCTTGTTTGGTTCAAGTTGGTACCCACACATTACCTGTCGATCTTATTTCATTAAAAATACTTGCATTTGACGTGATTCTAGGGATTGATTGGTTAACTACTCATCATGCAAAAATTGATTATTTTCGTAAGGTTATTAGCTTTCATATTCCTAATCAACCTATTATGCGAATTCAAGCAACCAAACCATTAAAATCAATCGCTGTCATCTCAAGCCATAAAGCTATTCGTTTATTGATAAACGGATGTCAAGCTTTCTTAGCTCATGTCACGGATCTAAACAAAAATACGTCAGTTTTGAATGATATTTCTATTGTTAATAAATTCCCTGACGTATCCCCTGAAGAACTTCCTGGCCTACCCCCAGAGCGTGAAATTAAATTTTGTATCGGCCTTGAACCCGGTACAAAACCCATTTCCAAAGCCCCATATCGAATGGCTCCTATTAAACTTCAGGAGTTAAAGATCCAACTGCAGAAATTGTTAGACATTGGCTTTATTCGTCCTAGTACATCTCCTTAGGGTGCTCCTGTGCTATTCGTGAAGAAGGAAGATGGAAGTATGCGACTTTGTATTGATTATCGGGAGTTGAATCATGTCACCATCAAAAATAGGTACCCATTTCCACGTACTAATGACCTGTTTGACCAGTTGTAAGGAGCACAATTCTTGTCAAAGATCGATCTTCATTCTGGATATCATCAGCTGAAGGTTAGAACTGAGGATATTCTAAAGACGGCTTTCAGAACTCGGTACGGGCATTATGAATTCCTAGTCATGTCCTTTGGATTGACTAATGCTACTGCTGCCTTCATGGATATGATGAACCGGGTATTCAAGGAATATTTGGATCACTTTGTGGTCGTCTTTATTGATGACATCCTTATTTATTCCAAAAGCTGTGAAGATCATAAGCAACACTTGAGGCTGGTACTCCAAAAGCTTCGTGAATACAAGCTTTATGTCAAGTTGAAGAAATGCGAGTTCTGGCTGGAGGAGGTAGCATTCCTTGGGCGCGTAGTATCAAGTCGTGGAGTATCGGTTGACCCGGCAAAGATTGAAGCTATTTAAAGTTGGGAGCAACCTAAATCAGTGACCGAAGTACGTAGCTTTCTTGGTTTAGCTGGTTATTATCAGAGATTCGTGGAAGGATTTTCTCAAATTGCTACTCCATTAACTTAGCTGACTCGGAAAAATACAAAGTTCGGTTGGAGCGAAGAATGTGAGAAGAGTTTTCAAGAACTCAAGAGGAGACTCATTTCAGCACATGTTCTAACAATACCATCTGGCTCAGAGGGATTTGTCATCTACAGTGATGCTTCGAGCAAAGGGTTGGGATGCGTTCTCATACAACATGAAAAAATCATAGCCTATGCATCAAGACAACTCAAGGAATATGAGAGGAATTATCCTACTCATGATCTAGAGTTGGCAGCTGTTGTCTTTGTGCTTAAAATTTGGAGGCATTTGTAAGACCCCAACTTTTATAAATAAAGATGAATTTTTTATAAATATCATTTTTGAATATTATGGAGTTAATTTGATATAATGTTATAGTTGTGGGTAATATTTATAAATTTTGCAAAGTGCGCAAGTTGTTATATAATATTCGATTGATCGGGGAATATTCGTTTTAACAGGGAATATTCGTACAACGACACAATCATTGGTGGACCCCACAACAGAATTATTGTCGGATTGAGAAAACGACAAAAATATTTTATTAAAAATAACGGCGGAAGTTTTACCATTGTTACTGTTGAACTACTCGGTAGTAAAAGTACAGTAATACGTGTGGTTGCATAGTAGCACACTGTATTGATTATTAATGCTTATGTGAGAAGTTACTCATTTGATTCAATTATTTTCAGTTAATAATATGAATTATTTAGCGATAATGACGTTTTGTTTTATTCGTATTATTAACGTAATAAAACAGAAACATCTTTTTATATAAAACAGAATACTTTATTAAAGTTATTCTATAAATAGAATATGTTATATTTTATTTAAAAGATTTTTCTTTAAATATGGACCGTCAAATTAAAGTAATCAATCTAGACCGTTCATGGATTAGTTACTATGCATTCTATTTTTCTATAAATAGCAGCTCATTCCTTCATTATTTCCTACGAATTCACTTAACTCTAGAGAGAGAAACTATAGAGAGAGAGAGGAAAAGTATTCTGCTACTTAACTACTTCCTTATTTCAGTTCTTCTTTAAAACGATAAGGGGTGTTATTCTTTCTTATTCATGAAGAGAACTGTTGTTATTCCATTTCTTATTATTCTGTTGGAATAACTTGTATACGCGGTCTACCCTATACTTGGTGAAATTCTTCTGTTATTCTGTTGGAACATCTTGTCTGTGTGTTTTACACCAGACCTGGTTCCGTTTTTATTATTATTCTGTTGGAACATCATGTCTGTGTGTTTTACACCGGACCTGGTTCCGTCTTGTTATTATTCTGTTGGAACATCCTGTTTGTGTGTTTTACACCGGACCTGGTTCCATTATTTATTATTCTGTCGGAATATCCTGTCTGTGCGTTTACGCCGGACCTGGTTCCATTATTTATTATTTTGTCGAAATATCTTGTCTGTACGTTTACGCCGGACCTGGTTCTATTATTTATTATTCTGTTGGAATAACCTGTCTGTGCGGTCTATCGCATACATGGTGATTTCTTTTGTTATTCCATTCTTTATTGTACTCAGTTGGTTAAGTTTTGACTTCTATACTCCATGAAATTTGTGGAATATCCTTGATAATTGCGTTTCATTTAGTATCTTTTCATGAAAATATTCTTCTAAGCATTCTTGAATTTTACTCCAAAAAGCAGTATCATGTTGACAATTTGGACGTTGTTAATTCTTGGTTAAATTAATTCTTGAACTTGTTTTATTGAATCCTTATATCATTGTCATCATCCTCATGTTTATAAAATGTTAAAAGTCATCTGTGGCCTGTAGTGCATAGATGGACTTGGTATGATTATGACCAGGGATTATTCGGTATAATCATGACCGTAATGTTACAAATGATGTGGTAAAAGTCATCATTGGCCCGTAGTGCGTTGATGGACAGTTGTTGGCATGATCATGACCATTAATGAATACACGAATATCCTTGGCCGTAGTGCAGGGGTGATTCGATGATGTGGATTATTTTATTAAGCTGAGTCCCAGCGATAACAGTGTTGAAAAACCTTTTAAATCATAAAAGATAGTAGAGTTTATTTTCTACTTGACTCTTTTAATGGATTGCTTGTTCCGCTGCAGTTAAACTTGATGTCTATTAAATTTTATCAGTTTAACATTGTTGAAGACTAATGATAATTTATTCTGCATTATCTTAGTCATAATATTTCTTACTGGGCTAGTTGAGCTCGCCCTTTCTTTCACTGTTCTCTTCAGGAAATGAGAACGTAGCTGGGGCAAGTCGGGGAACGGAGTGATGGTTCGAATGATAGTATTAGTTAGTAGTCCTAACTATTCTATGTAATAGTTGTGCACGACAGTTGTATTAGTAAGTTGTATTTGTACTCTGTACTTTGTATCTGACGACCCAAGATGGGTGATGTATACCTAATTTTGGGGGCGTCACAGTTGGTATCAGAGCTTAGGGATATGATCCCTGGCTAAGATGTGAGAATAGAACTAGGAGGGGAGAGACGGGGAATTCCTTCGCTAGTATGACCTACCTAAGTTTATTTGCATGGTATTTAATTGGTCGGTCATAATATAAGGATAATATATGACATATCAATTAACTTTTATTTTGTGGCAGTATCTGAAAATGGCATCTGATAATGTTGAGAATAGCAATGGAGCACAGGCGACTGTTGATTCACCACATATCAATAATCAGGATAATGTGCATCAGGAAGGTGACAATCCTCATGCAAACAACAACACTGACCAGATGATGAATGATGGAATGTTCAGAAACTTTATGCAGTTCATGCAACAGCAGGCGAGAGCGGCTCCTATCCAAAATATAGGTGGAAACACTGAAAACTCTCGGACGGTCACTGCTAAACAGTTCAAGGAGCTGGGACCACCAGAGTTTAAGGGAGAGCCAAAACCACATATAGCGGAAACATGGATAAAGTAGATTACCAAGATATTTGATGTCTTGGGATGCTCCGAGGAGCAAAAGGTTCCCTTTGCCGCCTTTATGTTGCGAGGAGAGGAAGATTACTGGTGGGAATCGATTAAGTGTACTCAACCTGCCGCACTAAAGATGTCTTGGGAGAAGTTTCAAGAGCTGTTCAATGACAAATACTTTCCCGAAAGTGTTCGTCACATGAAGGAGGTGGAGTTCATCAAATTGGAGCAGAATAATATGACCGTGTCGCAGTATGAGGCTAAATTTGCTGAGTTGTCCCGATTTGCGTCCCACTTGGTGGATAATGAAGAGCGAATGATGCGAATATTTTTGTGAGGTTTGAAACCTAAGATACGTCAATATCTTATTTCTCATAAAATGTGTTTGTATTCAGATGTTGTGAATAGGGCTCAGTTAGTGGAGCGCGATAACGAGTCAACGCAACCAAAAGAGAGCATTCGACAAAATGATAATACCAGTGGGAGCAGTCATCGAAGCGGTGACAACAAGCGTGGAGGGAACCAACAGGCCAGAAGTGGTAACCACTTCGGTGGTAATCAGGGCCAAAACAATAAGAATGGTCATTTCAAGAAGAGGAGATTCAACAATGATGGAAAGACGTCAGCACCAGCACCAGTTGTTAAGGAAGGAGAACGATCACCTATCATATGTTTCAAATTCGGAGGGGAGGGGCACATCAGTCCAAACTGCACGATGCCGTCTAAAGCATGTTATAATTGTGGAAGAGAAGGTCATTTAGCTCGATTTTATCATTCACCAAAAACAAGTTCAGCCAAGATGGAGACACCAAAGGCCGTCCCAGAAAAGTCAAAACCGGTAGTGCAAGGGAGAGCGTTTGTTGTGACCTCCCAAAAAAAGCAAGGAACCCGAATGAGGTCATCACGGGTAAGCTTATTATAAACTCTAACGAAGTCTGTACTTTATTTGATACCGGTTCTACCCATTCTTTTATTTCTCCTACTTGCGCTCATCGATTAAATTTGATTCTGGAGAAATTAGACTTTGACTTATCTGTTGAAACTCCATTGGGAGAAACCTTCATTACATCCACGGTTTATAAGTCTTGTTTGGTTCAATTCGGTACCCACACATTACCTGTCGATCTTATTTCATTAAAAATACTTACATTTGACGTGATTCTAGGGATTGATTGGTTAACTACTCATCATGCAAAAATTGATTGTTTTCGTAAGGTTGTTAGCTTTCATATTCCTAATCGACCTATTATGCGAATTCAAGCAACCAAACCATTAAAATCAATCGCTGTCATCTCAAGCCATAAAGCTATTCGTTTATTTAAAAATGGATGTCAAGCTTTCTTAGCTCATGTCACGGATCTAAACAAAAATACGTCAGTTTTGAATGATATTTCTATTGTTAATAAATTCCCTGACGTATTCCCTGAAGAACTTCCTGGCCTACCCCCAGAGCGTGAAATTGAATTTTGTATCGACCTTGAACCCGGTACAAAACCCATTTCCAAAGCCCCATATCGAATGACTCCTATTAAACTTCAGGAGTTAAAGATCCAACTGCAGGAATTGTTAGACATTGGCTTTATTCGTCCTAGTACTTCTCCTTGGGGTGCTCCTGTTCTATTCTTGAAGAAGAAAGATGGAAGTATGCGACTTTGTATTGATTATCGGGAGTTGAATCATGTCACCATAAAAAATAGGTACCCATTGCCACGTATTGATGATCTGTTTGACCAGTTGCAAGGAGCACAATTCTTTTCAAAGATCGATCTTCGTTCTGGATATCATCAGCTGAAGGTTAGAACTGAGGATATTCCAAAGACGGCTTTTAGAACTCGGTACGGGCATTATGAATTCCTAGTCATGTCCTTTGGATTGACTAATGCTCCTGCTGCCTTCATGGATATGATGAACCGGGTATTCAAGGAATATTTTGATCACTTTGTGGTCGTCTTTATTGATGACATCCTTATTTATTCCAAAAGTCATGAAGATCATGAGCAACACTTGAGATTGGTACTCCAAAAGCTTCGTGAATACAAGCTTTATGCCAAGTTGAAGAAATACGAGTTCTGGCTGGAGGAGGTAGCAATCCTTGGTCACGTAGTATCAAGTTGTGGAATATCGGTAGACCCGGCAAAGATTGAAGCTATTCAAAGCTGGGAGCAACCTAAATCAGTGACCGAAGTACGTAGCTTTCTTGGTTTAGCTGGTTATTATCGGAGATTCATGGAAGGATTTTCTCGAATCGCTACTCCATTAACTCAGCTGACTCGGAAAGATACAAAGTTCGGTTGGAGCAAAGAATGTGAGAAGAGTTTTCAAGAACTCAAGAGGAGACTCATTTCAGCACCTGTTCTAACAATACCATCTGGCTCGGAGGGATTTGTCATCTACAGTGATGCTTCGAGCAAAGGGTTGGGATGCGTTCTCATGCAACATGAAAAAGTCATAGCCTATGCATCAAGACAACTCAAGGAATATGAGAGGAATTATCCTACTCATGATCTAGAGTTGGCAGCTGTTGTTTTTGCACTTAAAATTTGGAGGCATTACTTGTATGGGGAGAAGGTGGAGATCTTTACGGATCATAAAAGCCTTAAATATTTTTAACTCAAAAGGAACTCAACATGCGACAACGACGTTGGCTTGAACTGTTGAAAGATTATGATCATACCATTTAATACCATCTTGGAAAAAGCGAACGTGGTAGCTGACGCATTGAGTAGAAGATCATATGCAAGTACGAGTGCGATATTGTCAACACAAAGGCCCATTTTGTGTGATTTGGAAAGGATGGAGATAGAGTTAAAGACTCCAGGGACCCATGTGATGATGGCGAATATACGAGTAGAACTGACTTTAATCGATAAAGTTAAAGCTGCTCAAGCTACAGACCTGGAGCTGATGCGTATGAGGAAGAAAGTGCAAGAAGGTGCTATGCCGGATGTAAGAATCGATGAAGAAGGAATACTTCGAGTCAACTTCAGACTTTGTGTTCCTAACAACCCTGATTTAAAGTATGAAATCATGATGGAGGCGCACAACACACCGTTTGCAATCCATCCTGGAAGTACCAAAATGTATCATGATCTTCGTCATACATTTTGGTGGAGCAATATGAAGAGAGAGATAGCATTGTTTATCTCAAGGTGTCTAACTTGTCAACGAGTTAAAGCGGAGCATCAAGTACCAAAAGGTCCATTGCAACCACTTGAAATTCCAGAATGGAAGTGGGAGCACATTACCATGGATTTCGTTACCGGTCTTCCTAGGGTTTCTCAAGGTATTGATGCGATTTGGGTCATTGTTGATAGATTGACCAAGTCTGCTCATTTCTTACCGATACGAGAAACTTATACACTTAAACGTCTTGCTCGTATATACATAAACGAGATTGTAAGACTGCATGGTATGCCAGTATCCATAGTTTCTGACCGAGACCCAAAATTTACTTCATGATTTTGGGTTAGTTTACAAAAAGCTATGGGCACGGATTTACGATTTAGTTCAGCATATCATCCTCAGACAGACGGACAATCAGAGAGGACTATTCAAACTCATGAAGATCTATTAAGACTCTGTGTCTTTGACTTCAAGGGAAGTTGGGACAAGTTCTTACCATTGGTGGAGTTTTCCTACAACAACAGTTATCAAGCAAGTATTGGCATGGCTCCATTCGAAGTATTGTATGGAAGAAAATGTCGTTCTCCAGTATGCTGGGATGAGGTGGGTGAAGCAACGTTGTTGGGACCGGAGTTGGTACATATGACTACAGAAAATATTCAAACGATCCGACAACGTATAAAAACCTCACAAGATCGACAAAAGAGTTATGCTGATCTTCATCGAAAGGACGTGAAATTTGATGTAGGAGATCATGTGTTCTTACGTGTTGCTCCATGGAAAGGAGTTACGAGATTTGGAAAGAGAGGAAAGCTCAATCCTCGATTCATCGGTCCATTTTTAATCCTCGATCAAGTAGGAACTGTGGCTTATAGACTCGCTTTACCGCTAAGTATGTCTCGTGTTCATAACATTTTTCACATATCCATGTTACGCAAATATGTGGATGACCCTAACCACATTATTGAGTTAGAATCGGAAGAAATAGCGGAGGATTTGACGTATGAAGAAGTTCCTGTTCAAATCTTGGATAAGAAGGAACATATTCTACGCTCCAAGGTTATACCTCAAGTCAAAATTTTGTGGAGAAACCATGATGTTGAGGAAATGACTTGGGAGTTAGAATCTGAAATGAAATCAAGGTATCCTTACCTCTTCGACATACCAGGTACGTACCCTAATTTCGAGGGCAAAATTTCATAAGAAGGGGAGGTTGTAAGACCCCAACTTTTATAAATAAAGATGAATTTTCTATAAATATCATTTTTGAATATTATGGAGTTAATTTGATATAATGTTATAGTTGTGGGTAATATTTATAAATTTTGCAAAGTACGCAAGTTGTTATATAATATTCGATTGGTCGGGGAATATATGTTTTAACAGGGAATATTCGTACAACGACACAATCATTGGTGGACCCCACAACGGAATTATTGTCGGATTGAGAAAACGCCAAAAATATTTTATTAAAAATAACGGCGGAAGTTTTACTATTGTTACTGTTGAACTACTCGGTAGTAAAAGTACAGTAATACGTGTGGTTGCATAGTAGCACACGGTATTGATTATTAATGCTTATGTGAGAAGTCACTCAGTTTGATTCAATTATTGTCAGTTAATAATATGAATTATTTAGCGATAATGACGTTTTGTTTTATTCGTATTATTAACGTAATAAAACAGAAACATCTTTTTATATAAAACAGAATACTTTATTAAAGTTATTCTATAAATAGAATATATTATATTTTATTTAAAAGATTTTTCTTTAAATATGGACCGTCAGATTAAAATAATCAATCTGGACCGTTCATGGATTAGTTACTATGCATTCTATTTTTCTATAAATAGCAGCTCATTCATTCATTATTTTTTATGAATTCACTGAACTCTAGAGAGAGAAACTGTAACATCCCCAAATCCCGGTCCTAATCACCAAGGATCTGGTATACTATTTCTACAACTATTGCGGAAGATATAAACATAATTTGTTTATACATTAAACATTTACACATCATTCTCAAGGTCTACAACCTTAACTTAATACATACATTCAATATCTTAAATGTTTACAATGCTATTTTCGTCAAAAGATTTAATAAATCTAACTGCACCATAATTTAGTCTTGCATTTTGCCTTTACTTCTGTCTTTACTCGAGCTTTCATCTAAATCTGAAAATTTTATCATGATATAGCAATGATGAGCATCAAATTTGCCCAACAAGTTTTAAGTACAATAAGGATATATCATGATTGAAAAGAATTGAACAATAAGCTAGCTAATTTTTAATAATATAAACATTGTGAAAGAGCATGAACAAATTTTCTTAACTGAACGACCAAGTCAATAAAAATGAATGGTCAAGCATAAACATGAACAGATTAACTGAACCAAATGGTAATGAAGGTGATCGGCCTTTCATACCTGATGAACATTTACAATATGCACAACGTGCGAATCAATAATTAATATAGACGTGAATAATCAACAACAATTATTCATTAACATGCTTTAAACATACAACTCAAGTTTGAGTTAAGGAAAACTTGCCTGATTCGTTGACTACTGCTACGCAGTTTAAGTTAACTTCTTTTGGGAAGACCTATCATTAATAATAAGATTGGTCTTTCAATCAGCATATTCTACTTTGTATCACAATACAATTACTTTAACAATAGATTATCTAACACTTAATCAAATATTAGATAACATCCTAACACATCGGTATTATTAACATTCTTGGATAATTCTTCAATCACTGTATCATATTCATTATGATTAAACACTTAATCTTATACATTATAAGTTCTTCTTTATACTCTAATAAGTCAAATACTAATCCAACAACCTGGATTCTAAATTTAACAACCAAATTGCCAATCCAGCAGACTGGATACAGAATCCAGCAACCTGGATTCAACAAATTTCCAATCTAGCAAGCCAAACTTCAATCCAGCAACCTGGATTACAAATCCAGCAACTAGATTGCAATCCAGCAAGCTGGATTCAACATATTTTCAATTCAGTAAACTTCTTTTCAATCCAGCAAGCTGGATTCATCAGATTTTCTAATCCAGCAAGCTGGATTCCATATCCTTTTCACGAAAATACCAAATCAATTTATTATTTTCCTATCCTTTGTACAAACATGTATACACGTATTTCATACACAAAAAGTATTTTTTCAAAATTTTTCAACTTCCTTTGGTATTTTTTAAAAATCATTCTTAGTTAATTCCTTAAGAAATTAGCTACCTCGTGCTTAACTCCAGAAATTCCCATCTCTTGACACAATCTTATACGTGTTAACGTGACACTCCAGTTTAAATTTCGTGGCCATCGGAGTTATATAAATCCGGTTATAGCCATTTTCGTCAGAAAATCATAGAAATTGAAATGGTCATAACTTGCTCATTTTAAATCGGAATGAGCTCATTTTTGGAAAGTAGGTACTTTATACCATATATTTTCATGTCCCAAAAGGCCAGAATTTTTCTCACAAATTAAGTTGCCTAAACAGCCCTTTTAAAATTTTGGTCAGAAGCGTTTTGGCATTTTGCAGTTTTGGAGTCTTTTGCTAAAAATAGTCCATACGGAAATCTACAACTCCTTTTTCAGTGATTCCACTTGGATATGTTAGAAAACTTATCATATTATCCTCCCAAAGTTTTCCAGAATTTTTGAATGCCAGAAAAGTGATGAAATTACCCCTGGTCCTGACTGTTCATAAACAGTCCATTTTTCTCAAAATGCACAAAACTATTTTTGGTAAAACAGTTACTACGACTTGTGTACTTCACATTTTTGAGTGCTACCACTTGGGTTTAGTAGCTAACTTACATATCTTGGACTTCTCTTTGACGGATCACAAAAAGAAGGTGCATATCAAAAACGGTGGAAATCCAAAGTACATAGAAATTTAGGGCTTATAAACTAGAAAATCATTTTTTCTTTACTTTTGATTTCTAAACAAAACAACACCCAATATGGGTAAATCTAAACATGAAACACTCATAAACACATAGATCTAAGGTTTTTGAGTTTAAAAACATAGTTTTAAGATTTGATTTACCATAATCAAAAAAAAATTACAGAAACAAAAGGGGTTTATACCTTTGATTCTCATGCTCTCCTTCTTCTTCTTCCTATATTTTCTTATGGAACTTTGATGGCTTATCATAAACTCATCTTCCTCTCCTCCATGGCTGCCGAACCATAACCCTCTCTCTCTCTTCTATAGTCTTTCTCTTTCTTTCTTAGTTTATGATAGATAATAAGATGAAAAGAAAAATATAAGACTTAGACTTAGATTTATGTTTGTTGGAAAATTAAGTATAGATATATTTGGTATATCTAACCATAATCTACCAACATATCTCTTCTCTTCTCTCACTTAATTATCAAGTAATTGCTTGCAAGTTTTGTAAAAGTGTTGGAGAAATAACCAAGTGACACATGGGATGAGTTAGTGGGAGTTGTTGAACAACTAAAGTAAACAAATCATTACATTCATTTCCCCTTTTCTTCCTTCTCCCCTACCCGGCCACATGGCCTTATATCTCTTCAAATTTTGCTTTTCTTTTTATCTCTTATTTAACATACAAAAGGTCCATAATATCCCTTCTCAAATGGGCTAAAAGTTGGGCCACTCAATTAATTCTTTTGGCTACTAACTTTAGTTTTCTTGGGCCATGAAAATAAATTAGGTCTAATACTATTAATATTCTCATTCCCTAAGTATTTAATTAGGGTTTTTATTTCCTCAATTATAACATAATTCCTTACTCATGCACATTTATTTTCTTAACCCAATTAGACTTGTTATAATTAGGTTATAAAATTTATTAGTTGAGATATATAAAATAAATCTCTTAGAATTAGTATATATTTTATATACCATAATTCTCTCATCTCATAACCCTTAAGTTATTCAACCCTTCATTCCTCATATATAATTAGGATTACACTAGTTTCTTTTATTTGATTATATAATAAACAAATATAAACCATCACATAATATTCATATTCACTTACTCACATAATCATTAAATAAATTGTGACATGCTCCACAATTCTCTTAGATTAGGACACTAGTATATATATAAATACTAGGGCCACTAAATAAAAATAACACTTTAGGTCATTTAATTCTCATACTTAATTAAATAACTTATTCAAGTTATACAATTCATATTGTATACTTAAATTTAATTTCCTCCTCTCTCCATAAATTGTTTTCAAACAATTATTTATATACTAAATATATAATTTAATATATTCAATCATTTATTCAAATATTAATTTAATTTACTAACTGCTTGATACCAATATACATATTTGCATATTGAATCTCCTCTCATATTTTTACTTCTCACACTAATTTTTGACTTTTCTCCATAAAAGTCAACTATTGACTTTGAACAAAAGTCAACCTTTACACCTTTTGTGTTTACTGTCCATTCTGACTAATCTTGACGTTCCGGACGCAACCGAGCAGTCCATGCTTCAAAATTCTATCTCTAACTCAAATTTTGAGTTTTAAATTACTCCCTTCTTATTTCTAATCGTATTAACTAACGACTTTATACTTATTCAAATTCTTATTTACCATTCAAGGCCAACGTTCAAGCTATGTTAATTACTAACATAGTTTTACCTTGATCCTTATATCATTAACTTAATTCATCACTCCTCTTGCTAAAATATATATAGCACCTTTATAAGTATATATATTTCAATACATATACTCATCTTCGTTTAACCTTATAACATCTCTTTATGTGAAATCTTATCTCCTTAATAAAATTTCCATTTGTACTTATATAGCATTTCTTAGACTATTTAGTTCATATTGAATTTACAGGAATCGTAATACCTTATTCTCGATATTTCTTCAAGTACATATTAATTCATTTCTAGGGTTTTGAAATTTTGTAACCCATATTTCTTTATTATCATTCAATTAAGAAACCATATAGGTTCTTCTTAAAAATTTTGAAATCCTTAAAATTCCTTCACAGAAACGTCAATTCCATACACTTATTTTCTGTTTAGGTTCATCTTATAACCTTTAATCCATCATTTTAAGATTTTAATAATTATCTAAATTCTCGGGTTGTCACAGAAACTATAGAGAGAAACTATAGAGAGAGAGAAAAAGAGTATTCTGCTACTTAATTACTTCCTTATTTCAGCTCTTCTTTAAAACGGTAAGGGGTGTTATTCTTTCTTATTCATGAAGATAACTGTTGTTATTCCATTTCTTATCATTCTGTTGGAATAACCTATATACGCGGTCTACCTTATACTTGGTGACATTCTTCTATTATTCTGTTGGAACATCCTGTCTGTGTGTTTTACACCGGACCTGGTTTCGTTTTTATTATTATTCTGTTGGAACATCCTGTTTGTGTGTTTTACACCGGACCTAGTTCCGTCTTATTATTATTCTATTGGAACATCCTATCTGTGTGTTTTGCACCGGACCTGGTTCCATTATTTATTATTCTGTCGGAATATCCTGTCTGTGCGTTTACGCCGGACCTGGTTCCATTATTTATTATTCTGTCAGAATATCCTGTCTGTACGTTTACGGCGGACCTGGTTCCATTATTTATTATTCTGTTGGAATAACCTGTCTGTGCGGTCTATCGCATGCATGGTGATTTCTTTTGTTATTCCATTCTTTATTGTACTAAGTTGGTTAAGTTTTGACTTATATACTCCATGAAATTTGTGGAATATCCTTGATAATTGCGTTTCATTTAGTATCTTTTCATGAAAATATTCTTCTAAGCATTCTTGAATTTTACTCCAAAAAGCAGTATCATGTTGACAATTTGGACGTTGTTAATTCTTGGTTAAATTAATTCTTGAACTTCTTTTATTGAATTCTTATATCATTGTCATCATCCTCATGTTTATAAAATGTTAAAAGTCATCTGTGGCCTGTAGTGTATAGATGGACTTGGTATGATTATGACCAGGGATTATTCAGTATAATCATGACCGTAATGTTACAAATGATGTGGTAAAAGTCCTCATTGGCCCGTAGTGCGTTGATGGACAGTTGTTGGCATGATCATGACCATTAATGAATACACGAATATCATTGGCCGTAGTGCAGGGGTGATTCGATGATATGGATTATTTTATTAAGCTAAGTCCCAGCGATAACAGTGTTGAAAAACCTTTTAAATCATGAAAGATAGTAGAGTTTATTTTCTACTTGACTCTTTTAATGGATTGCTTGTTCCGCTGCAGTTAAACTTGATGTTTATTATATTTTATCAGTTTAACATTGTTGAAGGCTAATGATAATTTATTCTACATTATCTTAGTCATAATATTTCTTACTGGGCTAGTTGAGCTCAACCTTTCTTTCACTGTTCTCTTCAGGAATTGAGAACGTAGCTGGGACAAGTCGGGGAACGGAGTGATGGTTCGAATGATAGTATTAGTTAGTAGTCCTCACTATTCTATGTAATAGTGTGTTAATAAATATAATGAGGACTCCTTTTGAGTATGAATACTCTCTAGAAGATAATATTTGTATTCAAACTCGCAGTTTATGTTTTGTCGTATTGTACACGATAGTTGTATTAGTAAGTTGTATTTGTATTCTGTACTTTGTATCTGACAACCCAAGATGGGTGATGTATACCTAATTTTGGGGGCGTCACAACATTACTTGTATGGGGAGAAGGTGGAGATCTTTACGGATCATAAAAGCCTCAAATATTTCTTCACTCAAAAGGAACTCAACATGTGACAATGACGTTGGCTTGAACTGTTGACAGATTATGATCATACCATTCAATACCATCTTGGAAAAGCGAACGTGGTAGTTGACGTATTGAGTAGAAGATCATATGCAAGTACGAGTGCGATATTGTCAACACAAAGGCCCATTTTGTGTGACTTGCAAAGGATGAAGATAGAGTTAAAGACTCTAGGGACCCATGTGATGATGGTGAATATACGAGTAGAACCAACTTTAATCAATAAAGTTAAAGCTGCTCAAGCTACAGACCTGGAGCTGATGCGTATGAGGAAGAAAGTGCAAGAAGGTGCTATGCCGGAAGCAAGAATCGATGAAGAAGGAATACTTTGAGTTAACTCTAGACTTTGTGTTCCTAACAACCCTGGTTTAAAGTATGAAATCATGATGGAGGCGCGCAACACACCGTTTGCAATCCATCCTGGAAGTACCAAAATGTATCATGATCTTCGTCATACATTTTGGTGGAGCAATATGAAGAAAGAGATAGCGCTGTTTATCTCAAGGTGTCTAACTTGTCAACGAGTCAAAGCGGAGTATCAAGTACCAAAAGGTCCATTGCAACCACTTGAAATTCAAAAATAGAAGTGGGAGCACATTACCATGGATTTCGTTACTGGTCTTCCTAAGGTTTCTCAAGGTATTGATGAGATTTGGGTCATTGTTGATAGATTGACCAAGTCTGCTCATTTTTTACCGATACAAGAAACTTATACACTTGAACGTCTCGCTCGCATGTACATAAACAAGATTGTAAGACTGCATGGTATGCCAATATCCATAGTTTCTGACCTAGACCCAAGATTCACTTCACGATTTTGGGTTAGCTTACAAAAAGCTATGGGCACGAATTTATGATATAGTTCGGCATATCATCCTCAGACGGACGGACAATCAGAGAGGACTATTCAAACTCTAGAAGATTTATTAAGACTCTGTGTCCTTGACTTCAAGGGAAGTTGGGACAAGTTCTTACCATTGGTGGAGTTTTCCTACAACAACAGTTATCAAGCAAGTATTGGCATGGCTCCATTCGAAGTGTTGTATGGAAGAAAATGTCGTTCTCCAGTATGCTGGGATGAGGTGGGTGAAGCAACGTTGTTGGAACCGGAGTTGGTACGTATGACTACAGAAAAGATTCAAACGATCCGACAACGTATAAAAACCTCACAAGATCGACAAAAGAGTTATGTTGATCTTCATCGAAAGGACGTGGAATTTGATATAGGAGATCACATATTCTTACGTGTTGCTCCATGGAAAGGAGTTACGAGATTTGGAAAGAGAGGAAAGCTAAATCCTCGATTAATCGGTCCATTTTTAATCCTCGATTGAGTAGGAACTGTAGCTTAAAGACACGCTTTACCACCAAGTATGTCTCGTGTTCATAATGTTTTTCACATATCCATGTTACGTTAATATGTGGAAGATCCGAACCACATTATTGAGTTAGAACCGGAAGAAATAGCGGAGGATTTGACGTATGAAGAAGTTCCTGTTCAAATCTTGGATAAGAAGGAACATATTCTACCCTCCAAGGTTATACCTCAAGTCAAAGTTTTGTGGAGAAACCACGATGTTGAGGAAATGACTTGGGAGTTAGAATCTAAAATGAAGTCAAGGTATCCTTACCTCTTTGACATACTAGGTACGTCCCCTAATTTCGAGGGCAAAATTTCATAAGAAGGGGAGGTTGTAAGACCCCAGCTTTGATAAATAAAGATGAATTTTCTATAAATATCATTTTTGAATATTATGAAGTTAATTTGATATAATGTTATAGTTGTGGGTAATATTTATAAATTTTGCAAAGTACGCAAGTTGTTGTATAATATTCTATTGGTCGGGAAATATTCGTTTTAACAGAAAATATTCGTACAACGGCACAATCATTGGTGGACCCCACAACGAAATTATTGTCGGATTGAGAAAACGACAAAAATATTTTATTAAAAATAACGGCGAAAGTTTTACCATTGATACTGTTGAACTACTCGGTAGTAAAAGTACAATAATACGTGTGGTTGCATAGTAGCACACATTATTAATTATTAATGCTTATGTGATAAGTCACTCAGTTTGATTCAATTATTGTCAGTTAATAATATGAATTATTTAGCGATAATGAAGTTTTGTTTTATTCGTATTATTAACGTAATAAAACAGAAACATCTTTTTATATAAAACACAATACTTTATTAAATTTTTTCTATAAATAGAATATATTATATTTTATTTAAAAGATTTTTCTTTAAATATGGACCGTCAGATTAAAGTAATCAATCTGCACCGTTCATGGATTAGTTACTATGCATTCCAGTTTTCTATAAATAGCAGCTTATTCCTTCATTATTTCTTACGAATTAACTGAACTCTAGAGAGAGAAACTATAGAGAGAAACTATAGAGAGAGAGAGAAAAAAAGTATTCTGCTACTTAACTACTTCCTTATTTTAGTTCTTTTTTAAAACGGTAAGGGGTGTTATTTTTTCTTATTCATGAAGAGAACTGTTGTTATTCCATTTCTTATTATTCTGTTGGAATAACCTGTATACGCGGTCTACCCTATACTTGGTGACATTCTTCTGTTATTCTGTTGGAACATCCTGTCTGTGTGTTTTATACCGGACCTGGTTCTGTTTTTATTATTATTCTGTTGGAACATCCTGTTTGTGTATTTTACACCGGACTTGGTTCCGTCGTGTTATTATTCTGTTGGAACATCCTGTCTGTATATTTTACACCGGACATGGTTCCATTATTTATTATTCTGTCGAAATATCCTGTCTGTGCGTTTACGCCGGACCTGGTTCCATTATTTATTATTATGTCAGAATATCCTGTCTGTTCGTTTGCGCCAGACCTGGTTCCATTATTTATTATTCTGTTAGAATAACCTGTCGGTGCAGTCTATCGCATGCCGGGTGATTTCTTTTGTTATTTCATTCTTTATTATACTCAGTTGGTTAAATTTTAACTTCTATACCCCATGAAATTAGTGGAATACCCTTGATAATTACGGTTCATCCAGTATCTTTTCATGGAAATATTCTTCTAAGCATTCTTGAATTTTACCCCACAAAGCAGTATCATGTTGACAATTTGGACGTTGTTAATTCTTGGATAAATTAATTCATGAACTTGTTTTATTGAATTCTTATATCATTGTCATCATCCTCATGTTTATAAAATGTTGAAAGTCATCTGTGGCCTGTAGTGCATAGATGGACTTGGTATGATTATGACCAGAGATTATTCGGTATAATCATGATCATAATGTTACAAATGATGTGGTAAAAGTCCTTATTGGCCCGTAGTGCATTGATGGACAGTTGTTGGCATGGTCATGATCATTAATGAATACACGAATATCCTTGGCCGTAGTGCAGGGGTGATTCGATGATGTGAATTATTTTATTAAGCTGAGTCCCAGCGATAACAGTGTTGAAAAACCTTTTAAATCATAGAAGATAGTAGATTTATTCTCTACTTGACTCTTTTAATGGATTGCTTGTTTCGCTGCAGTTAAACTTGATGTTCGTTCTATTTTATCAGTTTAACACTGTTGAAGGCTAATGATAATTTATTCTGTATTATCTTAGTCAAAATATTTCTTACTGGGCTAGTTGAGCTCACCCTTTCTTTCACTGTTCTCTTCAGGAAATTAGAATATAGCTGGGACGAGTCGGGGAACGGAGTGATGGACCAGATGATAGTATTAGTAGTCCTCACTATCCTACTAAATAGTGTGATAATAATTGTAATGAGGACTCCTTTTGAGTTTGTATAGTCTCTAGTAGACAATAATTGTATTCAAACTCACAGTTATGTTTTGTCGTATTGTACACGACAGTTGTATTAGTAAGTTGTATTTGTATTCTGTACCATGTATCTGACGACCCAAGATGGGTGATGTATACCTAATTTTGGGGGCGTCACAATTGAGCTCACCCTTTTCCTTTTTGTTCCATTTTTCTTCTCAGGAGGCTAGAATATAGCGGAAACTAGTCGGGGTGTGGAATGATGTTTCAGGTCAGTAGTTTTAACTGTCCTCACTATTTTGTAAAATAATGTTTCAATAATTATAATGAGGACTTATTTGAGTTTGAATATTGTCTAGAAGATAATATTTATATTTAAACTCACAGCATATGCGTTGTCGTATTTTGCATGACAATTGTAATAATGAATTTGTAGTTATTTTTTGTACCATGTGTTTGGCGACTCAGAATGGGTTGTGTGGACCTATTTTGGGGGTATCACAGTTGGTATCATAGCTTAGGGATATGATCTCTGATGCAGATCTGGGGTTAGAACTAGGAAGGGAGTGACGAGTAAATCCTTCACTAGTATGTCCTACCTAAGCTTATTTGTATTTAATTGGTCGGTCAGAATATAGGGATAATATTTGGTATGTCAATTTCTTTAATTAACCCTTATTTTATGGCAGTATTTGATAATTATCGAAGTCTGGATTTTTATGTGTCCCTTTTATGTTCCTATCTTTTGGTGTTCTCATATTAGGTGAGATTTGTTTGAAAAAACAAGTTGTGAAAAGGTTCGACATGTATATGTCGACGATTGGACTATAAGAGTCACCAGTTGGTTTTTTAAATGGTTGTACACAACCGAGAAAAGATTTGCACATTGACCAAAAGATGTGACACTGCTTAACGGGTCTGTGAAATCGAGATTCGTTAGGGTCTGGGGACTTGGTTATGCAGAGGGAAGGTGTTAGGCACCCCCCGACATCCGTGTTGCCATGGTGACCACCACTTTTCAATTAAACTGTTATATGAATGTGTGTGTGTGTGTGTGGATCAATGTGCAATTATTTGGAAGTCGTGCTATGTCTCTTTTGCACTTATATACAAAGTGTTTGAATTTTGTATAAAAGTTCAATTTTAACAAGATATAGCAATGACGTTTTATAAAAGAGGTTTTTCAAACCCTTATGCCCAATAGTAATTGAGGCCTTTGATACTTCCATTTTATTATGGGTTCGGCTAGATTGCTTTTATTTTTGAGATGCGAGGCATCTTCGAGAAAATAATATAAAAAGCAGTGCCGAATTCCATATGGGCATAAAAGCCATCCAAGGAAATTCAAACAGTGTGAATAATTTACAAGCCATATACAGCTGAAAATGTCCATAACGGGAATCGAATCTTGATTCAGGAGACTGAATTTATGATCACGTGACTCCTATGCTCGCATGATGTAGTAATTTGTATGAAAGTTGTAAATAGTTATATATATAAAAGCTGTAAATATATATATACAAACGAACAACCACCACGAAGCACCTCCATGAGGGATCAAAAATGTAAAGAAAGTAGTAAAAGCAATCAACCGCCATGAAGTGAACTCCAGGCGAGACAAAGTGTAAATAAAGTTAAAAAAGCGATCAACCGCCACGAAGTAAACTCTAGGCAGGACAAAATATAAATAAAGCTGTAAAAGCGATCAACCGCCACGAAGTAAACTCCAGGCGGGACAAAATATTTATAAAGCTGTAAAAGGCCACGAAGTCCAGGCTGACAAAAATGACAAAAATGTATATATATATATATATATATATATATATATATATATATATATATATATATATATATACACACACACACACACACAAAAGAAATAGAAAGCCACGGACAGAAATCTGGTCATACGCAATATATATATATATACACAAAAGAAATAGAAAGCCACCGACAGAAATCTGGTTATACGCACACAACATGACTCTCAACGTGAATAATTGTGTGTGCAATAAGTGTGGAAAAGGCTTTAAATGATGTAAGAAGGCTTACAGTGGACTACCAAAGAAGACTTCAATAGCTTTAAATAGATGAACACTCGACTCCCGCCGGTAAAAAAATAGCCAAATATAAGCTCACAAGTGTTTGAAATGAGAAAGCACTCAAGATATGGTGTTTACAGAGTAAATTGGATAGGGCTTCCTCCCCTTTTTTCTATGAAAAATGGCTGCCCCAAGCCCTCTATTTCTAGAGGGGGGAGCCGAAGGTGCACCTGCGGCAGCCGCAGATGCACCTGCGGCTACTCGGGCTACCCTGGGCTCTGCGGGTCCCGCTGTCTCGAAGTACATGCACGCGTGTAACGTGTTGTCTGCTCGAACTTTCAGAACTTCAATTCGGGCATCCGATCGAGGTGTATAAGACCTTTTACGGCATGCTACACAATTTCATGGGATTAGTGGTTGTACGAAGTCAGGAAGATGGGACAATGCCCTTTGTCTTCAGGCTTCAAATTCTATCCGGTGTGATGTCTTGTGTAGTAGTCACTCAGGATTGGAGCTCTTTGATTCTTGTAGGACATTACTATGTATGTTTGCATGTTGTTAAGATGGCGTGATATGGGATCGAGATGGCAAAATGGCGATTTTACCCCTCACCGAGGTTATCTCTAGTTTGAGCTGATTTAGCGATCGTTGCTCAAGGTTATCTCTGAGATTGGACTGCTGCAAGTATTGACCGTCCTCAGGGTTTTCTCTGAGGTGTGCCTGACCTCTTGGGGTTATCTCCAGGCTTATGGAATGAGTGCCTTGGGGCTATCGCCGAGTGTTAAAGCTGACTGCTGGGAGTGGAAAAGAGTACTTTTGGGGTTATCTCCAGAACTGCAACTGCATTCCTCAGGGTTGTCTCCGAGGTTGGATTAAAGATCTCGTGGTTGTCTCCAGGATTGGGACTGAATATCTCAGGGTTTGTCTATAAGATGGAAAATTTCTCCGGTGTTGTCTCCAGACCTGTGACTGCAGTCCTCGGGGTTATCTCTGAGGTTAAAACTGAAGATCCCAGGGTTGTCTTCGGGACTGTGATGGAATATCTCGAGGTTGTCTCCAAGATGGCAAAAAGTGGATATCCCGGGGTTATCTTCGAGACTGAGTTGAGCTGTCCTCCAGGGTTATCTCTGAAAGACGATTCTGCCCTCCTACAATGTTAGTAACAGGATGTAAAATTTTGAGTGTCTACAGATGCCCCTCTTTATCATACATATTCATGTAGTGTAACATCATGGATAGGATAAAGAATACTAGACACTTGAAATGAAACAAGATATTCATGATGCAATGTACTGCAGCATGATGCAAATGTATGATGCATGTTTTGTTGGACCGCTTTCTAACGAGATGTGATGACCGTTACCCCCATAACTTATGATGGGGACTGGAGTTATCATTGATAACTCTGACGAACTTCTTGGATGTGTGCTCCAAAGTTCTCAGGAACTTCAAGGATGTTGACGTTGGGGTTATCACCAAAGTCTTTAATCCTTGGTATGGATTTTCCACCATAGATGTTCTTCTTATGTGCAAGAGATTCTGTGGGGATATACTTTGTCTTTTGAGGATGTGTATAACATATTCCATCATCGATCTTCCCCGATGTGGATGCCCTTCCTTCGTTTGTATCGCCAAGTCTTTCCAGTGTTCTGTTGGAGTTACTGCCAACAGTTTGTGATTGTCAGGGTTGCCTGACCCTCGTTGAGATGTACATCAACAGATGAAATCCCTGTTGGGGATAATGCCAAGGTTGCCTGACCTTCGTTGACGTGTGCATCAACGGCTGACATCATTAAATGGCTTTCGATGTTTCGGTAGGTTTTCTTGCCATCGGCTAAATGTTGTCAAGATTGCTTGACCTTCGTCGACATGTACATCAACGGATGAAATGTGTGAAATTCCTGCTGGGGATAAGTGTTTTGGAGTTACAACCCCAAACTGACGGCATCGGATCTTCGTGAGATATTGCCAAATATAGTTTGCAACAATTGAAATTTTTAGTATAGTAAGCATGTGTCCGGGCTAATACCAATGAATGACATGTAGACATGTAATTTGGTCCACGAAAACCAGGATTTCAGGCTTTTCTGCTCAATCGCGTAGCATCTTTTTTCCTGATTTGGCCTTTTCATCTTGTAAGAACTCCTTTGTAACTTGAACTGGACCGAGCCGGAGGGGTGGGTCCCACCAAGGGGAGCCACAGGTACACCTACAACCAGTCTTGGGTGGCCTTTAAGGCAGCTGTGGCTTTCACAAGTCATTTTCAAGTTGCGCTACACATGAAATCCAAGAGCTCTTCTTCAGATCTGCTGAGTTTGGGCGTCTTTCTACAAATTCTGTCACCGTACAAGTGTTCTACACTATCCTGGTAACGTACACATGTCTTCTTTTCCAGTTTCTATCCGCTGGAAAATGACTTTTTATGTGAAATGCGTCTAAACTCATAGTAGTGAATATGCATGCTCATGTGTCTTGATAAAAAATATTCAACATAATAAATGTTAGTATTAAACTATGCTGAACATATTGATATAAAAAATTTAACTTTTGAAACAATCAAATTTGTACCTTTTTCCTGCTATTTCTTATCCTATTTGAGGACAAATGAGCAAAGGTAGTAAAGCAAAGCAATCTTGGTTATTAATCTACTGTCATGGATTGAGACTTTGATATCTGTATGCATGTAGGATATTTATGATTACGGGTAGGTGTGCTACTAAATGGCCACCTAATCATGCCTATGTGCATGTGGATAGTCCTATTTATAAACGAGACTCTGGCAAAAATTTTCCAAAAGTCTAGGCATTGGGTAGACATGCATTTTTAACTCTACTGTAGGCGTATGTTAAAATAATTCATGCATGCATTTAGTCATAAAAGGCATAAAAATGCTCCAGGTTAGAATTTATCACACCCTTTCTGATGTGATTTGGAGACTTGTGTCCAGATATTATGGATCCGAATAACCCGAGCAGTTCTTGCAGGACCACTTTAGGTGTGCAGAGGAGGGCTTCTGAAGTGTCTCGACCCCGTTCAGTCAGACAGCCTTGTCGTTTGGTGGAGGCGGTGATTCATCTTATCCAGGTTGATGTACCAGATGTCGAGGATGAGGAGGAGGATGTACTTGTAGCAGCCCCAACTCATGTTGCTAATGCTCACCGCAGGGATCTTCCAGGCATTTAGGTGGCTATTCCAGATCTTCTGGGTGATTTGAGTCGCCATCCCTCAGTTTACTTACAGGAAAAAGAGGTAAAAGCTGGGTTCAATCTTCCTTTTTCCTATTGACGAGGAGTAAGGATTCTGACATTGTTTTGCATGTAGGTTCCATACTTTACACAGCCTTGAGGGAACTAGTTCAGCATACACTCCCTGTATCAGGCTCTTCATCCAGATTACCGAGGTATTGTGCATGGTTGGGGCTTTGGGGTGTTCTTTTCCATTCTTCCCCGACGTTGTCCCTGGGGTTACCTCAAGGCATTGTTTGAGCACTTGTGACGACCCCAAAATTAGGTATACATCACCCATCTTGGGTCGCCAGATACGTGGTACAGAATTTAAATACAACTTAATTATACAACAGTCGTGTACAATACGACAAAACATATGCTGTGAGTTTGAATACAAATATTGTCATCTAGAAATTATACAAACTCAATGGAGTCCTCATTACAATTATTATCACACTATTTCACAGAATAGTGAGGACAACTAATGCACCATCTAGGACCATCACTCTGTTCCCCGACTAGTCATAGCTATGTTCTCATTTCCTGAAGAGAACAGTGAAAGAAAGGGTGAGCTCAACTAGCCCAGTAAGAAATATTATGACTAAGATAATGCAGAATAAATTATCATTAGTCTTCAACAATGTTAAACTGGTAAAATACAATAGACATCAAGTTTAACTGTAGTGGATCAAGCAATCCATTAAAAGAGTCAAGTAGATAATAAAATCTACTATCTTTTATGATTTAAAAGATTTTTCATGACTTTTATCGCTGGGACTCAGCTTAATAAATAATCCACATCATCGAATCACCCCTGCACTACGGCCAAGGATATTTTTTAGTATCACGACCATGAATTATCCATGCACTACGGCTAAAGATAATCATGTTTTCATCAACGGTCCTGATCATGCCATAAAATAATTCATCTCTACACTACGGCCAAAGAGAATCCATAGCCATAATCATACCAAAAACTGTTCATCAATGCACTACGGGCCAATGAGGACTTTTTCCACATCATTTACAATATTACGGTCATGATTACACCGATTAATCCCTGGTCATAATCATACCAAGTCCATCTATGCACTACAGGCCATAGATGACTTCAACAAAATATAAACATGAGGATGATGACAATGATATAAGAATTCAATAAAACAAGTTCAAGAATTGATTTATCCATGAATTAACGTCTAAATTGTCAATATGATACTGCTTTGTGGAGTAAAATTCAAGAATTCTTAGAAGAATATTTCCATGAAAAGATACTAGATGAAGCGCAAATATCAAAGATATTCCACTAATTTTATGGAGTATAGAAGTCAAAATTTTAACCAACTGAGTATAATAAAGAATGGAATAACAAAAGAAATCACCATGCATGCGATAGACCGCACAGACAGGTTATTCCAACAGAATAATAAATAATGGAACCAGGTCCGGCGTAAAATACACAGACAGTATATTCCAACAGAATAATAGTAAAGACGGAACCAGGTCCTATGTAAAACATACAGACATGATGTTTCAACAGAATAATAATAAAAACGAAACTAGGTCCGGTGTAAAACACACAGACAGGATGTTCCAACAAAATAATAATAAAGACGGAACCAGGTCCGGTGTAAAACACACAGACAGGATGTTCCAACAGAATAATAGAAGAATGTCACCAAGTATAGGGTATTCTGCATATACAGGTTATTCCAACAGAATAATAAATAATAGAATAAAAGAAGTTCTCTTCATAAATACAAAAAAAATAATACCCCTTACGGGTACAACAAATAATATCCCTTACCTTTGAAAGAAGAGTATTCCGACTGGTAGGGCGAGAATATACTCGAAGAAACTTGTACTACGCTCAAAGCTTTCTTAAACTCTAAAGAAATACGCTCACGATTATAGAAGAAGAACTCTCTCTATAGTTTCTCTCCCTAGAGTTTCAGTAAATTCGTAAGAAAATAATGAAGGAATGAGCTTCTATTTATAGAAAAATAGAATGCATAGTAACTAATCCATGAACGGTCCAGATTGATTTAATTTAATCTGACGGTCCATATTTAAAGAAAAATCTTTTAAATAAAATATAATATATTCGATTTATATAATAACTTTAATAAAGTATTCTGTTTTACATAAAAAGATGTTTCTGTTTTATTACGTTAATAATACGAATAAAACAAAACTTCATTATCGCTATATAATTTATATTATTAATTGACAATAATTGAATCAAACTGAGTGACTAATCACGTAAGCCTCAATAATCAATACCGAATGCTACTATGCAACCACACGTATTACTGTACTTTTACTACCGAGTAGTTCAACAGTATCAACGGTAAAACTTCTGCCGTTATTTTTAATAAAATATTATTGTCATTTTCTCAATCCGACAATAATTTCGTTGTGGGGTCCACCAATAATTGTGCCGTCGTACGAATATTCCCCGACAAAAATAATATTCCCCGACCAATCGAATATAATACAACAACTTGCATACTTTACAAAATTTATAAATACTACCCACAACTATAACATTATCTCAAATTCACACCATAATATTTAAAAAAATATTTCGAAAAATTAAATCTTTATTCATAAAATTTAGGATTTTACAGCACTAGTTTCACCAGACTCCGTCTCTCTATTTGTTGGATTATGAGGTGATGATGACGCTGATGGAGTGGCGGTTTATCGCCGGTATATAGTTTGGAGGAGCGCTAGTGCCATGTACGGCGAACATTACCCCGACTTCCGTCAGATCCTTGTTAGGAGTTCTGGCTGAGGCGCTCAAAGGCAGGACCATTCGTACAGGTCCCTTGAGCATAGATGCTATGAGTGGGTTGTTGAGTGAGCCCATACCCGCTGATGTGAGAGTCAGGGATCGCATTCTTTGGTGATCGTTCTTGATGATTATCTGGGGTTATTTCATAGCTGACAACTCTTCCACGGTGTCATTCGCTTTGATTAGCGCCACTTAGGAGGTGGAACGTATTAGAGAGTATGATTTGGGCTCCTATACCTTTGCCTATTTCCTCAAGGGAATGTGCATGCGCTCATAGGGCTTGACAAAGACTTGGCTAAGATTTTACCCATTTTTGCTAGTGAGTACTTCTCTTTTGATTTTCCATGTAAAGGTTAAGAGTGTTCACTAACAGCAGATGTTTGCCTTTGTGTTGGTAGTTTTGGGCCTATGAGAGGCTCCCATGTTTGCGTCCTGTGAGTGTGTTATGTTTAGAGACCTATCCATGAGGACAGCGATGACATCACTCCATATTGGCGGAGGTTCCTGTAGCTGAGGGTTTCACCCATTGTCTCTTACAGTTGGAGTTGTTGACAGCTGATGCCATCACTTGGGTTCCCTATTCTGGGGAACACTTGACAGTTGGATTTGAGGATGGATTCCCGACTGGTGTCGAGTATGTGATATCCACCCGTAGGATTCCTCTCTTCATAGATGGAGGATGTTAGGAGAGCATGATATTAGGAGCACCACAAGAGAGATTCGTGTGCCGATCTTACCTCTTGCCAGGCATTATTGGCCTGTGTTACAGTCGCCTGTTGATGATATCCCGTTGTTGGGCGTTGACGACTACACTCTGTCAGAGAGTTCATATACCCTGAAGGCATTATACCGCTGGTGGTCCCCTCGTACAATCGGAGCCCAGACCCGTGCCACTCAGTTCATGGGGGATATGGTTCCTGGATCCGTGATGATGACAGATTAGATGGCCTGTGTCCGAGATCTGACTCATTTGACACAGATTAACAGTTTGACTCAATAGTTGGATCAGGCACATTTTTTCATCAGACATTTGGGTCGAGATCCTTCAGAGGCGGATACTTTTGATCCTTTCAGCTCAGGCGCTGGCCCCTCAGGTGACCCATATGGCTTTGTCGGTACAGATCCTCCACTGTATAGGCCTGACATCCCTGCTGATAGAGATCCAGTGACTCAGGAGAAGGTACATTAGGTGGACAGGATTGATGATGTAGATATTGACACCATTGTCTTCTTCTGATGTGTATTCTTATTATCTCTTTTGATAGGCCTCTGTTAGATATTGGGTGGCTGTGCCCCATTCTCGTTATCTCTTTTGATAGGCCTCTATTAGTAGTAGGGCGGTTGTGCCCCATTTCCCTGTATTTTTCAGCTGTACATAGATTATGTATTTAGATGATGATGTACTTAGGAATATATGTACTCTTTTTCCATTCCCTACCTCATATTGCCGTCTATTATATATTATGCATGTATTATGTTATGCATATGTATGTCAAGAGATATTCAACATTGACCCCTGAATGGTCTTATGTTACGGCCCACACAGATGTCTTCTTCGACAGTCAGCCGTATTGATCATACCCCACTAGTATTGGTGGCCTCACGCTTGAGAGCTTAGTATGACAGTGTATCCCTTTCAGATAGGGTGATTGTAGATCAACTATTACAGAATTCCATGACCCTCTTGACGTTCCAGGTTCCATTGGGCTTCGTAGATGGCATGCTAGAGCATTGGGTATCGGAGAGGCAAGTTTTCAGATTTGGGACCCATGAGTTGACTTCTACGTTGGAAGAGTATGAGCAGTTGATGGCTTCGCCCTTAGACAAACCTTGTGCTCAGATGGCTGTTGGAGATATGCGCCGACAGTTCATGACCCTCACCAGGTTGTGGCGTAGAGTAGTAGAGGATGAGATTACATCCGGCTATGTATTGTCCCAACATTTTTTAATAGACATATTTGGCTCATTAGACAACTATGCTTGGCACTCCGAGGATTTTACCACGCCAGAGGATCAGTGGCATGTGGCCAGAGTAGATGTACTCGTGCTATATGTAGTGGCGTATGAATTCACGCCACGATATATGGATGAGCTGGACATCGGTGTTGTCATGGCGGTCAGAGCTCTTAGGGAGGGTCATACCATCGTGCCGATGATTGTGGCGGATATGTTGAGATCAGCCACATTTTTCCACACCTACCGTATAGTGGTGTTTACAGGCAGCTTGGTCTTGTTGTACATGTGGTTCATGTCACACTTGAGACCAATTGGCACATTCTGACGGTATGGGTATTATTTTCCCCATGAGATAGCCATGTCTTAGTCCTTTCAGCCCGCGGAGTGTGTAGACGTTGTATCCTGGTCGGTGTTCTTAGTAGGGATTGGAGATCCATTTGACATTATGTCATGTACAGAGCTTAGTTCACCCTACAGTTTTATTACTCATGCCCTGGCATAGATTATCTCCCTCTGGCTGGTTTGAGGGGCATGACTACCTACCACCCACTGGCTATGATGTCACAGTTTGACCAGTGTCAGGACTTTCATCCTTTTGAGGGGACGTTAGGTAAGTGTTTAGCTTCACGCCATTTGTCAACAGAGGACAGATCCAGGGTTTATGCCTATTGGGATCAGCGTGAGCATGCTAAGTTATATGTTAGCCATCCGGGCTGTTCGACAGAGTATTCTGCGTGGATGGACACAGAGTCTTCATCGGCTGCGGTAGTATCCACAGTGTCGGGGATTGATTCAGATGGTGGAGAGCCCATGGAGGACATTGATTCTCACACCAAGGATGAGCCATTCACTGGGCTGCCAGTAGCTCTTATAGATTCTCCTAGTATGAGTGCTACTATGATCCAGCATTCCGCACAGTACGTAGAGCAGAGTTTTCATCTGATGACCTTCGAGAGAGATCAGGCTAGGGCCTTGTTGTCGACAGCTCTTGATGAGAGAGACTTTACTCTGTTAGAGAGAGATAAGGCATTAGCTTATAGAAATGCCACTGTCATTGAGTGGGATGAGGCCAGGTCATCTAGAGATTCAGTGATTATGGAGTGGGATAACGCTATATCTGCCCAGGATGTGGCCGTTATAAATAGTACCACAGTGAGGTCCCTTACTATTGGCATCATTGTAGAGATGAGTACGTATATTGATGAGCATAGTGTCACAATGCAAATGGCTGTAGATCTGTTAGCTAGCATAGAGACCCATGTACAGGAGATCACAATGTTACCTCTTACTTCTGAGAGGGATGCCATGTTAGGCTTGATAGCTCGCATATACACTGACTTATAGATGGGCTTGTATTTTCCTGCACAGACTAGCTTAGCCATTTTGTCATGTATAGTACACATTGTATATATCAAACAACATTATATATAGCAGGGAAACATATTTTGATCAATTCCCATTTAGTTATGCCTTGTTGCTTGCTTGATATTTACTTGTTTCTCCAGGACTTGTGATATTGATGTATTCTGAACTCCTCCTTAATTGATGGACATTGAGATGTCTCAGGATCTTTTAGAATGGATCGTTGATCTAAACGTATTCCATACCATCTTTGGTGTCTTGGGACTGGCTTCTGTATGTAGATGTGAAGAGGAGTGCGGCTTTCCTCTCTGAGGTTGACCGCACCACAGATGGTTGCCAGTACTCCTTTGTATGGGGGAGCCCATTTAGTTTCATCTTTTATGGATTGGTGTTTCTCTTTGAGGAGTCAACCGCAGCTTAGATGGTAGCCGATTCTCCCATTTACATGGGGAGGTCAGGTAGTTCAATCCCTTTGGTCTGAAGCCGATGAAATGTGGTGGATTAAATGATGATCTCAGTACCGTTGACAAGTCTTTATGTTTTGGTAGGGGGTTAGACTGAACCATGAATGGCTGCCAACGTACTACTATTAAAGAGGAGATCAGCTTTGCGTAGTTTGAACCTGGTGTAAGAGGTTTAACGCTGTATGTGGTAAAGGGTGTAGAGATGTGCTTTTATTTTTGTTTTTTTTCAGTGAGAAAGGTGTAGAAATATTTTTTGTTGTTTTTGTTTTATTGCTACCGGACCATATAAAATAGATGCCTACGTACTCCTGTGTATCAAGGAGATCATGTTGGCGTAGTTCGCCCCATGTTCAGGACAATTTGCAGCCAATGAAAAGTTTGATCCCATGTTCAGGACCAACTGCGGGGGAGAAAGATTAATCCCGTGTATAGGATAAATTGTCGGTGTGAAAAGTCTTATCCCTATGGGGTAAAACTGTGGGTGTGAATGGTTCAATTCCTGGTGGGATAACCAGAGTTACGCAAGGGTTCAAAACCAAGTTGAGAAAAAGATCTGGCGATCTGAAACCAGATTATTGGCTAGAAAACTGTGCTTGTCCCTGATGGGGCAGATGAGTATGAAGAGAAGCTGTATGTAGTGAGGGGTTAGAAAACCTGAAATGACTGGGGATCTGATGATCCAAAACCAGGATGTTTGCTTGATGGTAACCTCAGATATAGTACCGTTTCACGGTGTCCGAGTTGATGAGCTGTGGAAATTCATCGCCATCCATTTCCTGTAATCTGAGATCACCACCGGTCAATACCTCCTTGACAATAAACGGGCCTTCCCAGTTCGGAGCGAATTTTCCCTTGGTCTGATCTTGGTTGTCAATGATTTTCTTCAAAACCAAGTCGTGTTGTTTGAATTATCGTAGCTGGACATTTTTGTTATAGGATCTTGCGATCCTCTGTTTGTATAACTGACCATGGAAAATAGCAACACTTCACCTTTCGTCTATTAGAGACAATTAGTGATACTTATCTTGTACCCATTGGTCTTCATCCATTTGAGCGTCTATCAATACTCTGAGGGATTCCATTTCTACTTCTATGGGGAGCACTGCTTCCATCCCATAGGTTAATGCGTAGGGAGTTTCCCCAATGGAAGTACGCATTGATGTTCTTTAGGCTAGTAGAGTCAGAGGCAATAAGTCGGGCCATCCTTTGTGATTGGCGGACATCTTTTTAATGATCTTTTTGATGTTTTTGTTAGCCGCTTCAACAGCACCATTCATCTTTGGATGGTAGATGACGGAGTTAAAAAGTTTGATGTGAAATTTACTGCACAACTCCTCCATCAGTTTGTTGTTGAGGTTCTTAGCATTGTCTGATACAATTACCTCTAGTTGTCCATATCGACAAATAATATTTTTTCTGATGAAAGTAATGATGACTTCTTTTGTAACCCTGGGGAAGGAGGCTGCTTCTACCCATTTGCTGAAGTAGTTGATCATAGTGAAGATAAACCGATGCTCATTACTGGCTTTAGGCTCGATGGGCCCAATCACGTCCATTCCCCATATTGAAAAGGGCCAGGGCGAACTCATAATGTGGAGCTCCCTTGGAGGGGCGTGAATAGCATTCCCATGAATTTAGCATTGATAACATCTCTTGACGTGATCATTACAGTCAGCTTTGAGAGAGAGCCAGTAATGCCCTGTTCTTTGGATCTTTTTGACAAGTAGAGGGCTGCTCATAAGTGGGCCACATACTCCACCATGGATTTCACCCAAGAGCCTCTGAGCTTGGTTCTTGTCCAGACATCTGAGGAGACCTAGTCTTGCATCTCTTTTGTAGAGTGCGTCTTCGCTCAGGTAGAACTTCATAGCCAGTCGATGGATCCGCCTTCTTTCAGTCAGGCTCGCCTTAGCGGGTGTAGATCCATCTTGTAAGTACTCCTTGATATGTTGATACCTAGGGTGTTGGATGGGAGGCAGCTCATCCGATACTTCTCCAACGTAGTTCCCATAGGCTGATGCCTTTTGTTGGGCAAATGTGAATGTTGGCATGTTTTCCTTATCAAGTATGTTGATCAAGGATGCCAAGTTTGCTAGCGCATCCGCAAAATCATTCCTATTTCGAGGAATGTGGAGGAAGGATATTTCTTCAAACTCCGAAGTCATCTGTAGAACGTGCCGATGGTAAAGCAGCAAGTGTAGACCTTTGGTGTGATTGATTCCTGTGGTTTATCTGATTACCTATTCAGAATCCTCAAAGACAGTTAACCGTCTGATGCCCATTGCCCGGGCAAGTTTTAGCCCCATGATACATCCTTCATACTCAGTTGTGTTATAAGACCCCAACTTTTATAAATAAAATGGAATTTTCTCTATTTATTATTTTGAAACAGTAAGGGCTTGATTTGATTAATGTGGTTAGTTATGGGTAAAATGCGTAAATATTTTAAATAAGCAAGTGGTTATAAAATATTCATTGTTGTCGGAAAATATTCGGTTGGTCGTGGAGTATTCATGATGTCGAAAAATATTCGTACGACGGCGCAACCTTTTGTGGGTCCCATAATGGAAAGTGATTGGATGAAGAAAACGATAAGTATGAGTTTTTTTATAAATAACGGCGTAGTTGTTACCGTTAAGTCTGTTGGAATACTCGGTAGTTAAAACACGTTAATACGCGGTGTTGCACAGTAGTACACAGTATTGCACCAATTATTGATTCTTACGTAATAAGTCACTACTCAATAATTGTTAAAGTAATTACTGTTCAATATTTTATTGATTAAATAATTGCTGCGTTGATATTTTATATTGTTGATTCAATAATTGTCATTACACAGTATTTCAAATTATCAGATCAATAATTTATATTATTTGAATAATATTATTAGATATCATTATTGGCAATGTCTAAGTAAGTTCTGTCTAGGAGATGTTATTTAATTGTGCGCCAGTAAGGAGAAATCTTTACCGGAAGGCCTCCTCTTTCTTGGGAACGACTTGTTAGTCATTATTGTGATTATGTAATATTATTTGTGAATAATTAATTATTAATTTATATGATAAGAAAAATATTTATTTTATGTGAATATAAATGGAGGAATTTTTAGAAAAGTGATAATTGTTGAAAATTGATATTTTATCTTTTCTGATAAAATAATTCATTCAAATATATTATTATATTACATTATAAATGTATAATGTGATAATATAATAATATAATAATGGTGATATTTTTACAATGAATGTGTGATATATGAATAAATGAGGAGGAAGAGTATTTTTGTTACAATAAATGCTAAAAACATGTTAAACATGTTGGTGGATCCCATTTTTGACTAAAATTTGATTATAACTTGCAAAATCGTCCGTATGTGGATTTCGGTCATTTTTCGTTTAGAATTTTAAAAAACTTTCTTCTACAAAGTTGTAGAGAATTAAATTTCCTATTGAATGGACATAAGATTCAAATTTTTCTGATAAAAGGGCTATTTATTATGAATTATTGAAGTTTCAGAATATTGGGTCTTAATTGATTTTATTGTATTAAATGATAAAAATATATTTTGTGTATTGGTGGGCCCCACTTGATGGTGCAAAATTCTGAAATAAAATTTTCAAAGTGTGTGTAAGAAATTTTTTAATAAATAATATTATTTTATTAAATTTTCTGCTTTGGTGTTCTAAGCATTTTCCTATAAATAGGATGCTTAAGTTAAAATTGGAAAACACACCAGAATCTGAAGTTTTCTCTCTCTATATTATCGAGCGTATTTTTGTGAGTATTTTGATACTTTGAGTGTTGCAATACGGTGCAAGTTTCCTTCAGCGTTATATATGATATTTCAGCCAGAAGTACTATTCTTTTGAGGTAAGAGATGTTATTTTCTTTGTAAATGATATTATTTCTTTTAATATCATTATGCCGAAATATTGGTATGAATTTTATTGTGAAATTTTTACCTTTTTGTCGATTTCGGGATTTTTATTTGTCCCTTTTGTGTTCTTGTGTTTTAGTGTTCTCATATTAGGTGATATTTGTTTGAAAAAATAAGTGAAAAAGGTCCGACATTTATATGTCGACGAATGGACTATAAGAGTGGCTAGTTGGTTTTTTATATGGTTGTACCAACACAACCGAGAAAAGGTTTGCACATTGACCCAGTGATGTGACACTTCTAAACGGGTCTGCGAAAATCGAGATTCATTAGGGTTCGGGGACTTGCTTATGCGGAGGGAAGGTGTTAGGCACCCCCCGACATCCGTGTTACCACGGTGACCGCCACTTTTCATGAAACTGTTATATGAATGTGTGTGTGTGTGTGGGGGGGTCAATGTTCTGTTATTTGGAAGTAGAGCGAGGCCTCGTTCACACCTATATACACAGGATTTGAATTTGTGTAAAAATTTAGTTTTAAACAAGATATGGCAATGATGTTTTGTAAAAGAGGTTTTTTCAAACCCTTATGCTCAATAGGAATTGAGACCTTTTGATACTTCCATTTTATTAAATGTTCGGCTGGATTGCTTTTATTTTCGAGATGCAAAGCATCTTCGAGAAAATAATATACAAAGTAGTGCCGAACTCCTCATGGGTATGAAAACCATCTGAGGAAATCCAAACACCGTGAATAAATTTACAAGTTGCTTACAACTGAAAATGTCAATTACGGAAACCGAATCTAGATTCAGTAGACTGAATCTGTGATCACATGATGCCGCAATTTGTACGAAAGTAGTAAGCAGTTATATATATATATAAGCTGTAAATATATATATATATATATATATATATATATATATATATATATATATATATATATATATATATACATGATCAACCACCACGAAGCACCTCTATGGGGGATCGAAAATATAAATAAAGCTATAAAAGTCATCAACCGCCACGAAGTAAACTCCAGGCGGGACGAAATGTAAAGAAAGCCATAAAAACGATCAACCGCCACAAAATAAACTCCAGGAGGGATGAAATGTAGATATATATATATATATATATATATATATATATATATATATATATATATATACAGATAGGATCAGGTCCGGGAGTCCGGACCTGATCAAATCCGAACCATTTTTTTTTGTTTTTTTTAAACAACTAAAAAAAATTATGGAACTTGAATTTTTACATAATATAGTATTTTTGGTGTATTTTGGATACATATAATAAAACATGTATTTACAGACTACACAGTCTGTACAGACATGTTTTGTTATATGTATCCAAAACACACCAAAAACACTGTATTACGTAAAAATTCAAGTTCCATAATTTATTTATTTATTTTTTAGTTGTTTTAAAAAAAAACAAAAAAAAAAACAAATTTGGGGTCCGCATTTTAGTCCTGCCCGGGAGTCTGGACATGATCGGCTCTCTCTCTCTCTCTCTCTCTCTCTATATATATATATATATATATATATATATATATATATAAACTGAAATGAAACCACGGACCGAAGTTTGGGCATACACACACAACATGACTCTCAATGTGAAGAATAGTGTGTGCAAAGATGAAGAGAAAAGCTTTAAAATGTGTAAGAAGGCTTACAGTGGGCTGCCAAAGAAGACTTCTATAACTTTAACTAGATGAACACTCGGCTCCCGCCGGTACAATAGTAGCTATATGTGAGCTCACAAGTGTTTAAAATGAGAAAGCACATAGTTCAGGGGGTGTACAGAGTAAATTGGACAGAGCTTTCTCGCCTTTTTCTCTTACAAAATGGCCACCCCATGCCCTCTATTTATAGAGGGGGGAGCCGCAGATGTACCTGCGGCTGCCCCGGGTGCCCCAGGCTCCGCGAGTCCCGTCATCTCGAAGTGCGTGCACGCGTGCACTGTGATGTCCGATCGAACTTTTAGAATTACAATCCGGGCATCCGATTGAGGTGTATAAGACCTATATCAAATCTCCGTTGTCGAGAGCTATGCCATCACATTGGATTAGAGGTTTTACGAAGTTAGAAAGATGGGACCATGCCCTCCGGTCTTCAAGCTTTAAATTCTTATTCGGTGTGCTGCCTTGCGTAGTAGTCACTCGGGATTGGACTTCCTTGGTTCTTGTGGGACATTGTTCTGTAGAAATGTATGTCTGAGATGTTGAGATGGCGCGATATGGCAAAATAACGATCTTACCCCTCACCAGGGTTATATCTAGTTTGGGTTGATAAAACGGACGTTGCTCAGGGTTATCTTTGAGATTGGACTGCTGCAAGTATTGAATGTCCTCAGGGTTATCTCTAAGGTGTGCCTGTCTTCCTGGTGCTATCTTCGGGTATTGTACTGAGTGCCTCGGGGTGAGTGCCGAGGTTGAAGTTGATTGCATGCATTTGAAATAAGCATTTCTGGGGTTATCTCTGAAACTGCAATTGCAATCCTCGGGGTTATCTCTAAGGTTAACACTGCTATTCCCGGTGTTGGGACCGAGACTAAATATCTCGGGGTTATCTCTGAGATGATTCAACATTCTCTTATGGAATTTTTGGTATTTTAACTTCATACCTCAGGGTTATCTCCGAGGTTAGAACTGATACTCCCGGTATGTGTTTCGGGGTTGAGACTGAACTTTCGGTAGTATCCGAACTGGATATGTGATGTCTTATAGGGTTATCTCTGAAAGATGAATCTGCCCTCCTTTAATGTCAGTGACAGGTGTGCAAAAAATTTTGAGTGTCTACACTTTTCATGTCGAGGTTACTATTCACGTATATGGTACTATTCACCTATATGTCACTATTCACTAATATGGTACTATTCACGAGTACTATTTATGAAGTATGATTTTCTTATGAAATTTACCTTTTTGTGTCGGGGTTACTATTCACGTATACAACACTATTCACAAATACGATACTATTCACGTATACGTCACTATTCATGAATACGACACTATTCACAGAAAAATAAAAATTTCTTTTCTTTGTCCAAGTTGTTTATTATGATTACTAGCTTTGATTGTATCCATGTTTTGATCTTCATTCTTGAAATTTTGTTCCACAATGGTTTATTATGGAGTATTTTTAAACTTGGATAAAATAAAGTACGAATCCCTAATCCTTGTCCTTTTATCTCACTGGATTCGTTTTCTTTAAAATATTTTCATCATTCTCAGTCCTAAATGGTGATATAACTGAATATATTTGGCCTGTAGTGTGACGGCCCCAAATTCGAGGTCCTGAATCACCGCGGATCTAAATCAATCATTCTAACACTATTACTATATTTGCGGAAGATATAAACATAAATTATTTATACAATACATTACACACTATTCCCCAAGGTCGAGTAACCTTAACTTAATACACATTACATAACTTACTTAACACATAACATTAAAATACAACACTTATACAATTTAGCTGCACACATATCCTAACGATGGAACTGTCTTTAACATTTTCTTATATCCAACATGTTCGTCTTAATCGGCAATGTTTTATCATGATATAGCAAGGGCGAGCATAAAGATTGCCCAGCAAGTTTAAATTCAATAATATAACGTTATATCATGATTGAAAGAATCTGAATAATAAGTTGGTTATAATTCAACAATATAATTGTGAACTAGCAGGAACAAATTTATGACTGAACAAGTATTATATATGAACAAATATATCTGAACCAACTGGTAATGAAGGTGATCAGCCTTTCATACCTGACTTATACACGCAATATGTACATAGTACAATTCTTGGCAACTAGCAATGATTAACCATAAGCTTATCTGAATGAAACACTCTTTGTAGAGTTAAGTAAAAACAAACTTATCTGAATCGTTGATTATCGCTATGCAATTTATAACGCTTTATCCGAAGACCTAATATTAGTTATATAGATCTCCAATATTAGAATAATATCATCACAATATAATACTATTATATATATATATATATATATATATATATATATATATATATATATATATATATATATATATATATATATACATAGAATAACCTAAACACATAACACATAACTCTATCAGTCTATAACACACATATGACTCGGTATCAAGTCAAACTATTGCAGTCTGAGTTGAACCCGACACAAATCTGACGTGCCGACGGTCTAGCCGGACAATTATTCGAGTCTAAGTTCAATTAAACTCTGACTTAACACTTAACAAATATCTCAGATAATTTTAATATCAGTCAAAATATTGTTCATAAGTTTCATAATAATTTTCACATAATTATTATCATTTATTATAATTTTTCAATCATTAAACTCGCATTTAAATGAATGAAATACAACATAATTCTTTTATCATTAATATTTATTTATTATTAAATATTAATAAAAATCATCACTTAATATTATAATATATTTATAATATATATGATTTTTAAATACTTAAATTCATTATCCTATAATTGCTTTTAATATTAAAATATTAATATTTTCATGACAAAATATCAAAAGTTATATTTTATAACTTAAAATATTTTTCTAACCCTTAAATCATTTTTATATGATTTATAAAACATTAATTATATTTTTCCATAATTTATTTAATATATTTATTAAATAAACTAATCATCTTTAATATTGATTAATTAATGAAATTCATCACAAAATATTAAAAGTAACTGAAAATAACTTAAAATATTTTCTAATACCATAATATAATTTTTCATAATTTTTCATGAATTAAAACTATTTTTAAATAATTTATTTAATATTATAATTAAATAAATACAATACCATTTATATTCCAAAAATATTAAATATTTATGAAATATACTCAAAATAATTAAAAACTATTTTTCAGACTTTAAAATAATTTTTCAGATTTTATTTAGTATTTTTAATAATTAAAAATCATTTAATTCGACATATTAATTAAATAAATAATTTCAGTAATTAATTGTCGCTAAAGGGGTCTTAGGCGACAAATTCGTCGCTATTGGTGTTCTTCACGTGTTCTTGAGCATTTCCAGAAATTCGTGTCAGTGGCCAGGGTGCCTACTTTGACCGGATCTATCATCGTGATATTGTTGTTTCTGGGCTGTTAATTACTTTTATGTTGTAAACCGAATGTAATACTACAAAGCTAAGCAAAAGATCATGACCAAAACATATAATCATAGAGAGATCTAAGCCTCCCAATCCACTGTCAGACATATTCTTCAATTTCTGGGTTTTTCCAGAATTGAAGAACAGTCGAGGTGACCACTTTCCAATCCTTATAACGTTCAATCTAGGCTTTCTTTGTACGATATAAAAGTTCAATCATTTATTACACATGTCAAGGTACACGTATCACACACCAAATCAGTATAATAACATAATACCAAAAGTTTAAGCATGGTCAAAGTTCTGACAGAAGTCATGTCCTTCACGAATCTGGGTTTTCCAGAAATTCATCCGGCTCGGTTGGTTAACGCTTATTTGACCATTGCTAAAATCGATCATGTTGTTATTATAGGTGATAATAACAAGGATTTGTAGGTAATATACCAGGCTACAACATCCAACCAACATCATGACCAAATGAGTAACACACAGCAAGATCTAGAGCTTAGAAAAGCTTGTCAAAACACTGGAAAAATTCTAGGTTGCCCAGATTCTAAGTTTTGTGCTCGGTCAACTCACTTTGACCACTCATAACTTAAAATATATACCTGATCTGAACATGATTCAAGATCCAGACTAAAGAACACATAACATAGAACAGATCTAAGATAAAAAACACACTAAACAGATAATACACACATATTGAAAGTGCCTGACATTCGGCTGTCAGGCCATTTTTTTCATCATTTCTAGATTTTAAAAAATGCTAGATTCGAGCATCTAGATGTTATGGATCCATGATCCAACAACCCAGATCTCTAGTTGACACCTTAAAACATATATCTAGCCAACAAATTACAACATCAAACACAAGATCACTGATTTTTGAAATTTAGGAATTTGTATGCCTTTTAAGCTTGGATCTTGATTTCTGACTTTGATTCATGTTATTGGATTGCTAAATCTTGATCATGCTTCATCTTTTAACTCTCTCTCACTCTTAAACCCGAAATATAGAGAGAGAGTGGCTAGGTGAAAAATGAAAAAAAATAAAGTATGCCTTTTCTCTTTCTTTAATCTATTAACTACTTAGATTCCATGAATTTGCTAGCAACTTGTGGTTGATTTTGGACACATATCTAGGCCTAGGCTAGGGTTAGTTCACCCACTCCAAATTATAACAAGATATGCAAGCTACCCATTAAAGAATGTGACATAAGGGTAAAATAGTCATTTCCATGCAATTTTTATTCTAGAATTGTCATTTGATGAAACCCTTAAGGTTTAGGGTTTGGAACATTTAGGATTTAGGATTTGAACCCTTAGGTTTTAAAAATAATTTCTAAAATTTTCAAATTAGGTTTTCAAAATATAAAAATAATATTTCTAAACTATAATTAGAATTTTCTAATTATATTAAAATTTCATAATCACAATTTAAATCTTGCTAATTAGGATTAACATTTCCTAATTAAAATCGCTAATTTAGCAATTAGGGTCGTAATTGGTCACTATGGTTTATAAACCACTAATTCGGGTTTCTAATAGAAAAATAATTTTCCTAAATTAGAAATTAGACTTCGTAATTAGATTAATGTTTTCTAATTACTAATAACTTGAAAATTAGGATTAATATTTCCTAATTAACATTAAAACTATTTAATTAACAATTAGGTTTTCCCTAATTATAAATTAGGATTCCTAAACCAAAAATTAGGGTTTCAAATTTTGAAATTAGGGTTTTCTAACCAATTTGTTTATATTAACCCTAATTAATCTTATAATTATTTAAACTTACGCCATTAAGTTCCCAATTTAGGGTTTCATATACCGAATTAGGGTTTCAGATCCCCGAAACTGAAATTAGGGTTTCCAAAACCGGTTTTAGGCTTTCTTATCAAACACTAGGGTTTTCTAACCGAACGTTGACGTTCATAATATATAATTAGGGTTTTTCACAAATATTGATTATCTGGTCATGTAGCATCCCCAGATCCCGGTCCTAATCACCACGAATCTGGTATACTATTTCTACAACTATTGCGGAAGATATAAACATAAATTGTTTATACATTAAACTTTTACAACATAAACCCCACGTACCTTAACTTAATACATACCTTCAATATCTTATAAGATTTACATTAATATTTGCATTAGCAAATTTAATAGTTCTAACTGCATAATAGCTTAATCTTGGACTTTGCCTTTGCCTTTGTCTTTACTCGAGCTTTCATCTTAATCTGAAATTTTTTTTTATCATGATATAGCAAGGGTGAGCATCAAATTTGCCCAGCAAGTTTAAATTCAATAAAGATATATCATGATTGAAAAGAATGAATAAGCTTTCAAGTTTTCAACAATATATTAATTGTGAAATAACATGAATCAAGTTTCAATAATTTCATGACTGAATCAATAATGTTTGAAGGTCAACAATGACCATAAACAGTTTAACTGAACCTTATGGTAATGAAGGTGATCAGCCTTTCATACCTGATGAACATTTACAATATGCACAACGTGCGAATCAATAATCAATATAGACGTGAATAATCAACAACAATTATTCATTAACATGATTTGAACATATAACTCAAGTTTGAGTTAAGGAAAACTTGCCTGATTCGTTGACTACTGCTACGCAGTTTAAGTTAACTTCTTTTGGTAAGACCTATCATTAATAAGATCGGTCACTCAATCAACATATTCTACTTTGTATAATAATACAATTACTTTATCAATCAATTATCTAACACTTAATCAAATATTAGATAACTTCTTAACACATCGGTATTATTATCAGTCTTAGATAATTCTTCAATCACTGTATCATATTCATTAAGATTAAACACTTAATCTTATACATTATAAGTTCTTCTTTATACTCTAATAAGTCAAATACTAATCCAACAACCTGGATTTTAAATTTAACAACCAAATTGCCAATCCAGCAGACTGGATACAGAATCCAACAACCTGGATTCAACAAATTTCCAATCCAGCAAGTCAAACTGCAATCCAGCAAACTGGATTACAAATCCAGCAACTAGATTGCAATCCAGCAAGTTGGATTCAACATATTTTCAATTCAGTAAACTTCTTTTCAATCCAGCAAGCTGGATTCATCAGATTTTCTAATCCAGCAAGCTGGATTCCATATCCGTACACGAAAATACCAAATCAACTTATTATTTTTCTATCCTTTGTACAAACATGTATACACATATTTCATACACAAAAAGTATTTTTCCAAAATTTTCCAACTTCCTTTGGTATTTTTTAAAAATCATTCTTAGTTAATTCCTTAAGAAATTAGCTACCTCGTGCTTAACTCCAGAAATTCTCATCTCTTGGCACAATCTTATACATGTTAACGTGACACTCCAGTTTAAATTTCGTGGCCATCGGAGTTATAGAACTCCGGTTATAGCGATTTTCGTCGAAAAATCACAGAAATTGAAATGGTCATAACTTGCTTATTTTAACTCGGAATGAGCTCATTTTTGGACAGTAGGTACTTTATACCATATATTTTCATGTCCCAAAAGGTCAGAATTTATTACATAAACTAAGTTGCCAAAATAGCCCTCGCAAAAATTTGGGCAGCAACTTTTTGGCGTAAAACAGTTTTAGAGTCCTTTGCTAAAACAGTCATAACTCTCGCGTTTTAAAACATTTTTGAGCGATTCTTGAGCCCACGCGAAGCTAACTTCCAGGGCTACAACTTTTTTCTAATGATATTTTTCCAAAATCCGAACACATCAGTCCAAAAAGTTTGTAAAAGGAGACTGTTCGGGATTTGGTTGAACAGTTTGATTATGCTTCTTCCGAACGTCATAACTACCTCCTCCGGAGTCGGAATTAGTCCGTTCCGGAGTCTATGGAAAGCTTATTCAGTGTACTATAACATATCAGAAGCCCAGAATTTTTAAAGTACAAAAAGTGGACGAAAAATCCCCCGTTACAGACTGCCCAAAAACAGTTCCTAGAAAAACGGGACTGTTTTCACAAAATCAGTCATTACCCCATGCAAACTCAACATATTTGAGTGCTACCACTTGGGTTAACTAGTAAACACATATATCTAGCACCCCTCTTTGACGGATCGTAAAAAGAAGCTATAGATTTAAAACGGTGGAAATCCAAAGTACATAGAAATTTTGGGTTTCCAAAACTAGAAAAATAAGTTTTCTTTTCTTTTGAGTTTCAACCCAATCAACACCCAATATGGGTAGATCCAAACATGGACCTATGGAAAACACTTAGATCATAGGGGTTTGCACATCCAAAACAAAATCCCCTTTTATCAAATTACAAAAAGAAAGAGAATAAAACTTAGGAAGAAAAATAGTTTTATACCTTTTTATATTTCTTCTTCCTCTTCCTCTTCATCTCCTTCTCCTCCTCTTCCATGGAGACTTTTCTCCATCTTCTTCCTACAAGGGCTGCCGCCCCTCTCCCCTTCTCTCCCTCTCGTTCTTCTCTTCCTTTTCCCGATCTCTTTCTCTCTCTTTCTTATCTTTCTTTTTCTTCTTTTTCTCTTTATCCTTATCTTCTAAATCCTCGTTTTATTTTAATTGTTAATTACTTAACAAATGACTAGATAGCCCTCCTTAAGTGGATCAAAAATTGGGCCACTTATCAATTAATTTCTATTGGGCTTGTATTTTTATTATTTTGCTTACCAACAAAAAAATAAATAAATTTGGGCTTCCACCAAAAATGTCATTTCTTGAGCCATATAAAGCTAACATAGTCCAATCCTTTTTTTTTTCTTTTATCTAATCCCACCCTAAATATTTAATTAGGGTATCCATTCTAAACATTTAGAATTTAATTCCTCATTCTAGCATATTAAATTCTATAACCCAATTAAACTTTTTTTTTTAATTAAGTTATAAAACTTAATAACTTGAGATAATAAAAATATATCTCTTAACTTAATATAATTTAAATTTTATTACTCTCCCACAAGTGGGCTTAGTTTGAGCCTTTAATTAATCCCATAGAGCTAACAAATTTAATTGTTTTACTTACTCACAAAAACTAACTTGGCTCGCTTAAATAATATTACCTCCTTAGCCCATTAAATCCAATTCTTTTGGACTCTAAATAAATTATTGGGCTATGATATTATTATAGTCCATTACTTTTAATACTTTTGGGCTTCAAATTTAGTTTCTTTGGGGTCACATAAAATTTATATAGTCCAACACTCTTAATATTATTCCCTAATTAGTTAATTAGGGTTTTCCTCACACTAGAAAATAAATTCCTTACTCGTGCACATTAATTTTCTTAACCCAATTAGACTTACTATTATTAGGTTATAAAATTAATTAACTGAGATGTATAAATAAATCTCTTAATGTTGGTATATACATAGATACTAATATTCTATCATATTATAACCTCTTAGGTTATTTAATTACCACACCTAATATATATATTAGGTTACATAACTTAATTCTTAATTCACTTGAATTAATTCTATGACCACTAAATAAAAGTAACCCTTTAGGTCATTTAAATCTCATACCATGTTTTAATAACTTATTTAAGTTATACAATTTATATTGTATAATTAAATTTAATTTCCTCTTCCTCTCTATAAATTGTTTTCAAACAATTTATTTATATATTAAATATATAATTTAATATATTCAATCATTTATTCAAATATGAATTTAATTTACTGACTGCTTTATACCAATATACATATTTGCATATTGAATCTCCTCTCATATTTTTACTTCACATCATTTGGTATAATATTAAATATTATATCATTATCCATACACCGTCTTTCACTTCTCACACTAATTTTGACTTTTCTTCATAAAAAGTCAACTGTTGACTTTGACCAAAAGTCAACCTTTACACATTTTGTGTTTACTGTCCATTCTGACTAAACTTGACGTTCCGGACGCAATCGAGCAGTCCATGCTTCAAAATTCTATCTCTAACTCAAATTTTGAGTTTTAAATTACTCCCTTCTTATTGCTAATCGTATTAACTAACGACTTTATACTTATTCAAATTCTTATTGGCCAGTCAAGGCCAACGTTCAAGCTATGTTAACTACTAACATAGTTTTATCTTGATCCTTATATCATTAACTTAATTCATCACTCCTCTTGCTAAAATATATATAGCACCTTACTAAGTATATATATTTCTATACATATACTCATCTTCGTTTAACCTTATAACATCTCTTCATGTGAAATCTTATCTCCTTAATAAAATTTCCATATGTACTTATATAACATTTCTTAGACTATTCAGTTCATATAGAATTTACAGGTATCGTAATACCTTATTCTCGATATTTCTTCAAGTACATATTAATTCATTTCTAGGGTTTTAAAATTTTGTAACCCATATTTCTTTATTCTCATTCAATTAAGAAACCATATAGGTTCTTCTTAAAAATTTTGAAATCTTTAAAATTTCTTCACAGAAACGGCAATTCCATACACTTATTTTCTGTCTAGGTTAATGTTATAACCTTTAATCCATCATTTTAGGATTTAATAATTATCTAAATTCTCGGGTTGTCACATTCACCCCTTCTTCTAAGAATTTCGTCCCCGAAATTAAAGCATACTAATCTCTGCTTATTCTCTTGATCAAAACTAGGTTTTTATCTTAACCTTTACAATTTCCTCCTTTGAGGATTTCTCATCTATTATCACATTTCACCATAACTACTCACTAGGAGTTTACATCTTCTAAACATTCAGCAAAACTAGGTTGTCATAATAACCTTTATTCAATCATCTCAAATTCTACTCGTACTCAACGAGTTCACACTATTCATATCCATAATCACATACTACCCCAACATTACTCTGAGGAGTTTAAAATATTTTCATATCTGTCTGAGGGATCATAAAATCATGAACTTTGAGGTTTACGGTATTTCTACCTGCTACCTCCTTCAATTAAGAAAGAAAGGTACTCTACCTCTGAAATATTTTATATTTGGTATGTTTACAATCACAAAGAAGGTAAACTACCGATGCGGGTACTTTAGAGGATCAGTCTGTTGTACCTTAGTAATCGGAACGACTATATGCGTTCTTAGATTGGAATATTTTATCCCATTAGTATATCCCCATTTTTAGGGTTATTCACCTCAGACTCATCATAAGATTCCGCACCAAAGCAATTTGGTTCGGCATAAGCTTTCAAAGAATACTTTGAATTTCATAAACATTTGTCTAGCTGAATCAAATAGCTTAGACGCATATCAATCATTCGAATTTCAATCGAAACATTGCTGGCCAAATTCAGTTGGCAATAATTTATCTTTAAAATTCTTAAAAATCATTTTGACGTCATGATACCACACTGTATTTACAGTCCGTTTGAGGATTCCGTCATTGCGTGACTTTGTCATACTACATCATTCCATAGTGGGCTGACGATCTTTAGATCACATCCGACACTAAGTAATTCTGCATTGATAACTCCATCATTTTTATCATCTTTGCACCAGGTTTCATGATACATTGATGATATTAAAAAAATACATTTTGACATCTCAAATTATTTTTGTCTAGCCGAATCAATTAGCATAGACTCTTCTTTAAACCGTTCAAAAATCTTTTGAAAATCATCTTTGGTGTCATCACGCCACAACAGGTAACGATGTGTTAGTAGTACGAAGCCCACTTCTACACAGTTGTAACCCTATGTTGAGGATAACAAAAATTCATTTTATTTCGAAAGGCACATCAGTGCGAATTTAGCTTGATGTCAAAAACTTTGAAGTCTAGCATAGCTAGAAGATTTGAAATACCTATGATTCCACCATCAACTTCAATTTCTCTACTGATCCATTTCTTAATACGTCTATCTATTTCTATCATCTTCAATTCTCCATTCACAACTTTCTCATACCCAGTTCATCAAACTTACCACACATTATGAGTTCAGGAACTTTCC